>VWZK01003789.1:0-148598 GCA_013396935.1 Baryphthengus martii | reverse complement strand
GCTCGGTGGGTTCGGGTCGCGCCCTTTCCCTGGGCTGAACATCCCGGTCGGGCCGGGTCGGACCGGACCGGACGGCGCCGTTTCCGGGCGTTACCCGTAGGGCCGTGTTCCCCCTCCTGCGCGGCCCGCGGGGCAGCGCCCGTCCCCTCAGCGAGGCGGGCGGGGAGCTCCTCTCCTCAGGCCCGGCCCCGGCAGAACTTTCCCTTTGCTCTCGCCGCGCCGTAGCTTCTTGCCTCGGCTTTCCCTCAGGCCCGGCCTCCTCCGGCGGGATTGGCCGCCGGGAGCCCGAAAGGGCTGCCCTCGGGCGCTGCCGAGCGGGCTCCGGGTTTCTTTCCTCGCTTCCTCTCTCCCTGCTGCCTGTAGCCTGTTTCTTTCTGCCCTTCAGGAGCCAGGGCTTAGTTATATTTAACCCTTTCTAAAATCCTCTTGAGTTTGCGCTTGGCCGTTTCCTTTTGTTTACTTGCCGTAGAGAAACCTGAAGGCTGACCTGTGCTGTTCCGATGTTAAAACGACGGGACTAAACTTAGCGGTCTGTTGTACAAAACTAAAACTATTCATTTAGTCGTATTTTGGGTTGCTGACCGAAGTTAACTCCTTCAGTCCGTGCCTAAAGTGAGAATGATGCTGGCATAAATACCTAGAGAATCTTAAAACGCTGGGATGTTATAAAAGAGAGTCTTGGATGGCACAGCTGATTAATTGTGTTTTTTCTTCAGATCCTGTCAGGGATTGGACAAATTCTGTAATGTAGTTAAATCTTTCATGAAGTCTCACTTGTCTGGATGTTTCCCTGCAGGATTAGTTTTAAATTTTGCTCTCATAGTCGATTGTTGGTTGTTTTGGGTTTTTTTTGATCAATCTAAACAGCATGCTCACACAAATTCTTCTTCAGTCCTTAGAAATAAAAAGTAACTTCTTTGGGGCAATGGCTGTACAACATAAATACTTATCCTTGTCAGGCAAAGCGTGCTCGTTTTAGGGAGCCTTGTTGCAAATCGTGCTTATTCCACAATCCAAAACTTCCTGGGGCTTGGACAAGTCTTTAGCTGAACCTCTGACAGCTTATGCAGGAGAGAAAACTGCAGTGTCAGAGTTGGAAAGGTACAGTCATATGTAATTTTAAACGGCAGACTCTCCTGATTTGTATCAGTTAATAACCGTGCTTTTTTTCTTTCTTTTAATATGCATGAAGATTATACCTAAGTTCCCTTCTGGGGATGAATTTGAAAGCCAAACAGCTGCAAGCAAAGCTGAGATCTGGCTTGCTGTGAAATATAGAGGAGCTTGGTAAGTAGAAGGGAGCTTCTTTTCCAGCCACATTATTCCAGAGCGTCCTAAGATTCTTTCCTCTGGTGACTCACTAACCTTTTTTTCGCACCCAGATGTTGTACAGACTTAATTAACACTATTTAAGATTTAAATGTACACCAAACCTGACGTGGACTCGCATAAGGTAATTTCCACTCAGCCTAAATGGTTCAGTTGAGATTGATTCCATATCAATTTTCAGCTAAATCAATGTTAGCATGCTGTGTAAACTGATTTGTGTGTGTCAGCACAGGAAATTGTGTTGGTTTAGTGGATTTCAGTGAAGCTAATTGAGCTTTTTTCTATAGGTAAGGCTCTGTTCTCATTCTGGGTCCTTTTTTTTTTTGCCCAAGCTTGTGCTCCTTGAATTATTTGTTGTTGAAGATAACAAGGTGTCGTGTGTTGAAAGTGATTTGTAATGAATACGGTGCAAAGCCAGGTGTAAATGCTTTTGTTCCTCAGACATGAATATCAGTTGATTTTAAATCTGTTCCCAGTATTAGTTGAAGATAGAGTTAAATTTTTATTTTTAAATGGCTTATTTTTAAATGATTTAAATTTAAATGGTTTAAGACTGTCTTTAGTGTGAATTTAACTAAAGATACCTTAAAGTTTTGCCTCTTATGAACGTGGTTTACTTTTTCCCATTAGCAAAACCTACCAATTCTACTATTTTCTTCCTCCTTGGCTTAAATCTTGTTTCTGCTTGTTAAGCTTTAATATCTTCCAAGCAAAATGTAAATGTACAAAAATGAGAGATGCTTTTGTCTCCCCATCTGTTTGTGTTTTTTTTTTTTACAACTGCTTTTCCTGGTGATTTTAGTTTTTAAAATATATCCTCTGCTTCTGGATAGAAACCTTTCTGGTGTTATAAAGTGAGTTGGTCCTGGGGAGTGTTTCTCATGCTGTTAAATCTTCAGACTATAAACATAAAGTGTTCAAGTTTCTGCCACCCAGTCTTCCAGATCCTCTCTTCCAGACTTTCTTCCATCTCTGCCTTCAAGAAAAGCGCTGCATTTGGCTTATTTTTTGCTGAGTTATTAGTCTTGCCACCTCTTTGAAGTTTTGGATATTTTCATTCTAAATTGAATGCTGGGGTTGGTTTTTTTTCCTGTCGGCTTCGTCACAATCTTCAGATTTCCTTGTTGCCGTCTTGTGATTTCCTCACCACTTTTGTGCCGTCTATTACCGATGTTTTGTTGAGATCCTGGGGTATTTGTGGAATTTTTAAGTATTCTTGAAGGCTTCCCCCCTGTTTTGTTAGCATGTGCCTTGCGTAGAACTTTAAGACAAAGAGCTGCATAAATGGAAGCATTTTACATACAAAAGAAATAATGGAAATTTAGCGTGCGTGGGGATAGGGCTCTTGGCTAAGCCTTGAAATACACTTTACAGTTTTTGCACTCACAAGATAACTGAATTACTTGGAAATTGGTGTCATTAACACGCTTAATAGTCAAGATGTTTTAATCTCCCTCTTTTTGCATGGATTAAGTATTATTTTTCAAGACAACGAGTAGTTTTGAGGGCTAGTCTGCCAGAATTCTCTCATTTTTAAAAAAATATTTTAATATGCATTATTCTCTGTTAACAGCTGGCTGTCTTCTTTGACTGTATTTTGGATGGGATTTTCTTTTTCTTCATTGCCATCTAGAGAAAGTGATGCATTTTTTTAGGTAAGTTTTTATACTTAATTCTCAATAACTTTTGAAGTTACATTTTTATCATCTCCATGTATAATATAGGTTTTCTTTTGGCTCATGCATTTATGTATCATTTTTAATACAAAAACATGACTCTTATAGCTAAGTCTGTGTGATATAATTAATGTTTAAAATCATAGAATGGGTTGGGTTGGAAGGGACCTTCAAGATCATCTGGTTCCAACCCCCTGCCACGGGCAGGGCCACCTCCCACTAGAGCAGGTTGCTCAAGGCCGTGTCCAGCCCGGCCTTGAACAATCCCAGGGAGGGGACGTCCACAACTTCCCTGGGCAACCTGTTCCAGTGTCTCACCACCCTTACTGTGAAGAATTTTTTCCTAACATCTTGTCTAAATCTACCCTCATCCAGCTTATAAAAAGCCCCCCTCCAGCTTTTCTGTAGGCCCCCTTCAGGTACTGGGAGACTGCTATGAGGTCTCCTCGCAGCCTTCTCTTCTCTAGGCTGAACAGACTCAACTCCCTCAGTCTGTCCTCCTAGGAGAGGTGCTCCAGCCCTCTGATAATCTTTGTGGCCTCCTCTGGACCCTCTCCAGCAGATCCATGTCCTTCTTGTGCTGGGAGCTCCAGAACTGGATGCAGCTCCAGGTGGGGTCTCACCAGAGCAGAGTGGAGGGGCAGAATCACCTCCCTTGACCTGCTGGCCACACTTCTTTTGATGCAGCCCAGGACACAGTTGGCCTTCTTGGCTGCAAGAGCCCATTGCTGGCTCATGTTGAGCCAACCAGCACCCCCAAGTCCTTCTCTGCAGGGCTGCTTTCAAGCCATTCTCCACCCAGCCTGTATCTGTGCTTGGGATTGCTCTGCCCCAGGTGCAGGACCTTGCACTTGGCCTTGTTGAACTTCATGAGGTTGGCCTGGGCCCACCTCTGCAGCCTTTCCAGGTCCCTTTGGATGGCATCCCTTCCCTCCAACGTGTCGGCCGCACCACACAGCTTGGTGTTGTCCACAAACTTGCTGAGGGTGTCTCCATCCCACTGCCCATGTCACCAACAAAGATGTTAAACTGCACTGGTCCAGCACCGATCCCTGAGGGACTCCACTCGTCACAAGTCTCTGGACACTGAGCCATTGACTGCACAACTCTGAGTGTGACCATCCAGCCAAATCCTTACCCAGTGAGTGGTCTGTCCATCAAATCCATGTTTTTCCAATTTAGTGACCAGGATGTCGTGCAGGACAGTGTGAAATGCTTTATACAAGTCCAGGTAGACGACGTTAGTTGCTCTTCTCTTATCCACTGATGATGTAACTCCATCATAAAAGGCCACCAGATTCATCAGGATTTGCCAAGGCTGTCCTCGAGCTTTTCATCACTCATCAGCTCCTCCTTCTTGGTGAGGACAAGCTCCAGCATAGCACCTTTTGTTGTGAGTTCCTCTACCACTTGGAGGAAGAAGTTCATTAATGCCCTTCATCAACTTCTTAGATTGCTGGTGCCCTGCTGTGTTGTCCTTCCAGAAGATATCAGGGGGCTTGAAATCTCCCATGAGGACCAGGGTTTCTAAATGCAAAGCTGCTCCTCTCTGTTTAGAGAGAGCCTCATCCACTTGATCTTCCTGGTCAGGTGGCCAGTAGCAGACCCTCCCTGTGATATCTCCTTCCCTTGCCTTGCTTTTAACCCTCACTCATGAGCACTGTGTTAGCTCTTCATCCATCTCCAGGTGGAGCTCCACGGACTCCAGTTGGTCGTTGATGTAGAGGGCAACACCTCCTCCCCTTCTCCCCTGCCTGTCTTTCCTGAAGAGACTGTAGCCACCTATTCCTATGCTCCAGTCAGGGGTGCCATCCCACCAGTGACACTGATGACATCATAACCCTGTAGGCACGTGCACGTCTGGAGCTCTTGCTCTGCACTTTTGTGAAATGGGATTGAGAGGATCAAAAGCTACTTTTCATAGGATGTGAGAAATCTGTAATAGAGTTTTTTAAAAAGATAAAGATAAAATATAAGTGAGAACAATTAAAATACTGGTTGAGAAAATGAAAATAGATAAGTTTTCATTAAGAACTTGTATTTTTATGGATGATTTTTTGGGGGAGGGATTCCTAGTGCTGATGTCCAAACCTCATTTTTCACTGTTCATTTATAAATTTCAGTTGTATCCCTCTGTATATACATTAAATAGTGTAAATAAAGTATAGTGATATAACTAGAAATACTGCTTAGAACCATGATTTGATTTTATTTTTTTTGCTGTGGTTTAGAAAACTCTTTCTCAAAGAGAAATTTTACCTTCTATGGAACCGGTTTTACTTTATCCTATGGCTTCGTTTTTATTTCTTAATAGTTTAGTTGGGGTTTTACATAATTAGAGGTAATTACTTACTCAATAATTGATTTATATAACCTTTAGTATGTTTTTAGTATGTAGTTAGGATGCCCTAACACATTCTGTACTTATGGGCCTACTATGAAGAGACCCCAGCGATGCTCGTAGTACGTGTCGGTAATCGTTATGACCCACTCATTAATCAAATCTTAATAAAAACTGTGATCAGAATGTTCTTCCTTTCTTATTTCTAAGTAAGTTGACAGTACAGGCAGCTATTGTACATTTGAGAGGGGACACTGTGACTGTTATGACCTCCTTTGCTGTCTACACGTAGGTAGATCTGAGGTGGTTGGTCTGATGCTGGTTGGCCTCCGGTGCCTGGAGTGCAATTCAGGGCTCCGTCACTGACCAGGGGTTGTAGTAACACAGTGGCTTGGGGGTGGCAACCTCATTGTAGACAAAGCTGAGGAACCCTGGGAGGTTTGGCTGACGCACCTGAAGGCTGTGCGGCCATTCAGCAAGACTTGGACAGACTGGAGAGATGGGCAAAGGGGAACCTCATGAGGGTCAACAAAAATAAGTGCAGAGTCCTGCACCTGGGAAGGAATAATAAAATGCATCAGTACAGGTTAGGAGGCGATCTGCTAGAGAGCAGCTCTGTGGAGAAGGACGTTGGAGTCCTGGTGGAAAAGTTCTCCAAGGGACAGCAATGNCCTTGGAGTCCTGGTGGACAAGTTCTCCATGGGACAGCAATGGGCCTTTGTGGCCAAGGAGGCCAGTGGGATCCTGGGGTGCGTTAAAAAGAGTGTGTCCAGCAGATGGAGGGAGGTTCTCCTTCCCCTCTACTCTGCCCTAGTGAGACCTCACCTGGAGTATTGCGTCCAGTTCTGGGCTCCCCAGTTCAAGAGGGACAGGGATTTACTCGAGAGAGTCCAACGGAGGCTATGAGGATGATGAAGGGACCGGAGCACCTGCCTTATGAGGAAAGGCTGAGAGCCCTGGGGCTGTTTAGTCTGGAGAGGAGAAGACTGAGAGGGGATCTGATTCATGTTGACAAATATCTGAAGGGTGGGGGCTCAAGTAGAAGGGGCTGTTCTCTTTTCAGTGGTGCCCTGGGACAGGATGAGGGGCAATGGGCACAAACTGCAACACGGGAAGTTGCACCTCAACATGAGGAAGAACTTTACTGTCAGGGTGACAGAGCCTGGAACAGGCTGCCCAGAGAGGCTGCGGAGTCTCCTTCTCTGGAGACTTTCAAGACCCATCTGGATGCGTTCCCGGGTGACCTGCCCTAGATTCTTTGATCCTGCTCTGGCAGGGAGGTTGGACTTGATGATCTCCAGAGGTCCCTTCCAACCCCTAACATTCTGTGATCTATCATTGTCTACTCTCTGTGAACCCCTTTAGGAGGATTTTTCGTCTCGTGGTTCTTACACATACAGGGTGTAGAGATCTCTGTTAAAAATTAAACCCAAGCAACCAAACCAAACAGACTTTGATAGATTGCCTGTAAGCTCATCAAAGTTGAGCTCCAAATTATTACAGAGACCAGAAGAATTGCATTCCTAGTGTACAAGAAATAGTCTTACTGGATTCTCTTTTTACTTTAATACAAATCTCTCTCTGTTTTTTTGGTTGAACAGACACTTTGGGACAACAATATGTGGATTTTCTACTCCCTAATGTCAACGTGTGGAGAAGGTTGGTTGTGACTTGCAGCTTCCAAGTGAATTAGGTGCTTCTTCCCATGGTAGGTGAGCTGAAGTGGTAGAGGCTTTTGCAAACCCCTGGGAGGTGGAGAGAGGGGAGGGTTGAAAGCATCCTTTGCAAATAGGACAATGGCATCTGTACCACAAAGTGCTTTCCAGTATTTGCTGTCTGGCTGTTCTGCTGAGTGGGTTTCCAGGCCACAGAACCTAACTGGACATTTATGATGAAAACCAGTCCGCAGTCTGGGTATCTTGGATTTAATTAGTTAACCATTTGAAGCATTGGCATTAAAGTGCATCTAAAGATATTTTTTCCCTGCGGATGGTATAAAAGTAATAAAGCTATTTCCTTGGGAAATGTGACTTCCTAATTAAAACACAACAAAAAGAATGTCAGGTTTAGAGATTCATGTAAAAAGAATGTCACCTGGATTGCAGAAATGATACTTGGCTTTCCTTGGCTCATTTGATTATTTTTTTCGGAGTATTATGAAATTGTGTTGATGTGGTGAGTTTCTAAGGTGCATCTGTGACACTGCTGCTTTTGCATGAGTGTTGTTCCAGCCTGTTTCAGTATGTGCCTGTTCAGTAAAACTGGTAGGTTAATGGATTAGCTGTAAGCACCTGAGTAATGAAAGTCTGCTTTTTTAAGAACATCTGCTCATTTTTTGGCATTGTGCAACAGCTTCTTCCTTCAGCTTCCTCTTGTTTTATAAACAGGTAGGTTGGTATTTTAAAACCGAAACAACCTGTGTAACAAATCAAGTTGTAATCTCAAATGAATTCTTTACAATTTAAAAAAGCAAACAAAGCAAGCAAAAAAAAAAACCAAACCCAAAACCTAGGCTTAAACATTAAGTGATGTCCTTCCAAGTTTTTTAAAACGAGGTGAGCATTTAGTCCGGTGGCAAGACAGCCTCTACTGAAAAGAAATGTTTGCTTTTTCTCTTGCATGACTTTCTCCTCCACTTGCTCATTGTAGCCTGATAATCAGGGAATAAATTTGGATAGAGGAAGTTACCAGCTGTAATAATTTCTGGTTTTTAGACTCAGTGCAGGCAGGTGACTCCATCTTCTTCTTTTATCCATCCTTTCCATGGCAGAATGCCTGATGGGTGCTCTCCCGTGCCAAGCCTGTCACATAATTACAAGTGCTGTTGTCATTAAGGTTATTTCTGAGTTACCATCACACAGTTTACTTTAAAATATTTCAGCTTGTTTTACAACATCAGTTTGTATTTGTTTCTGTATTTGCACCGAACTAAGTGAATAGCTGCCATTATACAAATTGAATTTTTCTCCCTTTTTTGCTGTAAGAAAATCTGTTTAAAACTTTTGGGCGCATCATGAAGGCATTTAGAGTTGCCTTCTCCAGCTGGGATGGTGTTGAGGAATTACTTCATTTGAACAGTCATACTGCCTGGAGCACTGTTCCAAGCCATCGTGAGGGGAATTGGCAGGTGTCCCATAGGAGAGAGCCAAGGAGTGAGTCCGTGTGAATAGTAAGGGAATCATGGTCATGGAACAAAACTGGGTGTGTGACCATGTATATTGTGGACACAAATGTGAAAGAGAAAGTAGAATCATAGGATCATCAGGGTTGGAAGGGACCTTGAAGATCATCGAGTTCCAACCCCCCTGCCATGGGCAGGGACACCTCCCACTAGAGCAGGTTGCCCAGAGCCCCATCCAGCCTGAAAAACTTCCAGGGATGGGGCTTCCACCACCTCTCTGGGCAACCTGTGCCAGGGTCTCCCCACCCTCCTGGGGAAGAACTTCTTCCTAATGTCCGATCTAAATCTCTCCTCCTCTAGTTTGGATCCATTTCCCCTTGTCCTCTCACCGCCCGACATCCTCAAAAGTCCCTCCCCAACTTTCTCCTTGGCCCCCTTCAGATCCTGGAAGGGCACCAGAAGGTCTCCTGGCAGCCTTCTCTTCTCCAGCCTGAATAACCCCAACTCTCTCGACCTGTCTTCATAGGAGAGGTGCTCTTTGGATGAAGGAGGCTTCTCCATGAAGTAATCAAGCAAAGGGAAACATGATAATAGTCTTTCTAGTTCGTTTCTAGAATGATACAACTACACCTTTTTGTTGGGTTTAATTTGTAGTCTCCCCTGTGTTGAGTAACCATGGGAATGCACTAATACATTTACGGCGGAAAGGTTGGATCTTAATTGGATAAAAACCTTTAGAATATTTAGAGTCCTATAGGAAAAGTATTACTTTTGGCTATACAGTAGAATATGTACTTCTAGTACAGGCAAAACTATATCTGTTTCATGACAGGTAATCCCATTTATTTACAATAATGGGCCGGATACTGTTTTTTCGAGTTGCCCGCTGTCTGATTTAGGTGCATATAAAGTATTGCTATGAAATGGCCTTTTCCTTTTGTAGCTGTCTGACGTACAGCCTCTCGCCTCAGTGTATTATTCATGGGAGCTAGAAATGCACCACAGTTAAATTGTGGGTTTGCATCTCCAGGTGGTGCTTGAATTCATGGCTGAAGACTGTAGAAATTAATTTTGCTCAAGCAAGAAACAACAGGACATTAAGCTACTATGCCAGCTTTAGATGTAGGCTTGAAAATTTTTTTTTTTGCTGCTCAGCATTATTCCGTAATCTTTAACTCAAATTGCAGGAAATATTTGAAATTCCATTCTAACAATATCCAACAGAGAATATTAAAGAAGCATTAGATTTCAAATGCCTGAGGGAAAATGTCCTCTTGCAACACCGTGGGCATTTGGATCTCACTAGTATATGCAGCATTACAGCCTAATATTGTGCTTTACTTGGTCTAAAATGAAAGCCCAATTTTAATTCTATCTCCAAAAACTTGGCGTACTGCGGTGAAAAATAATTTATTTGACTGTTGTTTTTTAATACACTGCAACTAACTTTAAAGCTTCCTCCTATAAGACTCCCACTATGGCTTTTTGTAATCTGACTCTTTCATTAAAACTTCAAACATGCTCCCAAAGACTTATCTCGGTGCTTTCATTGCTAATTTACAAGTTATAAGATCCCAGAGTTACCACAGAAGTTTTTCTCATTCTAGGCAATTTTTCTCTGAAGGAGACAAAACTTTATATATTTACAAAGATATTGTAAACCATCAAAACAGAGGACAAAGACACTCCTAAGAGGCAAGTAACATGCAAATAGAACGTGGGGTTTAATGATCGATTTACCCAGTTCTGGCCTGGTTAATTTGGCAAACCCGTTAGCGAGCTTAAGTCCAAAAAGTGCTGATTTAAACCTTTATGTTTTTATAACCTAGATATGCCATATTTGATAGCAAAACGATTTCAAAAGTGAAGTCCCAAGCTTACAAAATTCTGGGGAAAGAGGAGTATTTCTAAAAAGCTTAGAAAATCTTTAACATGGATATATATTTCTCACCACATAATTATCTCGGTATTTGGCAGAGCAATGGCAAGTGATACATCTCTGTTGGGAAATTAAGTCTTTAGAGAAATAGCTGAGAAATTTTCCACCTGTAGGTGACTTTTTTCTTTTCCTGTTTGCACTTTTGACTTACGTAGACAGAGCGGTGTCCAGGAAAATGTTGATGTGATATTTCACACCTGCTTAGTTTCACACGAAGCAGGGGTTTTTTTAACAATAGTGGGCCATTTGCCTGTGAAATTGGACCATTGTGACTTGCCTGACAAATCAGATTGGGGGAGAAGATGATTTAAAGGCTTAAAATCTGCAGAGAGAATTTGGAGGAACAGCGTACTCCAGGTGATTTAAAATGCGTAAAAAATGCGATTTAGTGAATGGTTTTGTCTTTCATCATGTGGATATGAGGACTCTTGAGTATAGATATACAAACTTATCTGTACAGCGTAGCCATGCGGGACAGAAATGAGTCAAATTTCATTCACGGTATCGGAAGTTTAACTGGGATGCCAGACTCGCTTCTTGCCAAATTAATGTCACCGATTCCTGTAACGAAAATTAGTGGAATATCGCAGCTCTACGGCAAGATCTGCTGTCACTGTGAGGAGCTCCATTCCGGTACCGGTGGACACCAGCTTGCCTGCTGAGGGCCACAGTGGGCTCTGAATTACTACCTATCTTCTAGTAGGACCTGAGGCCTACTGGAGGTTGGTAGGTTGACTGGTTTTCCATTACAGTTGGTCTCGGGCATTTATACCCAAACTTCTGATCAAGTCTAGTGAGATGCTGTCTTGCAGATGCTATCCCTGTAGCCCCCACCACTACCAAAACCTTGCCACACGAACTGAATACAGAAGCGTTTAAAGAGCAAAAAGAAAAATATGATCTTTGTGGTTGAAGTCAGACTCCAAAATATGTAAATGATTCAAATGTCTTCAGAATACCTGGAATAACAGATTTACAAGCGCAAGGTCAAAGACTTCAACCAGTAATTGACACCCAAGTTTACATCAAGGAGTCAAAATGCAGAATTTAAGTCTTAGTCTCACTATTTCAAAAGGACATTACTTTGATTTTGATGGCAAAAGCTGACCTATAATATACTCAAGCAATAATAGTAGTGGGTAATTGCTGTATTTGATTTTTTTAAATTATCTTTTTCTCTTTTTTTTTCTCTTTCATTTTTTTGAAAACCTACAAAAGCAAGAAATTTGCCAGTGATTGGCTGATGCTGTGAAGGCATCCTTGCATGGTCATCTGCAGGATTATTGTCAAGTAATAGGTTGCTTGTCCCAGTACAGTTGTTTCCATTATATTACCATTTCTCCTTGGTGTAAATTGCAGTCAAATGCCAAATGGATTGGTAGAAAGAGTGGGTCAAACTGTGAAATAATTCATAATTAAAAAATATACATGATGCAGAGGACAAACTGAAAAGACATGAACGAAACACTTGGAAATTTTGAAATTGTCTGATTCTTTTCAGTTTTATTATTTTCATTGATACTAACGTAGAAACTCAAGCTTCTGTGAGAGCTCAGATCCTCATTTTGGGGGAGGAAATAGAACACGCACCATTGTCATGGTTGTTGGTAATTTTGGGCTGCCAGACCAACGCTATTCACACTGACATCTTGCCTTTCCAGACAACGAAGTAAAATATTGAGATAATTAAAGCCAATTGCTTGTAATAGCAGAAAATTACTATAATTGTTTTATTTTCTAGATAACAAATGCAGTTTTATAAATTCTGTAACCGCATCCAGAGTTTTTACCAAGAGAATTCACAGAGCACCCATAAATAGTTATTGTCACATTATGCTTAATGTCAGTGGTATGAATTTAACTCTTTGATTTAAATATCAGTCAGGAGAGGTTTCAGCCTTATGTTAAACTGGTCCACAACAGTGCAACATAAGCCCATTCCTGGTTTTCGTGTTTTGTCACACCTGTTGATCACAAATCGTATACAAAACTTGAACGATAACAACCGCTTTTGGAAGGTTTTAGGAGGAGAGTTGAAATTAATCTTGTGTGAAAGAAAAACGACCTTCAAAATACTTCCACCTTGTAGGGATTTTATTAGGTAAGTCCAAGCCTATTAGAAAATGTGGTCACTCGTATGCTGTTTTCTCATCTTCTGTGGTATTTACAGGATGCTTGTGATGACGTTTTTGCCCTTCAAAACTAGGAAGGCCTTTGCTGACAGAAGCTGTTTTAAAAATAATTTTAAAAAAATAGTTAAAGTTTCTTTCAAGAATTCCTTTTGAGACATAGACTGAGTGTGATGCAGCCAAGAGGTGCGTTGAATTTTCAATAATCTGGGAAGCTGCAACAAAATGTGCAACTTTGCCTATACCATAGGGTTGCTATTCAATTAGACTTCCTTTTTTCTTTGTTAATTATGGTGGCTGAAAAGATTCACCAGAGTGTAAAGAGCAGTCATTCATACAGAGGATGTTCATATCTGTGTTGGTTGCTCTTTAATGATTTTATCAGTTTAGAGGTCATACATACTGAAGCTCCATAGGCTGTGTGGAGAATTTGTGCAGATAATTCAGATATTGTTCATGCTAGTTGTACCATGGCCAGGGATTTTTTTTTTGTTATGTTATTCTTTGTTATGGTTTTCTCTCCTGGACTATCTCGAGTTTTGTCAGTGTAGGTTTTGGTTATGTACATGATATTGCGTATTTTAAAAAAAAACATTTCCCTAGTTAATTTAAAACCATAATTTTTTAAAGTGACATAAAATATCTGGTTAGATGTAATTGTAGCATTTGATTTAAAGCATTTTAACCACCTTTGGTTTTGCCTGTTAGCAAGGTCCTTTTTGTCTTAAACTAAAAGACAAGCAAATGGTTTGAGATTAGGTGAATTAAACCTATTTTGAGGGTCTGAAATGATTTGCAGTCTCCCACCCAGGCCTCCTGTTGGTGCGTGGGTGTACGTGCCTCGTCGTAGCCTCTTCCTCCCAAGGGACGGTGCAGATCCCTGTCCTCATAAAGAACCTGTGTGGGAAGTACTAAGCAGGTTTCATTCATGAGCTTCTCTCCTTAGTGAGGAAGCTGTTTCTCTGTCCTCAGCTCCCGAGTTTCCTGCTGAGCTTTGGCTGCCGGTTTTGCAGAAGGTGCCTTTCGTGGGGCCGAGCGCTAGAGTTTGAGTCTTGACGATAAGCACCAGTAGAACTGGAGTGGTTATCGCTCAGCTCCCGCTTCTTTTGAGATTTGCACCAGCCTAACAGGCTCCACTTGTAAAAAGGCACAGGGACAGAGTAGATGCTCTTTTCAGAAGTTTCTTGGTAGAGGAAAACAACTCAAGAAAAGGCCTGGGAATGCAGTGTATTAACATAAAGCTGCACTAGAGGGCCCAGCCTGCATATAACCATTTTCCCAGGAGAAAACTTGGTAGCAAGCTGAAGGAACTTCTGAGAAATTATAGCCAAATTAGGAGGAGAACGTCCTGTCTGAAGCCAACAGGGCTCAAAACAGGACTGGATATGGAGAAAAGTGACGGAGTGACAAATGCATTCAACCTGAAAATGTAATCAGACAAGCATGTTCCCCTGCTGGAGAAGGGATTTAGCAACTTTGAACTCAAAAATCATGTGATTTCTTCCTCCTCCTGGCTAGATTAAAAAGGGGAGTGATGTTTTTAATATTATATCATGCTTAACAAACCGTTGCGTGCTGTGTCAAGTTCGTTTTCACTATCGGCTCTGGCTGAAAACCATTGCTATCTGTAGTCTAGCCTGAAGGTAACAAGAGATTTGAATCATTGTAATTAGGCACTCATCATACTGCAAAAAGA
Source organism: Baryphthengus martii (assembly GCA_013396935.1). Taxonomy (NCBI): domain Eukaryota; kingdom Metazoa; phylum Chordata; class Aves; order Coraciiformes; family Momotidae; genus Baryphthengus; species Baryphthengus martii. The sequence goes on along the minus strand of VWZK01003789.1, from coordinate 134,367 downwards.
TAAAACTATCGTGATGAATCAGTATAAGAAAAAAAAAAAAAACTGTGGGGTTTTTTGTGGGTTTTTTTTTCTTTAACTGCAATTGATGCCTGGGAATATGAGAGCAGAAATGAGCTTGGCAAGAGCTGGGAGGGTTTCGTCAGCGTGACAACTATTGTCCTGTTCTCTATGCAGGAAAAGTTGAGAGATTTTTTTGCACCTCTAAATCCTCTTGACACCTTCAAGTGTTCTCGAGCCGCTCCCAGGTCTTACTTGACAAACATTTAGTATGTCCCACTTCTTTCTGATTTTGAGAAACACATAAGAATTCGCTTTCCACACTTAAGCAAGAGCTATGAAATGAGTTATTGTTTGCCTTTTAGCATGATAGCTCCAGGGCACACTTTTACTCTGAAGTACAAGTGATGAAAAAGTAGATCTGCCCAGCAAAGCCAGGCTTGTGGTTGGATATGGCAGAAATGGCGTACGTGGAACTTTATCCCTCTGGGGAACGGCATTTCCACGCACACCAAACTGTAAGTTTTGTGACCCCTGTTGCAGCTGCCTGGTATATAATAGTTAGGTTTTGTCCTCATTTTCTCCTACGTTTTAGGAAACATTCCTGAAATACGTACGGCTTTCACCAGGTAGAGGTGCATTGCAATTCTTACCTTTTCTTTCCGGGAACAATGAGCTACCCTTCATTCTTTTTCTCTGAAGATATATTACTTTATCTTATCACTCATCCGTGCATCTTTCCTCAGAGCTTGGATAACATTCCTTTTTGGTTATTAAGATGTTAAATGGTTCAAAAACTGAATCAGGGAATGGCATTTATTGCCCAGTAGCGTGCTTACTGTGCAGTGGAGCCTTGTCATAACCACAGAGGGTTTGAATTGAGGGTCCTACTGGCAGTTTAGAAGTGCTGCAGGTTTCAGAAGCAAAATATGAATATGGATTTATATACTTATTTTAGGCAGTGGCAGTTGAAATGTGATCATGTACTTTGGGGAATGCGTGGGGCAGTAGATGGCTTAGCCTCCCTGACTACTCTTTAAACTATGGATCTCTCAAAGTTTTGAAGAATGTGTGTTTTTTAATGAATGTGTTGTATAGTTTTATGGACAATTTAAAAAACCACATGCTTCTGCTAATTCATGTTAAAGCTGAACAGATTTGGAATGTACTGAAAATAGATTTCAAGCTGATTTTTGTAAAACTTTACTCTTCTGTATTGGGCAAATACTAGTTCTGTTGGTCATGGAAAGTGTCTCTTTGTTGAGATTAGGGTTTCCATCAGTTAATCTGCAGCACTAAAATATTACAATTAACTGAGGTTTGCAACCTTAGATATTTAACAAGAAATGTAGCTGAAAGTTTTCCGATCTTCAAGTTATGAACTAGAGGTAAACACTTAGCTCGTAGTAGCAGCCATAATTTCCACATAGACAACAGATGTATTTGTATTCAGAACACTGTTGTTTCCCCTTTTTTTTTTAATCACCTAATGCCTTTGAGCAAAATCTGCTGAGTAAGGGAATGGCATTTACCTTGCAGTTCCCACATTCATTTTTGGAGCTTTCTGTCTGATCTGATGGCTAAGTTAGAAGTCTTAAAAGCTTTAAATGTGTTTGTGTGTTGTGAAAATCTTAAGGACATCCAAGCTGGTGTTCTCTTCCCCAGATTCCTCATGAAAAGGTTGTGACCTGAGCTCAAGGATTTGTTTCTATTTGGCCTTGGCTGTCAATCATTAAATACGTACTTCCTGATGGCTGAGGAAGCTTGTCTCTCCGGACCAGTCATGGCGCGCCGCTTTGCGTTGAGCGGCACGAGAGTTGTGCCTTGTGGCCGAGGAGAGGAAAGAACAGGGAATTGAAGGGCATAGCTACAAAAAAGTTGAATGAGCTGAATGTAGCATAGAAGGAATCGAGGCAAACTTGAGGAAAAAGTGAGGAACTTAATGTGGAAGTTTGGGAATATGAGGATAGACGTGGCAGTGCTGGGCTTGTAGATCAAGCAGGCAAGTTGTAGTGCCATTGACTGTACGTCCTTTGGATTACAACCTATATGTGTTGTGGTGTAAAAAGACACGGAAAAGAAAATTTATGTGCTGTGTAATTCTTCTTGCCATTTTGCTTTCAGTTTGATGGCTTACTCATCACGGGCCATGTTTTCTGTGTTTTCTGCTCCTAGAAAAACGCTCCCTTGTTCTTACACGTTGATATATTGCTTCGTTTAAAGGATGAATGTTGTGTTGCCTTCAGCACAAATGATGTATGCATTTGCATTTCTGGAAGGCTGTCAGAGTTTCCCATTCTATTTTATCTCCTCCACAGAATGATCATCTGTTTTCTAGTTTATCTTTTCTGAAGATCAGCATAAATTGTTGATTACAGACTGCAATAAATTAACTTGTCGCCTTCTGCCACATTTCATGTTTGTTCTATCTGTGAACAATGTTGAAGATTTATAGAATACTTTAAAAATTAATCTGAGACATAAATGTTTGAGAACAAAAGCTTTTTTTTACTGTCTTTTATTTCTAAAAGGCTGCTGCACATAATTGCATGTCTTTCTGAAACAACCTCTTAAATTTTAATTGTTGAAGGGGTTTTCTAGTGATTTATTAGACACCTGACTTTGTGCAAAACTGGAAGTATATCATCATAAAAATAAAAACTATTGTCATCTTGGTTAAACCAGAAAAAACGGAATTTGAAAACGCAGAATTTATTAAGGTAAAAAATACAAATTTTGTCATGTTGTGTCCTTTAGTTTGCTCTTAAAGGAATTGACTTTCAAATGTCTTGCGAAATAGACTTGAAAACCATCTCAGTAGTCGCGATCTAATTTTTGATTAATTTATTGTCTGAAATGACTGAATAGGTGGGAGAAATTTGTAAATTTTATTTTTCAGTAGAATGTGATGAATTACTCTTACTTGTGGGCAGCAAGCTGTTTTGTTTTCCAGTTGAAATATGTAGAAATAGTTTCATTCTTACCTCTCTGTTCTAGGTCAGAACTCCAACTAGAACTAACATTTGAACAGGTCAGTGTTTTAAGCTGGAAATGTTCCTCAAACTAAACTTTTTCCGTAAGCATACGGTCAAACTTGCCTCTTAACATAGTACTTGGTGTATCCTTGGGAGCTTGAAGTGTAGGAGCCAGAAAAAATGACGGAAGTAGGCCAAGTGTTTGCACAAGAAGAAAATAACTCATTTTCTATTCTTTGTGAAATTTCACCTTCAGTGTTACCCAAACAGCGTTGGCCTCCTTGGAAGGTATCTCCCATTTCTCTCCCTTCTGGCCCGCCAAGAAATAGATGACAAATACAGGAAACATCTTTGTTCCTTTGGGCTTGCTAGAAAAGTTTGACCGTGGCTTGTATGTGCTTCTTGGGGCTCTTGCTGTAGTTCAGGATAGACTCAGGATCACAGGTCATACCTCCAAACAATCAATCTGTCATCACCGTTACGTTTGCCTTGGGATGCGTGTGGTGCACAATACGCAAACCAGTTGCTTGGGTTTCTGAGCAATCCGGAACAGATCGTTCCTCTGTAAAAACCCATGAGCATCGTATTTTTTTTTGCCGATGAGATGGTTACGTTACTCACACGCAAAAATCTGTCACGTTTGTAGACTGTGGGATGGTGCAACATGCCGTGCCGCTCGGTCTGCAGTGGAGCACCATCTTTGGGCTTTTCCAAGCTGTTTTCTTAGGCTTTGTGTGAGAGGAAATCAGTGCAACCACTACCTTGGTATTTCCGCAAAGGAGCCGGTTCCGGCAGTTGACTCGATATTTTGTGGTACAGAATAGTGTGGAAAAAAATGAATTAGTCTTCAAGTGTTGATAAAAACAGCTGCATTAAATAAGATGTAAGCAAATGTTGATCTTAAATAAAATTGTCAGAGAAAAAAAGTACTTAGTGGCTTCATCTGAGAGAGTGGTTTATGGAGGTACCTTAGGATAAATGCATTAATTATTGCCTGCTGTTTTTCTTTAAATTATGTAAGTGAAAGTTAAGCCCTGCACAAAGTGTGAGGGAAGAAGAATGTCTGAAGAGGTGTTTGTTGTTTGGTTGGTTTTTTTAATTATGTAAGTGAAAGTTAAGCACTGTACAAAGTGTGAGAGAATGAGAATGAAGACTTGTTTGTGTTTTTTTTTAAATTGTATAAGTGAAAGTTAAGCCCTGTACAAAGTGTGAGGGAAGAAGAATGAAGAGTTGTTGGTTTTTTTTCTTTGAATTGTATAAGTGAAAGTTAAGCACTGTACAAAGTCTGAGGGAATGAGAAAGCTGCGCTGCTGTGTCTTCAGACAAAGCGGTGTGTACGTTGTTGTACTGTCTTCATCATTTCAGAACAACAGAGTCTAGGGATGTTTCTGTCCTAACCACTCCGAGCCCTTGTCAAAACCAGCAGGGCAGGGAGATCAACTGACCTCAAATCCATGAATCTGTGTCTTGTTTTGGAGGAGCCACTGTGACATTTTTTTTAATGCGGCTCTTTCTGGTGTTTGGGATCGCGAGGGTTCTGTGAGCACGCAGCATTTCGTCGGTAGCTTCTGAACTGTCTTCCTCGCAGAGCCTCCTCTGAATTCAGATGCATCGGCTTGAGGTTTAAAGCCACAGGAGTTGATTTTTCTGCCCAGCTGTGGGAGGTGGAGCCGGTCAGCCTTTACATGTTTTTAATCCTGCTGCGAGCTGGGACGGCACTGAGAGCTGAAGGGCTGGATGGGGAGCGCTTACTGAGCTGAACTTGGTCTGGTAAATCCGGGTGCGTCGTGTTGCCGGTGCTGATGCGCCCATCGTGTCGTCAGCGCTCGATGTAACTGGCACCAGATGCCCGCTGCACTTTCATGGGCATGCTTCTGGATATCTGAAGTTTACAGTGCTAGAGAAGTTCCAGATTTCGGAAGACTATTTTAGAGGTATTAAAATATAGTACAGTGAGGCTCTGTCTAAAATTACTCAGGCTGTACGCTGTAAGGTGCTCATCAGTATCATACATCATGACAACAACGGGATCTGTTTACTCCATTTATTTTTGAAACAGACCTTTAAATTTAAAATAAACAGAAGCATTAGGTAATATCTCGTGGCAATGTGGGAAGAACCTATGTCAGTCTTTCTCTAAGACTAGCTAGACAATTTATCTTCTGCTTATAACATACCAATGCCAAGTGTTTCCACAAGTTTTTTTGGAGTGAACTCTTGGATTCTACCAGAAGAAAAATAGACCAAGTACTTTTAGCAGATAAATTTGGTTTTTCATAAGGAATAAACCATTTCCAGTCAAGCCACCTGTTTTCCCTTTTTGTCAAATGTCTTGGTCTGAGGGCTCAGAGAAAAATCCAAGGAAATTTTCAGGTGTTTAAAGGAGCATAAAGTGATTTTTTCTTTTTTTTTTTTGAAAAAAGCCCAACAAACAATACTCATTTAATTCCTATTTCCCTTTTTTCCTCTGTCAGTTTGTTACATGTGCAATTTCATTTATGTCCTTTCACGTTTTAATAGATTCCAAGATAATTTTTCTGCTTGATTTCTGCTAAGTGGTGAAAGTCCCTGAAGTTCTACCAAAAATCAGACAAGGCCTCTCGCTGTTTCTGACTTCGAGAAAGTTTTCTGAGAGGAAAAGTAGGGTCCCATCTCTTGTTCTCCTCCTGCCCCGCTGCCTTCCCCTTCCCCCAAAGACGACCTTCCTTTTTGCCTTGAGCAGTTTTTCTCCCATTCCTTTACCATATAAACTTGATTACACGTCTTTGAGCGCAATTGAAGGGATCCCTAGGCAAGGGGTAGTCAGACCTGAAAAAAAGGAAGAGCGTTGTTGCTCCCTAGGAATGGATTTGGAAGTTTGCCTATTTTCTCAAGGTAATTTTTGTCTTTTAAAAGCAGCATGTCACTTTTGCTTTGTGTAATTTTTCAGTTTCTCCTGAGTGTTCACCCCTAAGTGTCTCACAAGTTTTCTTGCCTGTCGACATTTAAAGAACTCTCCTAACTGTGTTTTCTTTGTCTGTCGTGTTTCTTTCCCTATGGCTGCTTTTGTATTAGAATGTGTCTTCAATGAACTTTTTTTTGAGAGCTCAAATATTTTATTTTTTTCCCCCTATGGGTAGGATTGACAGCCTGAAGTTCTCTACTGTAATTATTTCTTAACTTGTCCTATAAAGTGAAGCTGTTTTGTGTGTTTTGGTGGGGTGAGGCGGTCTCTTAGTACCTATGCTGGGCGTTCTTTGTGCGCGTTATATTATGAACTCGCAAAGACGTGAATTTCATGCGGTGGTGTTAAGGATGCAAACTGACAATTCAACCTTTCTAATTTTGGAACTGTAGCTTTCAAGCTTTTTAAGTGTTTTTAAGGGTTTTTTTTAAAGTGTTGGATAGTAAAAAAAAATAAAAAATATATAAGGTAATGGACATTGTGATCCTCTCCTCCAAGTCCCAGTTTATGCTCAACCTGAGTTACCAGATGCCTGGGTCTGGGAGGTTGGAAATAACCAGCAGCATCTCAACAACAGCTGCTATGGAAGCACACAAGTGAAAACATTGTAATACATTTAAGTATATATTTTTTTTAATCCATAGTAAGTGTCACTCGTTTCATAAGCAGAATGGCAAGAAATTCCCTGAAGTGATGATGTGATATTTTGTTTTTTAAAATGGCATGTGGTAACTCAGGCTGAGCAAAAGCAAGGACCTGGAGGAGAAAATTACAAAGCCCTTATACAATGTAACGGATAATTTTTTCCTATTTTCCAGCATATAAATTCAAAATATTCTTGTCTCGTTAGGATTATCTTCATAAGAATTAAGATGTACTGTTCCTGGTCGTGTTTTGTCAAGGCTGTTCTCTTGCACCTCTATTGCTTCATGCAGCCCCTCTGTCACTTGTGAAAGAATGACCACAGTAGGTTTTAGCAAAGCTTATAAAATTGGTAGGAACGGACTCCACCGTTAAGGTAAGAGCCAACATTTATTGCAAGTCCATCATTTGGAACATCTTCAGGACATTGCTTACTAAGTACAATCCTAATTCTTTGCCTTTACCATCCATGGCAGTCTTTGTTCTTCCAGTGTTGCCACTTGAGAAGCCTTCCCTAACGTAGCGCTTTTTCCACCAAAGTGGATTTCTGACGGGCTTTTCCCTCTCCTGTCTGCTGATCTTCACAATATTTTCTCTGCGTTCTACGCTTGACTAGTAAGAAAGAGTTGAGCCTTATGGAGAGGGAGTCAGGTGGAACTAACAGGAAGCAAGAAGGGGCATTTACATTTACAATACATGTTTACTGGCTTGGGACAACATCCTGGAAGTTTCCCGTATCCACATGTTTGCCGGCATACGTACCAAATTTGCTTAAAAAAACAATAATAAAATAAAGCTTCCTTTTCCAGTTGCTTTCACTTAAGGTAAGTCTCAATGACATCTGTATTCTTGCTTGTTGATGGCAACGATGTAAATATAAATGTCATTAATATAAATGGCTACTGAGGATTGATTGTATTGGAATACATTTTAAAGTTGTCTTTGGTAATGAAAAATTTCTATTTAAATTGCATATAAATCAGTCTTTATCTTAACTTGAAGAAAGGAAAAAAAAGACTGAGGAAGCTTTGAAAGAACTTTCTGATGCAGGGCCAGCTAAACCAGTTTGTGATTAGATAAAGTGTCATGACTTTATTCTGGGACCATTAAGAAGACAATCGTTATAGTGACAATTCATTTAATCGTTTATGTCTCTTCTCATTGGGCAAATAGTTATCTTAGCAAATTTGAAGATGGGAATTTCACCCCACGACTTTGTTTTATACAAATATGAAAGCATGCCTGTGTTCACAGGCAACTGAGTAGATACTACGTGGTCTCCATTTATAACGCTGGTTTACAAGAGAAATCTCAAGAACTGCGGAGTACGAACGGGCGCTTTGAGGCTTAAACTGAAACCCAGCAAAAATGTGCAGCCTGCCTCTTTTGCCTATAATAGAGTCAACATTGGGATCCGTGATCCCTTTGATCTTTACATAAAGCAGATGAAAATGCATAAATCGCTTCTAATCAGAGATGAATTAAAGGAAAATAGCCTCCCGGAGGACAAAGCACCCCAGGCACCCATCAACAGCCTTACCAAATGACAGACCTGGAGGAGACTTCAAAGCTGCGAACACAACTGCCAGTGAAATCCACCCAGAATCTAGATGCCATTTAAAAAAAAAAAATAATTCTCACAGTTTACAAGTGCCCAGAACTTTCTCCTTAAGAAAAACTGACAGAAACACGCTACGAGGACTTGCTTTTTAAGCTGCTAAATATTCTTTTTCTTTTAGAAGAGTTGATAAATACAAGACTCGCTTGTTCGATTCAGTCCAAAAATGTGTTCAGACATGACAAACATGGGTAATTTTTGTGTCAGGTAGAGTTTACTCAATTTGAGTGGCGTATTGTTTTGAAGATGAAGTATATGTTTTTAGTGGAGGCAGATCAGACATGTACTGTAATTGCTTCCTTGGTTGTCATCCGTATTTGTCACTGTGAGCACAAGCACAGTCAACATTCCTCAGGCTGCAAAAGAAGGAGGAAATGTAACGAAATATCAGGCTTGGTTTTGGAGGTGAGGGAAGATTTGAGGCAATAATTTTATTGTGAGCAGTTTCCTCTCTGTGGGGGGAAAAAAAGGATAATATTTTCCCGAGTTAAATCAGAATTCAGATCCTTCTAGCTCAGGTAACTCAGTGAAATACTGTTTAGATATTATTGGTCATGTTAAGTATAAGAAATACCCTTGAATAAAAAATGCTGATTGCTGGGTTGTTTCAAGAGAGAGGTAACTTAAACATTTTTTTCTCTTTTTTTTTTGGGTTAGCATTCTGTTTGAGAGGAGACCGAAACAGCATTTAGCATTTGAAAGGATAGAGAATAAACACAATTTTATGAAGTGCTAAAATACTGCTTTTAATAAAGACTGAAGTTGTTCCTTCCAAGTAAATAGTGTAATAGGAGGGATTTTACCTGCTGCCACTTGTACACTTTACTTAGTTATTGTATATAACATGACATTTATATCCAAACCCACAGAAATTTGAGAGTCAATTAGACGCATATAACGAACAAATGACACTTCCAAAAATATAACTGCGTATGAAATTGCTCAGTGGACTGAATGATTTGCTGTAGGTGAGGTCAGAAAGGTTGCCTGATTTTGTTGTAAGAACTTATTTTCAGTTGCTTATGACTTTAGTTGCTGTTAAGTGAAGAACGTGTTACGTGTTTGTCTGGGGCCGTTGGCTTTTGGAAGGAGAAAGCAACAAGGTTTTCCCAGTCTGTGTAAGGATGAAGCCAGGCAAAATTGCTGAGGGTTTTCTTCCTGTTAAAAATTTACAGTTTTTCCTCCATCCCAAAGTCACCAATATCTCTGTTCTTTGGAGCAGACATTTAAAATTTGAAAAACTGGAGTTTGCCTATGTCCTGTGAGACCTTCAACACTTAGCTTTCCAGAGCTTGCATCTTCACTGAATGCTCGTGGGCCACTGACCAGACTGCACGTGAGCCTTCCTCCCAGAGAAAGAATGAGCAGAGATTGACTCCTGGCACAAGGGACACTGCTGGACTTTCTTCCTAAAGACTGATCCTGAGTGATCCTATCAATATCTGGACTGACACGGCGTAAGGCTGTAAAGCGGAGCAGGAAGTCTGCCTTGTTCTGTCAGGTGGGATGAGAGCTGCAAAGAGAAGAGATCAAGTGAAGTTTGAAACTGAAGAAAAGGAAAATCAAACGTCTTGAATAAAACTTGATGGCCACTTTCATGTGTGTCATACCCCTGGCAAAGAGACATCCCAGTTCACTGTGAGTGAAAGTGAGTGGTGGAATGCAGCACTGATGTCTTCCTTCTATACAATATCGATACTGCTGGGCAGCACAACAGCTTAGCATGCCTTTTTCTTTCTTTTTTTTCTCTTTTTTTTCTTCTTTAGAAAAAACCACCTCATTTTCTCAAATCTCCTTTCTAGATGCAAGGAAATTTTGGCTGTTTACTTCATATTTGCTATGTAAATCTACTGGGAAAGGAAAGATGATGTATGACCATCTGCATTAAGCAATTAGCATGATGGACTCATCAAGCTCTTAGCAATGTCTTCAGGCTTCCCTGAAGATGGCAGTATGCATTAATCAAACAGTGCCAACTGCTGCGACTTCTAAACTGGGGCTCACAGAGGCATGAGATGCCTCAGGGGTCTGGATCGCAACCCAGGACAGATTACCTTGGAGTGGTGGTTGTGGTTATTGCACCGCCTCTGCTTTGGGGACAACTCGGTTGCTTGTGTCGCAGCTCTGCAAATTTCAGGTTTGGCAAACTAAGGAAAACCGAAACTGGTGCTGCCGTGCCATTGGCACGGAGCTGTACCTTGCGTCGGTTCAGAACTGTGAAATACTCATTTCACAGGTAACTGAGACAGCCTACGACATGGTGAGAACCCCTTCATCCCCAAGAAAAAAAGGTAACTGGGTGGACAACTGGAATGAGCTCTTGTCTCTGTCCTGTCATAATCTGCCTTGTTCAGGAGCTGGCACTCTGCACTGGAGCGATTGTATCCTTTGTCCTCTCGCAGAATATTTCAGTGTCTACAATCAAAAGCAACGTAGATAAAGAATAAACAATTTGATGCCACGAGAACTACAGTACTTGGCGCTCCAGTCTTCAGTTTTACTCCTTTGCCTTCAGCGGTTGAACTGCTAGCCTTCATTGCTCTGTCTCCAGTCTCCTTTTCTTCAGAAAGAGAAAAAGAGGAAAAAGGCCTCTGTTTACCTCCCTGTAACTCAGTGCAAGATATTTGGGGCTCACTGATGTGCTACTGCTGTCTGGGCCTCCCAGAGGAGACAGAAGGCTGTTTCTTCTTCCTAACGTGTGAAGAACAGAGAAGAGGCAGGACATGAGGTTAAAGCACGCAAGTGTGGTTTGGTTTGTGGGGAGCATCTCACTATCAGCTGCCTCTAGTTGTTCCAGCCTCTGCTGTATCTTAAACCAAATTGAATCATCCCAGATAGTAGTCTGGCATTTTAGTGTAAACTGTGACTGGTTTTGGTTTCTCTCGATGTGCCAGGCTCTAGCTTGTGGTTGTTGAGAAGCTCTTATGCAATGCCTGTGGTATTGTGAACCAGGGTGGTGAACAATGGGGGGAAAGAATGAGTACAGGTGTCTCAGGGTAAACTCTCTCTGCCCAGTGAAAGCTTTTAGATAGTCAGTAGAAGCCAGGTTTGCATGGTGACACTCCATACTCAACTTCTACTGCTCTGCTGGGGAGAAACAGGGGGACCGTTTGAGTCCCCTTCTGAGGTGTCCTTTCCTCGTAGAACTCTTGTGCCCAACTGTCTGCAGCTGAAAACACCTTGCAGATGTCCATGACTCACAGTATATCTCTCCTGGGAATGCAGTTTTAAGAGGCATCTTTTGGTCAGCCCTGACAACTGACACAGCTCTTGTTTGGTTCTTAAATCACCACCCTAATTGCGCTGGTAAAACCGTAGGGTTGCCTGATGAGCTGGTTCAGAGAATTGAACTGGTTTTTAATTGACCATATTTCTTTGGATGACCTTATAAATGGTTGCACCAGCACAACTGAAGGAAGATCAACAGCCATGGCTTTTTTAAAAGAGGGTCCCTTCTCAGGACACTCTGGGGGGGATCTGGGTGTTGCAGCACAGTTGCTGGTGATCCCTTTTGTGCTATCTCACAGTGAACAAGGTAATGTTATTCTTAAGGTTGAGAAGGTCTTGCCATCTAAAGAACAAGCTGGGAGCTGAGCTATCCAACTAATGGAACTGGTTTTATTAGGAATTTGTTCTGGAATTTTGGAGATGCCTGGAATGAACTCCATTACTACTCAGCTTCACCTTTTAAGAGTATTATTAGCAATGATGTTGTGCCCTCCTGTATATAAAATGCATCCCTCATTTCCCCCTTTTCTGTGCCTCCCTTAGCCCATGGACTTGAATTCCTGGAGTTCCCTTGAAGGTGAAATGTCAAATTTTTTTTAGCAAAAGCTTTGTAAAGAACATGTGCAATAAGACTACACAAGAACGTTCTAGAAAACTGATGATCTCACTACATTGGTGACCCACTGGGATGTGGGACACTATATCAGAGGCCTCAAATACTATTCAGTGCAATCCTTTGTACATATCTGAGAAAAAAAAAATGTAGGTATTTTTATAAGATTTGTATGTATAGGTTTTTGGGTTTATTTATATTGAGCAAATACGATTTGAGTATAGCGAGCAATTTAAAAGATCTGGGTTTTGAAAACAAATTGCATGAATGCTTGTTGGATATTAAGAAGAAATTAGCAGGTGGAAGAGTAGAATAGAGAGAAGGATTGCATCTGAAGCAAGGGTTAGATTCCTGAGGAGTGTCGCATGAGATGGAGGAGAAATATTAACCACTTAGATTCGGACAAGTAGGTGAGATTAATGAGATGGAAGTATTTCTGCAGTGCAAGTCCTTCAGTATTACAAGAAGGGGAGAGAATTTCAGTGCTGTATGTTGAAGGTGATGTGTTGAAGGAGTCGTCTTAGTGTAGCTCAAGTTGCTTAATTGCTTAGAATTAAGCAAAGACTCAGGGCTAGAGACTGTATCTCTGCTTTTCGTTTGTTAAGCACTATGCATTTCAAAATACACTTTTTACCTAAACCACTATGAGAACTGTACTTGGGATCAACTGTACCGATAATGGAGAGAAGGTAGTTGTTGGGTTTGAACTCTGGTTGGGGTCCTTGTTCTGCCTCCAACTTACAAAGCAAGCACCTTGGGAAGGTTATTCTGAATCCCTATATCCAGTGTGCATTGGACCGTGGCAGTATGGGAATAAAAGGTTGGGTTTATTTGAACTGCAGGAGGCTGAAGAGCATGGTGCCTTAGGAGGAGGCTGGAAAGGGTTAGGTACTGCCTTATCAGCGTTGAAAACAGGGAGACTGGACCATCCTAAGTGGGTATGGAACTTTTGTGAACATCACTTGCTAAAACTGATCAGTTTTTTTACTGAGCAGTTGTAGTTTTTTCCCCAAGGCCAGAGATTTTATTTTTTTTTAAGATCCAGCCTAGGTATAGTGAGGGAGATCTTTCAAAAAAAGATCCACTCTGCAAAACTTGAATTTTTTTTTTAAAGAAAAAATTTATAATAGAGTTTTAAGCAACAGAACCATTTTTGCTGCAGTTACCTCACTTCCCACCTCCAGAAAAGAAAAGTCAACCTGGCAAAGATTTATTTGTATTTCAGCTCACACAGGAGAAGTTTTGCAAAAATTATTCACAACTTGTAAAATTAGTAAGATGGTTTGACGCTACTAAATGGCAAGTCTGCTAGCCTGCCCGTAACAAAAAACCTTAGGCACTGGATGATGCATTTTTCTAATACGATAATGCCTGCCCTTAATCTTTTAAGTAAACATTTTTTTCAAGACTGACATTTTTACAGGAAATTTACTTTCTTGGATAATGGTTTAAAATACATATATGTGTAGCTTGATTTCCACTTGACCAACCAGTTAAATCCTGCTTTAGAGACAATTCTAGTGACTTGGATCACAAAACGAGTCATCCATTGGGACCTAAGCATTTCTTTTAAATGAAAACCAACTGGTGTAACTAAATTAAGAATATTCTTGCAGAGATCGCGTTGTAGGTAATTTAGGGTATGAAAGACAGAAATGCCAACTGGCAGAAAACGAGATGAGTCTCTTGAAAGAAACGTCCTCTCATTTAAATAGGTATAGATTTCATCGACTGGGAGTGAAAGGCAAGAAGTTGAGGTCCGCAGAAGGACTGAAAATTGGTATTTTGAGCACTAGGTGGTGCCATTGTGTAAAGTTGTATTTCTGTGAAGTTTTCTGAAGCCGGGGAAGGTGAAAACGGTGTTTTAAAAATCTTGGGAGCAATGAGCACAGAGAAGCTCGCAGTTGCAGATGAAGGATTTGTAACACAGAATGGATGTGGCTGTGCCTTTAGTTCTGGGTTTGTGCTGTGCAGGAGGGAAAGGGATGTCTCGGGAAAGAGCTGTGTGATAAATGGTTGTGGTATTTTTACTTCAAGTCTGCTTGCAAGTATTTGGCTTTTTTGATTTCGGAGCGGGGGAGAGAGAACTTGCCTCTCACTGTGTGAATCTAAGAGCCATCTCCTAGCAGCTTTATTTTGTGAATATATCAAAACAAGCTTCCCTTGTGTTACTTCAAATACACCCTAAAATGCCTTAGGATTAAGGCAATCATCTGTAATACAATATCTGTGGCTCATCGTTCATTGGCTCAAAACATGAAATGTTTTGGGTTTTGTTTTTTTCTTGGACCAGTCAAGGTGTTTTCTTCGTTGTCTGCTTCACCAAAATTCTGCATTCCTTGTCTAATCCTGAGATATTAAAATAATTAAGTGGGATAGTCACAGTTTCACTAATGAAGCATAATTGAGCTTTGGAATACTTCGATATTAAAGTTAAAAAGAAAGCATAAAAATGGCTTTGCCGAGTGTACGCGCATTATTTCTATGTATTGCTACCTGTTTCAGGCGCTAAATGGGGAACTTGCTTGCCTAAGGACGGCTGGATTGTCCTGCTAACAGCTTTTTTTAGCCTGCAAATCTTTATCACAGAGTGTGTGCAACTCCAGGTATTAGATCTGTGAGAAGTTAGCCCTAAACAAAGTAATCGTTATAACTTTTAGGATGCAAAAACTCGATTGCGACCGTATTTATTCTTTTAGGTGAAGTGGTCAGACGAAAAAGCCTTGCAGTAGCCCTTTAGATCTGGGTGTTGTATGTAAATGATACCTTTTTAATTAACTCGTCGGAAGAAATGTGTTTGACTCTATTCAGCAAACGCTCTAGAACGATTGTTTCTATTGAGTCAGATAAAAATACGATTTCGTGTGCTTTGTTGTTTAAATATATCAGATCCTAATAACAATTTATGTGACCTAGAAAACACCAAAGAGTTGGCATCAATTTTGAAATTACTTCTTTCTTTCAGACCAAGAACCCTGTTCTGTAATAATCTTGCGCACATGGTTGCTTATAATAGATGTTGCAGGTACTGTAACTGCTGTGCGAAGCACCTCTCCCATGTAATTACAGAAACATATTTTAATTAATATGACTTGTGTTAGCGTGATCGAGCAATGGAATATTTTTTAGGTGCGTGTTTTGCAATCCTGAAAGAAGGCTGACAAATGAGGAATCTGATTACTTAATATCACACATCTCATGAAGAAGTCCTTGGAAAGGACAAAGGCCAGGACAGCTCTGAGATTGCATTGCAATGGATTGCCTTAAAAAGCTGTGTATCGATTCAGGAATTGCAGCATCCCAGACTCTTCCTGATCCTTTCAAATCTGTATAGAAAGATGTTGTCAAATATGAAGAGCACTTGGGGGAACCGGAATAGTTTGTTTATTCCAAGTGGAGCAACTATATCAAACTGAGATGCCATTCTGTAACTTTGGTGTGATAGAAAACGTATTTTGTGTTCCCTGCTTTCGTTATTTAACCACTGAGTGTCCTAAAAGTAGGACCTGTAATGCAATGTTACGCTCCCGTGGAGCGATCCCTTTTTTACATGTTTATGTGTTTCTTTCATATGTCAGTACCTGGAATACTTGTAGAAATTTTCCGGTTGGGAATGAGGCTGGAAAACTTATGATTCCTTTCAATTCCTGTCCTTTTTTACATGTTTATGCGTTTCTTTCATATGTCAGTACCTGGAATACTTGTAGAAATTTTCCGGTTGGGAATGAGGCTGGAAAACTTATGATTCCTTTCAATTCCTGTCCATTATTTTTTCAGTTTCATTTTTGGACTGCTCTAAGGCAGCACAGAGCGTCTATCATAGATCATGATAATCATTAATGCAAAAAAAAGATTGTGCATGTGTAGTCATGTCGAGAGGTAGCTTTGGCTCCGTGATTTCATAAAGCTTTTGAAGTTGTGGCCATACAGCTAATGAAGGAGGAGGAGCGTGTAGATGAATAGAGTAGTTGCTCCCCCAGGACATTTATCTGAACCAGCTTCATCTGGTGGAGCCCTACTTTAGGGGGTAGATCAACTAGTTGCTGATATATGTGGGGAAGCAGTGTAATGATGCACAACTTAGGTGACCAGTGGTAGAAGCAATAAATCAGCATAACACGGCTCACTGTCCATCTCTGAAGTCACTCTAGAGCCGCCACAGGTAGAGGAGTTGTTGGCAGCACCAGCAGGCAGTTTGCCATTACCATCTGAAGGCACGTTGCGCTCGCTTGGTGCCAGTCGGTTGCAAACCAGTTGACTATTGAGAAACAACTGTTGGGGCTGTTGTGGAAATTTCCGATGCTTTTAGGGAGGAGGCTGCTGTGAAAGGCAGCAGCACTGAGGGTGTTTCATAAATAGTGCGCTCAATGTGTTCAGGTAGTATCGGAAAGGCAAAAGTGCCTGTCTTCTCTCCCCTTCTCCCATCACCCTATGCAAACAAAAAATTTTGGGAAAAAGGAATATTTTATAGGATATCACAAGCATGACCAAATATACTTAAGCCCTCCAGCTGATAGTGCCGAGCATATCGTTAGGGGAGCGGGTCAGAGGACAACAGATGTCGGCAATTTAATCGCTACAGCTAAACCCCTGCAAAATGTCACGATGCCGGAGTACGTTGTCTTGAGGCAGGTTCCCAGGAGATGTTGAAAACTGCTGAGAAAACCACGGGATAAGGCAAAAAGAGATAGCACTGCTGCTGTTGAGCAGGATGGCGTTCCTTTCTGGACGTGCAGCAGTGGAAAGGGAACGCCGACTGGGAACCGCTGGGAAGAACTGTTGGACGTGGCAGTAGGCATGCCAAAGCCTTTGCCTTTTATTTTCCCATGATCTGTAGGTGTGAGAAAGACGTGGCTGCTGTCATGTCTGTGTTTGTCAGTGTGCTGAAAAGAGACATCGCTGGTTGCCTCACAGCACTTTAAAAAGAGAGGTCCCAGCTATTCCACACAGCTAGAAAGCTCGCACCGGTTTGGATACAAGACCTGCTGGGATGTGAAGGTGTGTAGTGAGGGATGGAACGTGACAGGCTGCCTGAAGAATAGGTAGGAATGCATCTGGAAAACCAACAAGCATTCTCTATAAAATTATTCCTTATTATTTAGAATGATGTAAAACATCAAAAATTCAGCTCAATTAAAGTATGAGGACATCACTCTGGGGAGGTCAGCCTAAGTGCCCTATCTGTTTGAATGTCTTTTTTTTTAGACAAACCCTGTGTTCTGGTGATTGCCCTTCCTCCTAGATGTATGGCTTCACTAGAGCCACGCTCATTTGGCTGAGTTTTCCCATGACTGCTCCATAATAGTACAGAGGGAAACCCACAGAGAATTAATCCAGTCATGGCTGTGCTGATTTCCAAAGGAGCAAGTGAAAATAAGGGGCATTTGTAATAAATGCAATATAAAACCTGTTTACATGACTGATTTTTTTTTCCTCCCCACCCCCAGCCTGACCTTACCTCATTCCAGATTCCCCACTTCTAGCTGAAAGCATTTTTGTGAAGAATGCTACCAGGAAAATTCCCCTTTTTTTCATCTTGGCTGTGAAGGACCTTTTAATGGAAAGGGAGAATCTGTCTAAATGTATTGCTGTTGAGAGGGCATTGGTTTATAGCCACATAGTTAATGTTCTTAGGAGGACTAAACATTTAATCTTTGATCTAGAAAAGATGTTAGGAGTCTGAACATGAGCTAGAAGAAGTTCTTTCTAAATGTGCCATCTTTAGCTCTCGGCATAACCAGAAGGACTGTATTTTTGTCAGTGAATTTTCTCAAATATGGTTTCACTGCATAACTTCAAGGGGTTTCCTCTGTCTTCACTTAGTTGGCTTCATTTTCAGTTCTGTATTCAGGGAGGAAGTAGACCATCCTCTTTGAGGTTATAGTGTTAGCACTCTAATAAACTATTTCTAGGGAAGAGGCAGACAATTGGGTATTACCCCTGACCTCTTCCAGTCTGAGCTTCAAGAGTAGTCATTTTAAGGAAGTTAATCCCTCACGTATGAAAAGACCATTACTGAAGATTTATTTTCCAAATTTTAGCAGGTGAATACGGTTTGAAGCAGTTCATTGACTTCATAGATTGAGACATCTCCTGAAAAGCATCAGAAGCCTGGAAGAGTCTCAATATAGTAAAAGATCAACACCATTTTATGTTTTTATGGGCAGTTTCAGCCTTCAGATAAGTAAAGCACTTATGCATGCACTTTAGTACTAGCGAAGTCAAAAATTTATAAACAGGAATTTTAGTGCTTTGCCAAAGCAAAACACAACTTTGGCAATGAAGTTGTTGTGGCCCTCTTCAAGCTCCATGACAGCTTAAAAAGAATGCTATGCTCATCTAGGCAAGTAGGCTTCTAAATTAAAATTGTAAAAATAGCAAGGGTATATTCTTGCAAGTGGGAGTTGAAAAGGTGACGGAAATATGCCCCCCTTTGCTCCTCCTACTCGTTGAAAACAGAAGGCAGCTTCTGATTTTGATCCTGGAAGCCTTTCCCAGCTTCATATTTTCCTCGTTGATGTAACAAACATCCTCCGCCGTCTTTAAACAGTGACTCAGCCACTGCTTGCAGAGGCTTATATTACCCTAGTTATATTTTGCTTTTCTGTAGGGATATAGGATAATTTCATGAGTCTGGAAGAACTGGGCTTTCCTAAATAGTCTTTTCTTCAGAAGTCTAAGTACAAATGCATCCTGTTCTTAATGATCCTGAACACCGTTCAAGCCGCGCATCGTGTATTTCGCCACGAGACGACTCCGACTCAACATACGTATTATTTTTGCAAACTATGCAATTAACTCAACTCAGCCTTTATGCAGTAAACATGCACTTTGGCTAATCTTTTCAAGGAGAATAATGCAGACATTACACCCATTCTGATACATGGAAGATGATCCATGGGGGGAAAAGATACGTGTACATAAGTCAATTATTTGAGAATAGACTCCTTAATTTCTTCAGGCTCTATAAAAAGAATTTTGGCATCTGCACGTATTTATTTTAGAGATATAAGGGTAAATCTTCAGCGCTGAGCGTGGGGAGTTAACGATGGAACATTCATTAACGTTAATGGGATTTCTATGGCTAATTCCCCACACACTGGCTGAAAATTTAGCCCAAAGAGATTTGAAAAGTGATGTTGAGAAGCAAGTTGGTCGGTTAGCCTCATTACGGTCGTGTTATTAACTGCTCTATCTGCCACTGGCTTTGTACGAACACTGAGATATTATACTTTAACTGTTAATAATGAAAGACTGTATGTGAAATACAGATTCCAGTGTGGAGGTTAAAAAATGCAGTTCTATGAGCAAATTTGGGGTATTTTGAGAAAGAAAGATATATCTGTAAAGCCATAGAAGAGAAGGAAACAAAAAAAATAAGACACAAACTATTTCTACTGTCTAAAAATATATTTCCAGTGTCTCCAGTACAGCTTTAGCACCAAGAGAAAGTAGAACTGTGGGTTCTTTTCAACTTTGTATTCCACTGTTGGGACCCAGCTTCAGAGCTGGCCAACTTTGAGCAGTGGGTTAGACCCAATGCCTTCCATGTTCCTTCTAGCCTAAATTATTGTAGGATTTGGACTTAGCAGAGCATTTTTCTGAAAGCTTTTCTCTTGTCAAAATTAATTGAGATAAGATAGGAAAGTCGCTTTCTGTTTATCTTCAAATTTTGAGGAATAGTTGAGACCTGGGCAAACATGAAAAGCTGTTTCATCTACTAAATTTAGAGTCTTGTTTTAAAAGGAAACGCAGACTCTAATTTTATCAGATTTATCTTGCTTTTTTTTTTGGTGTTAAGGATGTGCCACAGAGAGCGTGTGTGAAATGTGAATATGTGTGTGCATATGATTATTCACACTTCTTTTTCTCTTATATCTTAGCAGTTTTCCTTCCTTTTCAGTGGAGCTATTAAATTCCTTTTCCAGTTGTTACTCAGAATAGTCAGGAGCCAGCCATTAGAGGGTGCTTCTGCTCTAAGGAGTTCTCTTTTTCTTAAAACCCAATTTCCTTAAGTATTTGTAGATTTGATGAGGAATCATTTTATGTTCCCTAGAATTATCCAGTTTCTTCTTTCATTTGCATTACTTTCTGGAGTACTATTCTTGGAATTCAGAGGATTAAAATGTGCATAGCTGAAGGTAATTCAGAGAGGGTGGAATGATTTAAAGGAGCAAAATTACTGCATTTTGTAATTGTTAATGTAAAATCAAAAGGAAATACACATGGACCCCATGTAAGTGAAAAATTGGCTGGTCTTTTACCTAATTAATGATAGAGGTGAGCATCTGTACTTGATAGCACTTGCTTACAGTATTATTGCCTCTTTTAGAAATAGATTAATTTGTAATTCCACTGCATATATTTGCAGCAAGAATAATAACATAGATGCGGTTTGTAAACTTCTGCCATTGCTAGTAAAGATTTAAAAATAAAACTCAGTAAAATAAAGTTGTGGGTTTTTTCTCTAGAATCAACATGATTCCTCGTTCAGTAGCAAACTTAAAAAGGGTATGTCTTTGCTGTTAGAATGTGCAGCCAGCAGGGCTGGCAACCGGTTTTATAGCCATTTTTCCCAGGAATACCATTTTAAAGCCTGCACTTCTGACCCAGGGCGTTGATGCAGGGTTAGTGAAGGAGAATGGATGTAGGAAGATTTCTAAGAGAAAATTCTGCTGTTACAGATTCATTTCCTAAGACTAATGAATTTAAGCTGCTAAATTTCACAAGTGGAGCATAATAGAGAGCAGTACATCTCAGTTATACACCCAGTAATGTCTAGATCACGAGCACTCAACAGAGAATTGTTGGTCAAAGCCAGCTCATGGACATGATGATTCTGAAAATACTTCTCCTGAAGTCGATGGTCCCTCTTTGCACAAATATTCAGGTTAAGGGTTTCTAATACTTAACCGCTTTAAAAACGGTCAAAACTTCTAGATACCTTCTCTAGTAGTGTGTCAATGGACAGCTGAAGGAACTGGCACTGACCTCAGAAAGGGGAGGGATAAAAATCCTCTTTGTGGGCTTCTTAAGATGCCATACAGCCTCCTGAGCATGAAACAAAAAGGGTAGCAAAATGTCCCTTCGGGCTAAGTGTCCACATTTTCGTTGCACTTGTGTATGTTGATGTGTTTCTAGTACCAGATTTGTATCGAGGGCTGCCGGTACTGCTCTATCCCATCTTACATGTACATCACTTCGACATCTTTTCAGAGACTGTAAGGGCCCTGCTGTAAAGAAAGTGTTTGCCTTGCAAGAACATGTGGCATCAAAATCGGTGCATCTCCCTAACAACTTGGGAATTTTAGTATTTGCATATATATTGAAATAATCTAAATTTCGACATCAGTGGGTGTGCTTTGTGAAGCTGTCATGTGTTGTTGTATAACTAATTTGATTTTAATTCTTTCAGGAGATTATACGATACTTATTTATGTTTCTTTTAGCTGTTAAAACGTGTACAGTTTTTCTTTACCACCTGAACTATCTAGTTCAGACTCAAGTAATTTTTTTTTCTCATTTGAGAGTAGAATCTAGGCAAAAGTAAAACATCCTTCTTACAACAAGAGAATAATTGGATATTGTGAACATCTTGTTCTGCCTGTATGAAATTTGGAGCTTCTGAATGAACACACGGAATGATTGGCAGCCTGGGAGTTCTTTGAAGACATTAGGCACTGGAGGTTATGTCCTGTGTCATTTTGAAGGCAATCGTTCATAGATTTTTTTTCAAAGAGATTTTTAGATTAGACCTCTGACAACAACATAACAAGGCACTAAGGAATTCTGTAATATAAGTTTATACAACACCCAACAAATTTTAGCCCTAATCTGGTAAGTGTGTTTGGTATTATTCCTGTACAGATCATAGTAGTACTGTAATTGGAACAACATATTTGTGTGCACGCTCTGCTCACTAGGAGCTTGGCCCAGTTGACCCGGTAGTAGTTTTTCTCTGAGCTGAATGATAACAGGATCCAAGTTTAATTTACAAACATTTTTTTTAAATCAGCCAGGTGGATTTTTCTGCTTGGTTGAGTTCACAATTGGTGTTTTGTAGTTAGAACCAGACAGGTACCAATGGTTAAATGAAAACAGGTAGTCTGCCTAATCTGATATTTTAAGCTAATTACTCCTTCTGCTATTATACTTTATAATTTGAACAAATTTTGAAGCGTTGATTCTTTCAGTAAACATTTCTCGTATTAGCAAGAGCTGCTTTGTATTACTTTTTTTTTTCAACAAGTACCATAAATCCATCAGTTAAAGATAGGAGTAGAGCTAATAAACATGGTCATGAAAAGAAAGGATAGATGATCAAATATATTGGATATGGTAATTCAAGCCTAAACATAGTAAGGATGTAAATAGTTTAATTATGGCACTCTTCTCTCCTTCAAATCTGTTTGCTAGGAAAACAACTCAATATACAGCTGGCCAAGTAAGACAGTAAGCCTGAAGCCAGGTAGTACAGCATCGGTATTATTTAAAAAAAAAATAAATAAATGGCTGTTTCTATGGGGAGCAAATTCACATTTCTCCCCGCAATTCAACTACACATTGGGAAGATGCTGCAAGCTATCTGGATGTTTCTGAAGTATTAAAATTTGACTAAAAGTCCATTTTACATTGAAAAGAGATTCTAAAACATAAACTGTATGAATTCTTCCAGTGCATTATTTTACAGAAATTAAGAAAGGCTACTAGCCTCTGCCAAACAGAAATTGGAGCAACTGTGTATATTCTTTCAAGTGAGGAAACTGAGGTTGGGGAATGAAATTACCTCTACATCGGTATCAATATCTAGCATATCAAATAAAGATATTGTAATTTTCTGCTTTTTGAGGCAGATGAAGCTGATGGTAAAGTGACACCTAACAGTTTTCATCCCGTGGTGATGGTTATTAGCGAGAGGAAAGTATTTCTTAAGAAGCGTTGAGTGATATCCGTTATCTATGTGATCTCTTGCAGATCCTGAAACTCAATTTATCTTTACGATGTGTGCTCAAACGTATAGGGATGGTGCTGGCACTTACTAAATCTGTTGACTTTCCATTGTAGGACAGGTTTGAGACCGAAACTGGTTTAAATACTAGTCAAAGGCAACTGCAGGTATCATACTTTGAGCTTGTCTTACTTGACACACATAATAGGTAGAATGAAGTTGGACTGAGCTTTCAGCCCTTGAAATGCTTGTGTTAGTGCTGCAGTCAGTTTGGTCCGGATCACTGGTGGAGATGTGAATGCTCGACAAGAGGAGCTCACGTCCTGAGTAAACTGGTGAATTAACCGAGCATCTCAAGGTCATTCTGTTTGGCAGGAAAGGTTTCTTTAGCTTTGATTAATTGGATTGCTTAAATCATCTTTTATTTATTTTTTTTTACTATTATTTTTTGGTTATAAAGTATACTCAGCTTCAATTTGGTCTTTCTCCTCTCTTTCTGTCTCTCCCCACCCCTCAACCTGCAGTTTACTCCATACTGTGGACTGGGCCTATTTTGTTTGCATTTTTAATAAAGTAGATTTCTGAAACTAGCTGTATTTATAGACCAAATATTTTACTCTCCTAAGAGCAGTTGAGTTGTTTGTAGTTCAGTATTAAAATCTGTGTACGTTTTGTTTTATATGTGACCCTACCGCTCCACGGTTTCAAATGTGATTATGAAAATGTTTAAACAAATACATTTTTTATTTTCCCTAATGCATATCTGCATAATTAGAACATAACGTGAACTATACTGTAGCATTGCAATCAGGAATTAATTATTGTAACATAAAATTTTCATTTTTTTGTCTTTTTTAACTGCAAAGGTGAATATGGCTTCAAATTGAGAAAATATTAGTTCTTTTCATAGAAACCTGTTTGAAGATCATAAAGGAGTACAAAAGAAGAAAAGCTTTTTGTTTGTGTTTGCAATCAAATCTTTCTTAAAAGGAAGTCTGACACATAGGCATTGAAGGGTTTTTTTAATATTACATTGAAGAAAGCAACATATAAGTCTCATTGGATTAACAGGAATTCAAGTATTTAAAAAAAACATATTTAAAAATAAATGCTCGCAAACAAGAAGCTCGATGAGCCTTTCAAATGGCAATTCAAAGGTGATTTTCAAATATTAGTGAAGCTTAATTTATTGCTTGCCTAATTTATCGCCTGCATCAAAACAAAACAGAAGAAAATAGGTCAACATAAAGAAGCTACTGAAAATTCTTTAAATAGCAAAATATTCTGAAAAAAATTAAAAATATATTTCAAGATGTGGATATAAAAATAATCAATCTGTTCTAGTACACTTTTTCAACTCATACAATGTAATCAGAAATATGTGTTTTTCAAGACAGCTTGCAGATTTGCAAGATTTACAAATCAAATCCACGTGTTTGTCAATATGCTTTTGAAAATTCTGTGAGTGTTCACTTAACATGCCTAGTATAAAATGTTAAAAGCAAGAATTGTACAGTTCGGTGGGAAATTTGTTGGTACAGCATGTAAACTAAAGGAAAACTAAACATATGTTCAAGCCCTATTGTCAGTGCCACGGTTAAAAAAAAATCGGCTGACATCCTGACAGATCTGGTTAGTAGTTTGATAGCTAAATCTGAAATACTGCGTAGAAATAAAGAATCTTATTTGATTAGTTGCAAGTATAGCTAACTAAGGTTAACTCATAGCTTTCAACTTAATTGTTGTTCTCATCGCTGTTTATTTAAATAGTAGCAGCCCATGCTGCAAGGCTGGCTGAACTAGGATGCCTGTGCACAGAAGTGGAAAGAAACAATTCAGATCCGATGCTGTCAATAGTACTACTGTGAAGCCACACGTTTGCATAATTAATTTTGAGTGTGAACTGTTGTTCTCGGTTTGAAGACCTGCTGATATCAACCTCCTTCCTTGCAAACAGGAGTTGCAGCAACGGTATGGCAACGGAGCGAGGACTTTCCCTATGCTTGAATACTTTGCAGGTCCTTTCACCTTCTGATGCTTGTTTCTGCTTAGCTTAAGATTTTGTTATCGTCTCTTTTGGCTGACAGCAAGAAATCACTGTTATGAAATTTTATGACCTACTGACCTTTAGCACTGAAAAATTCATTTATTTACAACAACAATCGCTATCTAAAAGAATAGCGTAAAACAGTTTGACATTTAGTACTTCTGTAATTACCTTGTGTCATGTGTCGACACTGGATATCTGTAGTTTGGATCACTTATCTACTATCTGGTTTATATAAAGGCCTTCAGGGTCTTTATCAAAATGTATGTATGAACTTTTCACTCTGTGAAGTAAAAATCCAGGTCAATTATATCTATTTTCTGTGACCTTCTTAACTTTTCACACCAACTCAGCCAGAGAGTTGTTATAGATTGTAATACTTGCCTGCAGTATCAATTGGAGAATGATTCCGAGCTTCATTAACGTCCTCAGAGGTGTGGCTGATATATAAACGAAGTATCTTCTTGACAAATGGCATTACCTCCCTCAAATTCATTCTGCTTCGCTGTTGTTAATCTTCTTATCTGTGCAGTTAATCAATAGCTGTCTTTCAAAAGAGTGTACCGGTAACAGACGCTGGAACTGTGTTTCAGAAGGTAGGAGACACTAAAGCGTGGTTTGGGCGGTAGGCAAGAGTTTAGCTTCTGATCCTGTCATTATCTACTTGGGTGACAACTCAGCAAAAATTGGACCTCAGTTTTGACACGTGGATGAGAAGTAAGTGGCAACAAGCTACCCCCATATAGATTTCCCATAGCATTTCTGTCCGCGTACTTGAACTTCAACACCCTCTGTCTAGCAGATAGAGAGTTTGGAGCTCAGGGGGTGAACAGGACAGCTGTCTCTTAGCTAGCAATTCACGTCCTGAATCAACGGCCTGCGTGGTTTTTTTTGCCCACAGACAACTAATCTGTTTGAAAATACTAGTATCTCAAACACTGGTGCTTAATATAAATCGTCTGGAGGCAGGTTTTTGTGGTTTCTGTTTAATGACAGGACCCTACCATGAGCTTTGCCGTGGTGGTAAAGGAGACCATCACTGTAGAACCAGTTGCAAGATCAAGGCCTCAACGTTTGGAATGCAGTAAAGTACAGATGTATTAAGACCAAGATAATTGCACAAGAAGTAATCCTAACTGATACCAACTGGAGATAAAATTTTTATTCTGTTTTACAGCGCTCATGGAATTTCAGTGATCTTAATATGTGTCAAATAGTCTTAATATTCTTAAGGAGCTGTAGTTATATTTTAGAGTTGAACATGTAAATATCTTAAAGTATGAAAACTCAGTAAATACAACTGTCATTGCCAAAAAAAAAAGGATTCAGACTCACAAGACAACAAAACAAATCTCACAAAAATTAATTCAATGGATCATGATACAACTTCACAGCATAGGGGAATAAATTTACAATGTATAATTGTCATGCCAGAATTCTTGAGTTATCAGATAATGTATTTCCTTTCAATGATTATTCTGCAAGCCATATTCTGGCCTTTCTTAAAATAGAAGCTTCACTGTGTATTTCAATAGAGAGTGCTCTTGTGTGTTGTTAACCCATCTACAAAATAGTTTTCCTATCTAAATTGGGGAAGTTAGAATAAGGAAAAGAATTGGCTTCATTCATGGATTTGGCAAAAATATTCCAAGTCATCAGGCTGAAAAGAAAGTGGTATTGGAGAGAAAGAAAGAAGCAACAGTAAGTATTTGCCTAGAACTTAAAATTTATGATAATTGAACATCTTGTTATTTGTGTTAAATGAAAATATTATTAAACCAATATTATAATATGAATTATCATGCACTGAGTAGACTTGTAGTGTATGCCCATATTTCTCCTTCTTCAAATCAGAGGTTGGTCTCACAGACAGGGGACTTGATTTTCATTTATACTACAATATCTACACTTCTTTTCTCAGTGGAAAAGGGATTTAAAGGAGAAGTAAATAAATAAAAGAGAAAAGCCCACTGTGCTACTAAAGATAGCAGAGATCTCAGGCAAAGAGTTTCAATCCCAGGAGTAGTAGTTGCAAGGAGGGGCTGACCTAGGCTGGGAAAAAGTTAGCTGCGGGCGAGGAGGGCTGAGTTCAACAAACATCTAAGAAAAAAAAGAAAAAAGACGACAAGCCCAAGCCTGCTTATAAAGGTGACATACTGTGGTGATGATCTGGAAGCAGAGGAATCAGGAAGCAGAAGGAGGTTGGTGAGACACCAGTGAGCCAGCTGCAAGAGGTCTACTCATAGGTACCAAGAGAGCAGAAAGAATGGAGACTAAGAAAGCAAGCTTGCAGTTGCCATTACGGAAGATTTCGTAGCCCATTTGATCTAAACTTTATCATGTCAGTCTTTTGCTTTATGGAGCTGCAGCATTTTGGTTCTGATCTTGAATGACAGGGGAGGTTTAAGTTGGATCTTAGGAAGCACTTCCTCACGGAAAGGGTCATTAGGCACTGGAATGGACTGCCCAGGGAGGTGGTGGAGTCGCCATCCCTGGAGGTCTTTAAGGAAAGATTGGATGTGGCACTTAGTGACATGGTCTAGCTGGGTGTTGTCGTGTTGGGTCATAGGCTGGACTTGATGATCTCGGAGGTCTATTCCAGCCTCAACAGTTCTGTGGTTCTGTAACATTCAGTGTTGTGGTTAACCACAATATATGGTGAATGGGACCCTGACTGCCATTTATTATGCGCTGCAGAGCTTTTATTTGCAATACGTGGATCTCAGACTTTGCCAGTGCAAAGTGAAAGATGAAGACTAGAACCTCTACTTGTCAGAAAATTAAGTTAAATTTCCACAATTAAATGAAGGAAACAATTAAGAATTGAGTGAGAATAGCTGATTTTCTCCATAGATGATAGAATTGCTGACCTGTGCAATCCAAAGAAGGAATTGTGCAATGAGAAGGTAGATCAGAATGCCATCTTTGCACTTCTAACCAAATTAAAACGTTGCCTTTCTGTGCTATTTCTACAATATCTTAAATCCAAACATTTGTCAATTTTAGAAGTGGTGTGTCTAAAAATTCAGAGCTGATCTTACCAATGGACCCATCGAGCCAAGGCCTTAAACCCCCATCAGACTCTCATAGTCACTAGATATAGTCACACAGGAGCAAGAAACTATTCATGCATACCTATTTGCATGACAAATAAACATTTAGGCCAGTATCACAGACAAGAAGTGGTCTGTTTATTCTCCTGCACCCATTAGTGAGAAACAAGTACTTCTGGCAATGTCTGAATGGCAGTTCCTTCGCCAAGCAGCAGAACTAAACAATCTCCAGTGATCTCCCCCTGGCCAGCTGACGTGTGCTTTGTGCTTTTCTCTTATGCAGTAGTGATATAACCAATATATAAAATATATATCCTCTCCACAGTCCCCACAGATGTCCCCTTTCCCCCATCCACTGCAGTCTGAGATCCCTCACACTTTTCTCTACACCTTTCTCACCTTTCTTTCTTTCTTTCACCTCTCTTGTCCAGTTCTTCCCCGTGTTTGCGGCACTCACGGCCACCATGTCACCTCTGTCTTCTAAAAGCTATACCCTCTTTTGTAGGTCTTCCAGCTTGGAAAGAAACAATGTGCTCTGACTGGGCTAGATCTACCCAATTTCACCAAGAAAAGTGATTAGAGCCTGAGCTATCCCCATGTGTCCCTCAGCTGTGGTACTAAGACAGTCTTTCCTTGTGCTCACCTGCACATTTGCACAGCATCTGCAGGAATTACGTATTTTTTGAGAATTTCTTTTCTGAGAAAGCAAGTCAGATTACATTTAGCTTGATCAATCAATTAAAAAAAGTAAAAAGGTTAGACTGACACACAGACATAAGCATCATTTTCTTAAGAAAACAGATTGAAACTATTACTATACGTATATAATTTTAGCAGTTTCCTTTCACTGCAGTATTGCTGACTTTTGGTGGAAAAAATTGTGGATGTGAAGGAAGACTCTGGATTGTTTCTGCTTACTGCCAGAATACGAAATGAATTTTTACAAATTCTCATTATTTTACTGACTTGATTTCTGTATGTGTTTATTACATATCAAACAGACTATAGCTTCATACAGCTGTAAAAAGTGGAAGCGTATCTTGTAAGACTGGGAGAAATTTTGCTCTTATCTATGGGAACATTACTGAGAAAATTTTTTACCAGTCTATTTTTTCAGTGAATAATGACACTGATGTAGCTAAAAAAAGTACAAGTGTATTTAAAATTATTTTACAACTTTACACAAAGAAATTGTCACATCAACTCTACAGCAAGTAGCTACTGACCTAATGCATGTAGTTTGATCTAAACTTTAACTTACAGAGTCAAGGATTCCATTTGTGAATCACAGCTGTGCTGCAGGGAGTTCCTCTCCTTTGTGAAGGAGAAAACAGTCATGAAATAAAAACAGACAATAATTTCTGCTCCAAATATTATATCACAGCAGCAGAGAGTAAGTTGGAAGATGACCTGATGACTTACCTTGTCTGTTGAACATTTGATGTCCGAGTTACAAGTTGGACACTGGGAATGTGCTGTTAACGATGCCAGAGGTTGGATGTTAACACTGGAGGTGTGGGGTAAAGGGGGCAGAACTGGGATCAGTGGTAATCCATCCTGGAATCAATCTATAGCTAATAGAGCTATTGTGTGATTAGTCTGAAGTCAAATGAAAAAAACATGTATTTTTCTGAATTAGAGTCCGTTGTGGCTATTACATTTTCCATTTTTTCTGAGAAAAATTAGACCTGTAGAACATGAAAGCAGTCTGGAGTTGGAGAGAACAAGGGAGTGGCCTGTGCTGATCCTTATAAAATAATTCCTGGTACAGTATGAAAGTCTGAAACCATGTGAGTAGCAATAATGCATTCTGCAGCATTGTCTTTTATTGGGGCATTTCGTCCTGTAACATCTGCCCATTTCGCTTTCGATTGCTCCTAACACATTTTCAGAGATTCTTGGGATGTACCTGCCTCGGGAGCTGGGCTTGGCCTTTCACAAACACCCCACTCTCCCAGGTAACTGCGTGGAAAGAGGAGAAATCCACTAGCAGTGCCCTGAATCACTCACGCAGCGCATAGTTCCTAATTTTTTGGCACGACAGCAGCTGTATTGAAGGTGTCGGAGTGGACCCCAGATAGGAATTTCTGCATTTGTTGATGTTGCAAAGTGACCCGATGGTTATTTTCTGTATCAGTGGTTAAACAAAGGTTTAGTAAACTGCGGGTGTGGTGGTATTGGTTTGGTTTGGTTTTTTTTGAAACAAAGCACTGCTAACACAGATGCTGGAGCAGGCTAACAGCAGCAGAACATCTCCATTTGTCAGTAAGCTTTTACAACCACCCAAATATCCCTGCCTATTGTTGGTGGAGATATTGTGAAAGCAGACAGTCCGTGTTGCATTAGCCAGAAAAAGAACCAGCTGTTAAATTGAATTCCAGTTTTACTTTAACAGCAGAGTTCTATCTCCTTTTCCCCAAATTCTAATCAATGTTGAAGAGGGAAGGATGAAGTTCTTACAGCTCGATGGGAGGAGTTTTTACATTTTTTTCACACCTACTTCTTTGCAATAGCAGGACCTAGCTCATGTTGTTAAAGGATGACTGTAAATTCTGAGAGGCACTTTTCAAGTTCAGAAAGATCCCTTTGTCCTCATCATCCTCATCCCTATTGTGCTGGAACATAGTGATGTGGTAAATGGTGACATGTAGTTGCATAACTCTGAAAGTTGGAGTGTATTCTGTCAAAAGGAACAAGAAAGAATAAATCCTATGGAAAAAAAAAAAATATCCGGACTTTACAATGGCATATTTTGTTGTAGAAGTAAATGTTCTCTCTTTTTTTTTCTTCCTTTTTTTCTTTTTTCTTCCCCTGGTAGACTATAACTAACCAGAAAGTATTTCAGATTAGAGTAATGTTAAATTGAACTGGTATTTTTGGGAGCAGATGTCCATTCTCACTGGCACAACAGTAACAAGCGTTCCAATAATTAGCTACTAGTTTGTGAGTGCTCATAGTCCATATAAAGGGAGAAGCAAAAAACCTAAATTCAGTATTAGAATAACTGACAAAATCTCATTTTCTTTAAGTGCATGGAGAATTTTACTTCATCTAGGTTATTCAGTGTGGAACTGAAGTGCAGTTCTTTGAGGTTTTAACATTTTCTTACAAACTTTCTTTTTTTTTCTCATTTTTTAGGGCAAATTTTTTTGAAGTACCTGTTTTGGACACAGTATTTAATGCTTATTTGAAAGCTTCTTTCTGCTTTTTTTTGGAGAGTTTCCTCTGTGTCTCTGACACTCAGTGGAAAAATAAGGACTTGAAAGTCTTCTCTGATCTTTCCGTTTGGAAGGAACGCAGCAGCATTAAAACATTACAGGACAGCTTTATGTTCAATAGGAGGACACAACTAAAAGGGCCCATGGAGCCTATATACAAAAGTTTTGGAGTAATTTGGTGAATTTATGTGAGATTATTTGTTGTTCTAAAGTCTAGTCTTACCTTGTCTTCTGGGCAGATGTGCCTTCTCTTCGGCTGAACAGATCGTCTGCCAATCAGAGGTCTGTGGTCTGGGTTTTTTTACTAAAACCATGATAGGATTTTGAGAAGTTCACTCCATTTGATGACTTCCTGTTAGTGAGAGATTCTAATCTAGGATCTCTGGGCCTTGGGGAAGGCAAGTTTTGTCTCACTTGCTAACGAAAATAAGTAAGAAAAAAGAGAAAACAAACAAACAAATGTTATGTACAATCTCCTTTTGCTGTAGTCCACATGGAAAACGAGGGGCTGCTCTCATCCATATTTACACCAAAAAGGGTTCCTATGTTCAACGGGCCACCATGCTACTAATCTCCTTGAGGTTTTTTTCCAAACCTCATTCTCACCCAAGATGAAAGTATATTCCATTTACTAGACGTGTGCTGTGAGCTTTTACTTTTTTGCCCCTTTTCTTTTTTTTTTTTGATAGAACTATGGGATTTAGTAAGTCGGCAAGACTTTTTGTACATTTGGGGATCAGTGTAAAGCAAATGCTATTTCCACTTGGTGCTATTTCAGTGGATTAGGCAGTGCATCAAAACATACATATTAGCTTGAGTGATAATACCTCAAGGTCTCATAGCTCTGCTGGGACTGTGATAGCTTCCTTGATGCTACCTGAGTTTCTTGCACATTATTTTTCATTGTAGCACTCTTGACTTAAATGTCTGATACTCTACGTGATAGGAATTCTGTGATCATCTTGTAATTGATTCATTATCTAGATGGCACTAATGGAAAAGAAATGAAGAGTCCACTTCAAAAAAAAGAAAAAAAAAGTTCAAGTGCAGTACCCTACCAACAGCGGTTCTTAAGTGTGCTGTATTTGTGTAAACTCCCCTTCCAAGTCCAGCTTCTTGGCTTTAGCAAAAGAAATTAAAGTAATTGGCCTGGTGGCCCACTTACAACTACAGCACGGCGGAAAATTACTCAGGGACCGCTGTTGGTTACTGTGTCTCAGAAGATTTCAGTGCTCCTTTGAAACACAACACATCCGCTAGAGGGAATATTCAGATTGGCTCTTCAAAAAACCACAGCAAACAGTTTGTAACTATAGCCAATGTACATAATATTTCAACTCATGTATTTTATGCTTCACAGCTGTTGTTTTGTCAGTTTTAATTGAGTTAATGTAAGTGCTCTTTTTTTTATTTAGAAAAGCATAACTTTTATATTTATCACTATAACTGATGTCTGCAAACATAACGTGTTCAAAACTTGGCTATGTTGGCACTTCCCAGTGTACAGTGTTTGAAAAATTTGGCCTGAAAGCCCAATACTCCGATCGAAGCCAGATCTTTAAGTAGTGGTTTCACTTTTGCACGTGTCAAGGTAATGACCATACAGTAAAAACAGATTACAGTGTGTATATGAGAAGCATCAAGCGTGAAGTTCTTGAGGAAGAGCAGCTGTAAATTTAAACAAATGTTGGTTTGTCTCTGTACATGACGTGTGTATAGACATATGTACATTACTTATCCTATCCCTTGCCATGCATTATTCATTTTATTGCAATTGAAAGCTACAAGTTACCTAAAGCAAAATATTTTCGGTGCGAGGTTCTCCTAGCATTTAGCTTCCAAAATACTTGTTGTTGCGCTGGCGAGAGAAGGTAATAATTTGCTCATGGAGTTTCTTTCCTTCTTTTGATAGTGCTAAGGCTCCCTCTGCCACCAAATGACTTTCTGCCTGGCTGAGATGTTTCTGTGGTCTTTGAAGACTAACTTACATATTAGAGGTGAGTTGTTACCTACTATTAAAACAAAACAGCAAAGCATGTTGAGGAATATTAAACCGATATAAAATTCAGAATACTCAAATGAAGTTGTTTTTACGCTTAGGAGAAAGAAAATTAAGCAGCAGTACGATGTTTGAGCTTAGTCAGCTTCTTTGCTGATCTCATCGTAGAACTGGAACGTCCTTTCAAGTAAAACATGTTAAGATTATATTTAATTGGATGCATTTTCCTATTCAGGAAGCTATGCCCTACTTGACTGTAAGATTCAGTTTAATGGCTAGTTTGACTATAGTCAAGTGATTTGGAGAGGCATTGTGATTTGTACTTAGCATGAAAATAAAAAAAAAATACTCCACGTTCTGGGTATTTTGCATAATTACTTGAAATTTTATACTTGCAAGGATATATTTATCATATCGATTGATTGTTCTGGGAGACACAACTAATTACTAGCCATGTAGAATTTTTCATTCATCTTGCCTTGCGCTTGCTAAAATCTAATACTAAAAAATCCCCTGCTGCTTTCCAAGTGGTCCATATCAAAATACTATTTATGACACTTGATGCCAATTGTAGTGCGCAGTATTTTTCATGAAATATTATTTTGAATATTATTAACAGTTCAAGTGAATAGGAATGAATATTCAGCTGAATGTTATTATTCAAATATTGACTCAAGATGTCTTGACAGCCCATCTTTATGTGAGAACTGTTCTGTAACAGTGATATTAAAAAATCAAAAGCTGTATTTCAGAGAACAGTCTGATGGTTAAGAAAACACATAGCTGTGATTTACTGTAATTCAAGGTGTACCGTGGCCTACTGTGCCTGTTTTCCTCCTTTGACCTTCTTGCTCTGTCCGTTTATTCGTTGCCTACAAACTTCCTTCTAAAATTCTGAGGCAGAAGGGAGGACTGCTGTCCTGTTTTAAAAGCTGCCAGCCGTTTGCAGTGCCTTCCTACATTCCTCCATGTAAGGAACTTCTCCCTTGTCTGACTTTAGAAGGAGATGTGTGGTGTCAAACTAATTATTTTTCAACAATGCAACTGCAAGCCATCCTGAGATCTACTTGGTGGAGCTTGCTGTGGCACACCTAAGTATTTACCAGTCAGACACATCAGGAACTGGTTGGCATGGTTTGCAGTCCCGACGGACCTGAAACAGCCACCTTTCTTTGCCACGGGAACCAGGTTGAGAATAATACCTGTAAGATTAAGAATATTGAATTCTTTGAAAGGGCAGCTTTATGAGTTCATGAATCTTACCAAAATCCTGTTGTCTTTAACTTAGCTGGGTCAATCCTCAGAAAACATTTTAAGTTATTCTAGGGTACGCTTTTCACCGGGATCTTTACCTGTCCTCGTGAAAGAACACGAAAGATGCTGATTAGGAATGTGGTGAAAATAATTTTGCGTGTGGCAGCTGGAATCAAAGTGTATGTGAAGGAAATGACAGCTCCAAATAAATATGAAGACTTGTCACGTTCTCCTTCAGCTCTTACTTGCTGGTTCTTGAAGTCCTATTGGTATTTAGATACATGCTGTAGTTTTTTTCCACTGTTGCATGTATTTTAACATTTAACACTCCAGCTATCAAAAGTTAAGATTCTGAATTTGGCTTGCTAAAGTTACGGGGTTTTTGTGGTGTCATATCCATAACTAAGTATATTTACATTCAATTGTATAGATGAAGATATTGGGATCCACCAGTACTATGAGAAGAAAGAACAAGGTAAAATGTAAATCACCATAAGTAAAACTAAACAAAACTGCCAAATGCTCAATCTTTAACACTGACCGATTGCTCTGAAAAACTCAGCTTTGAATATCCTGTTAATATACCCTCCAGTTTTTCTACAGAGTAAGGAAGCACAGAAAGAAATTATCTCTCCTGAGTTACCTCAAGAGTATTTAAAAACTTTTCATTCCACAGAAGAAAAAAAAAAAAAAGGTGGAAAGAGAGTTACATGAAAACAACCCTTACGTAATTAAAAACCTCAGTGGGATATTTTACTCTAAATTCTTATAGTTTCTATTATATTTTCTGTTATGTTCAGTCCTTTCACCTGCTGCAGCGCACTCCTGGGTGCTGGGTGTCTGGCTGGGTGTCTGGGTGTTAGGTGTTTAATGTTTTGGGGTTTTTTTGCTGGGTGTTCACTGGGTGTCTGGGTGGGTGTCTGGTTTTTCAGGTGTTTAATGTTGGTTTTTTTGTTGGGTGTTTGTGGGGTGCTGGGTGGGGGTTTGGGGGTTTGCTGGGGATTTGCTGGGGGTTCGGGTGTTCTCTGGGTGTTGGCTGGGTGCTGGGAGTTCGGGTGTTGGCTGGGTGCCGGGGGGTCGAGTGTTGGCTGGGTGTTGACTGGGGGCTGGGGGTTCGGGTNTGGGGGTTGGGGTGTTCTCTGGGTGTTGGCTGGGTGCCGGGGGTTCGGGTGTTGGCTGGGTGTTGACTGGGTGCTGGGAGTTCAGGTGTTGGCTGGGTGTTGACTGGGTGCTGGGAGTTCGGGTGTTCGCTGGAACCCCAGCAGAGGGCATCGTGCGCGCGCGGAGGGCCAGCCCCGGCCTCCCGCAGCCCTGCCCGGGCTCCGAAATGGCCATTGCGGAGCGAACGATCAATTTTCTTTATCTGATTAATCCTGTTAATCCTGGAAGTTTCAGCGTGGGCCAGAAAGGGCCGTTCGGCTCCAGTTCCTTCCTCTGGGCGGCCGGGCGGGAGCGGAGCCGCGGGCGGGAGTCTCGCCGGCCTTGCTTCGCGGCTAATGCGCTGTGTCGGTGGCTCTGCTGACAGACAGACAGACAGACTGACTGACTCAGCTTCTCTGCCGGGTTCAGTTGCAGCTCACTTGGCTATCTGATGAGATCGGAGGCTCGCTAACGCCGGCCCACCTGTTGGGCCGCATAAGCCTTTCTTTCACTGCAAATTTAAGATACCTGCCGTGCGAGGCGAAAACATCGGGCCTCTTAATTTTTTTTTGGTAAAGTTCAGTGTTTTATCAAACCGTAAGAATCTTCTCTCTTATATTAACATTTGCTGACAGAAGTCCTTAGGATTATCATTCTTCTTTTCATCCTTTCTCTCCTGTAGCATCACAGATGAAGCACGGTTACTTAGAAGAGAAGCAAAAACTAGCAGAACGTAAGGATGCTTTCTGAGTTTCGTGCTAGAGCAAGACAAAATGATTCGTTTGCATTGGTGATGGACCTGGAAAAACAGGAAAATAACCTCACACTCCTGCCAGTGTAACTTTCCACACATGCCATCTAAGGCAGATGGTCAGAGGACTATGCAGTACAAAACAATTTAATTATTTCAGTTTTAACTATTAATAATTTAAGTTTTAATTTATTCCTTCCTGGTATATTTGCAATCTTTCTTTTTTTGTGTGTCACTAAGCATGGTAGTGTCTGTTGCTTCTCAAATCTGTTGTCGAGAGGAATCACAAAAATAATTGGAATCCAGGTTTTTCCTGATGAAATTTACTTGACAGATGAACAATAAACATTTTCCCAATCAGCTCTTGAATTGAAATACGAACTGCCTCAGAACTGAAAATTGTAACTAAAATACTTGCAGAAAAGATCAAATTCCAGAGGAATAATCAACTGTCTTCATGATAATAATTCCAGATTAATAACTGCCTTTTAGCTTTGAAACGTTTGCTGTTCCTTTATTATTTGGTTAAAAGTAGTTCCAGTTTCTCCTATCACCCAGCAGTACTGCAGCAGTTAAAAATTTTTATACTAGTACAACTTTTCTTTAGCTCCAGTTTTACAACCCCAGCACGGTTATTACCGCTCAGAGCATTTGTTGATGTTCAAATATTATTATATGACAATACTGAAAAATCTGATTGATTTTTACATTACTTCACAAAATAATATATATAGTGTAAGAATTGCCTCAACATTTTATCTGACATTGAAAATTCACGTGGAATCGTGCGCACGTTTGAGGGCAAAATGCGTTTGGGAAGTTCTTTGGAACGCTGCGAGGTGTTTTTGGAGCAGTTGAAGCTGCCCAGGGGACGGCCATAAAGGTGCGTGCAGCCGTGTGGTAAATCTACACCCACTGCGGAGGGTTGTGTGTCAGTCAGAATCAATACAGCTCTGTAAAGGTGAGGAGAGGAGAAAGGGTTATGAGTATGGAGGAGCAAAATGGATTTACATTCCTTGTGCTGTGCATAGCATTATTTTCCAGGCAGTGCCTGTGTAAAGAGACACGCAGGCCCGGATAAACCCCATTGTACTGAAACCCCAACTGTTACCTCTTGTAAAAAAAGAACACGAGCTGCTGCACCTTGTTGCTGGAAATACAGGGGTGGCCTAGGCACAAAGCACACTGCTTAAAGAGGAGCCCTGGGTACCTTTATACACAGCTGCTGATTTGTGTATATAGTTTGGTATCTGTACAGGCAGTTTCCCATTTTGTATATGTGGATAAATATTCCAGTATTTATGAAGGCACCCATTGAAAATGTGATCTTACATGCCTAATTAATATTATCATAACAGTTCCACCAACACTGGCTTCAGTCCAATAAAATACAAAGAGAAGTTGTTTGTTGGTGTGCTCTTTTGTTGATATATGAAGTCCTTCATTTTTTTCACTCTATAGCACTTCCTTTGTAAGCTCCTTTTTGCAGGGAGGTTTAAACGGAACTGCTAAGTCATTCAGTCTGGAAGTTGGCATACAAACTGACAGCTTGGAGCTCAAAACTTTTCATCAGGTTTCCTTTAAATAGGCTAGATTTAAAAAAGACAATGTATTCTAGTGTCTCATGGTTTTTATCGTATCCTTACGAGCAGAAAACTGCTCACTTTTAAATGATGAAATTTCACAAGTTGTTAGAGCCTGATTCTCAGTGATTCTGAAACAAACCGATTACTAGCAAATCCAGAGGAAGCTTCGCCTCCTGTTTTTTAGGTTTAAAGTATTAGGCCAGAATTTTCACAACAGTTTGCTGAACATTAATAAATTTCTTAAAGGACTGTAGCAGTCTTGCAGTTTCTTGTTTGCCTGACTTTGCAGATTCTTCAGATCAACTGTAATAAAGCACTACACTCCATAATATGTTATGATGTTCACAATTACCTGTTGTTAATACCTCTCTATATGCCTGTATTCATGCATATATATATTTTGCAGACACGTTAACACCTGTTTTTTGAAGTTAGGCAATGAAATGCCAGTGCAAATGAATAGTACCTGTTTAGGATTGGATAGCTTGAATCTCAGTTAACGTACTGAGTGTGAGATGCTTTCTCATGGCAAGTGCTGGGTAAGATATTACATCCCAAGAGCTCTGTACACAATTGCCATGGTGAAGTCATGATCGGGGTGGATATTTCATGCTAACTGTTCCTACAACAGAGCTTTTCAAAAAGATATAATTTGACAATACAAACCGATAGAAACCATGGCCATTTCCTTCCAGTTATAGATGGTTTACATTTAAGGTAACTCCTAGAAATCTTAGCTTTGGATTTCCACAGAAAAGGGAACTCTCAAGAACTTTTAAAATTATATATAAATGTATGTTTGTGCACACACATACACACATATATATGCATACAGATATTTACAGGTGCCTATACATACACATTTCTCTCTCCTCTTTCTTTTCTTTTTTTTTTTAACTTCTGTTTGCCAGCTCGAGATTATCCTTGGGTACTGAAAAACAAAAGACCAGACAAATTGCGAGATACGCTCAAGGAGGTAGAGGTATGTTTCAGTAAGCTTCAAGTACAGCACCATATAATCTGATTTGCAAACCTCTTTCAACAGCTTTAATTTTCATAAAGATCCAGCTCTCCCAGTGATGATAAATGTGCTTTTGTCGGGCGGGCTATTCGAAAACAGCTGCATCTTTGTGTGGCGTGCTTCATCTATAAACTTGAAAAATCAGAAGTCTGTTAACCAACAGTGACAAGGTGTATTGCCAACTCCGCTCTCTGTTTTCTGTTGTCTTTTAGGACTTGATGCAGAATGGTCAATGTATGCTGAGCAAATGGAAGAATAAACATATCTGTCAGGTAAAGTGTTTTGACAAGCCCTTGCAATGTTCAGGCAGTGGAGCCGAACAGCCGTTCCGTCATGGATGCAATAGTGTTAATATTTTCACACACACACAGAGAGAAAATCATTGTGTTTTTTTAACGTTTGGGCTCTTATTACCTAAATTATGTACTATGAAACCACAGGTGCTATGGAACAAAAATCTGCTTTTTATCAACAAGAGCAATTACATTAAAGGCCCCTGAGTCTGAGAGATGATTATTATTTGGGGAAACTGAAAGCATCTTGTACCTCAAAATAGCAAGCTAAGGGAGCAGTTAAAATATAGAGGCAGACCTGGGATCTGTGTATATTGCATTTTTATATCTTAATTATTTATATGTCCATCACGAATGTTTTTGCTTTGTGCTTGTGCAATATGGGAGGGAAGCTATAACTATAAACCGGCTAGATCATTAAAGAAGTTATGGAACAAAAGATATTGTGACATGTGGCGCACACAGCTATGTTCTCTGTCGTTGTGAGCTCCGCGTATTGCACGAGGAACAGCTTTTCATATCCTCTTTAACACAGAGCAGTAGGGTCAGGGGGAAATCTGAACATGAGATGTGCTCTAGCTCCTTAATCATGAACTTGTTCTAAAAAAACATATGTAATGTATGCTATAAGTTTCTGCAGTCTTCATTATTTATGAGGAATTTGCATTGTATTTGAAGCCGCTGTGGCATGGGGAATACTTGTAGATATTACTAATATTTTATGTAAAAAGAAATTTTGTGTTCTAACTTTTATCCTTTTCAGATTCATATTTTTTTCTTCTAACTCACGTATTTCCAAATGTGTGTCAGCTGGATGAATATTAAATGTTTTAACATTATACAGCTGACATTCCAAAACCGCCTTGAAGTATAGCAAAAAATAAATCTGACATGCTAGATAATATATAGTCTTTTTGTATCAATCAGAAATATGTTTTCTAAGCTACATTTTGCCATCAGATCTTATCACTAGTAAAAGTACTTAATTCACATACAGATTACATAGTATATATATCTGGGAATGTTAATCTTCTAGAACTGATTTAAATATTAATTGTGTGCTGATTTAGAGGACCTTTTTTTTATTCTGTGATTATTGTTCTGATTAGGAAAGGAATTTGATTTAAAAATA
Source organism: Baryphthengus martii (assembly GCA_013396935.1). Classification (NCBI taxonomy): domain Eukaryota; kingdom Metazoa; phylum Chordata; class Aves; order Coraciiformes; family Momotidae; genus Baryphthengus; species Baryphthengus martii. Next base: position 93,908 of record VWZK01003789.1, on the reverse strand, counting down.
CTGAGTCAGTTATCCATCAATGTATTCACCTGCTTCCCAGTTTTCTTTTCAAATGCTTTCTCTGTCCATTCTCCCTCTATCACTTTCCTTTCTCACCCATCTGCATCGCCCCGTGTTCCTTACCACCAACATGTACTTTGGAACAGTGAACTTCTTGCCAAAATTTGATCATCCTGCCTTTGGGTGACTATCAGTTCTGCATAAATTCTTTTTGTGACTTAGCATCCTCTAAGTAGTTTCATGCTTACTTAAACAAAAGGGAGACAAATGCAATTTTACTTATTTCCTGCACAAGATGGGGAAAGAATAGAGATGGATGTATTTATCTTAGGATATTAGGTCTGGCTCTGTGTTGCAGTGAAACGTGGAAAGGAAAGCTTGATAAATTGAGTATGTTTTTTAGATGGCTCCGTATAGCTGGAGTGTAAGTGATAATATAGCCTATAACCTAGCCAGAGTTAAAGTTAAAGATAAAAATCACAGTAATTTCTCTGTCCTTAAATTCTGCTTTTGGTTTCTCAATCACAAAACAAAATGGTTTTTTTTATATAATAATGGCTGATAATTGACATCTCCAGCAGAGTTTAGAATGTTCTGCCAAAACAATTGTGCTATTCCACTTTCTGTCTTCTGAAAATATAAGCTCTTCAAGAAATGAAAATAAAAAGGAGAAAAATGAGTAATTTGGGAGAGTCTAGAATGGGAAAGCTGTCTTCTAGCAATTTTTATGTCAGATGGTTTGTTTCTCGGCTGCTCATCTGTCTTTGAGCATTTTGCAGGAATATCTGGACTCTTCCTTTTTGATAGAAATATTCTGAAACTTCCAGAAAAAATATTGTACACTTATTTTCTAGTTCTAAGTAGGAGACTAACTGTTTTAGCAGAAAGTGCTTATCACATAATGGTGTGATCTATGTTATAGCACTACTGGTTGTAGCACTACACGCTGTTTTGGATGGATACCAGAGCAACTGCTAGTGGAAAAGGAAAAGTCCATGTTTACATCAACTTCCAAGTAAAACAGAAAGTTATGTGTCAGGCAAAATTACCCAGACTCAGAATTTTCAGTGATTTGGGCTAAATCTGAATATATGTATATATATATATGGTTTGATTATAGTATTTCATTTTTTTTAGCTCTTTGGGTTTTAGTAGCAATACAATGCAAAATAAATTCATTTATAGTAATTAAAATATTTAACTCAACCATCACATTTTTCAATAAACATTCTGTGGATTTGAATCTGTCTTAAAATTGGCTCTTCTAGTTTTCACAGAACTAGTAGGTTTACTAGAACTACTATAATGCTGACCCAGCTTTCTACCTTTCTTAATCTTTCATTTTATGCATGAAAATTTCTCCTATTACTTCTTTTATACAATCAGTATGTTAAAGTTTTCTGTTTGCTTCCTTGTCCATTGCTAAAAAATAAATAAATCCGTTGACCTTTATTTTTGCAGTCCTAAGTATACATTCTAGTACTGCTTAGAGCTTTTGAAATAGGTGGTGTGCCAGTTCATGTAAACATAACCTGGACTGTCCAGGGAATTTTGTCAAGAAGCTTGCTCTTCTATTTAGAAGAGCTTAGTTGAGCCCTAAAGGACGGAGGTCTTTTCTTTAGCTCTGCTCCTACATGTTGCAATAGGATCTGAATGCACATCATTTCTATATGGTACTTCTGAACCCCAACTTCGATGACCTCTGATGAGTTACTGAAATAATCCTGTAATCTTCAGGTAGTTGATGTCAAAGGGAAATAAATAGACCACAAAAGAAGGATGACAGGAAAAAAAGAAGTCTTCACAATAAGATGCCACTGTATTGTTTATAATTAAATAAACAGCTTATTCCTCGGCTTTCCCTGCTGAGAAGTAATAACCTAAGGAATTAATTTTATCAATATTGTCGAGTTTATTCAGCTCAGCTCTGGCTGCTTCCCTTCCTCTCGGTTTCGTTCTCTGATTCTTTGGAATGCTTGTAAGTTTTGCCACAAAATCATGAAATCAATCCTATGAAATGATGCCACTGGTTCAGGTTTGGTTTTACAATATAAAGTAGTAAAAATCAATGAGATCGAGCTGAAACACTTGATTTCCATTTTCTTTTTTAGTTTTACATTTGCATTATGAAGTAGAACTAAACACATGCCAACGCCGAGTTAGTTTATTGTATGAAAGCCAACCGCTAGCTGTGAGTCATACCTGTTACCTTCTAATGAAAAAGATTTAGATATTCTGTGCTAAATTACTTTGATTTTCTTTAATTTGATTTGTGTTGCAATTTACATATGTATATGGATGGGTTTTTTTGTTGCTGTTGTTGACGTACTTAGAACTGAATTGAGATGCACAGCGATTTTTACTGACATGACTTGTTATATTAGCTACAATGCCCACGAGCAAACTGATTTAGCAAGATAGGTGGTGACATAACAGTAGCACATCTATTATCAAACCCAAGACGTTCTGGCTACAATACGTGAGAAGCTGGTACCCATCACCAGTTACTGAGAGGAACGTCGTCCTCGTAGTAAATTCTTTTGGTTGCTTTTGATCGCAACCGTTAACGTGTTTGTGTGGTTTTAGAGATTTGGAGCTAGAGGTACAAATGCATTGATTATTGTGAAACAGGAACGTGTAACAACAATAACTCCATCTGTAATAAGGCACGCAGCAGAGTAATTATGGTAGGGTGGCTAAGAAAGCAATCTGGAATGAAGAGGTGGGGAAAAACCCTTGGAACCTGCTTGAACAAGAAATGCTTTGCAATTCTCTTCTCCTTTTGCATATTCCTTTGTTGGTTGGGCTCTGTCAGGGAAAACAGTTTGCATCAATATTTTTTACAGGCATGTTTTCTTTCTCTTCCAATTTTAATCAGATAGAAGCAAATCCTGGCTTTGCTCTCCAGATATCTTTTTAGGTAGAAGGGCTGATAAGCAGCTAAGCTGCATGAATGAGGAGTCAAGGGCTGAGACTTCCAAGGATAAATGAATCCACTTAAGTACATGTTTAAGTTCTACTAAAGGCTGTAAGTCATGAGCCTGTGCTTAAGTCCTTTGCTTAATAAAAAGTAACTCAAATATATATTGGAGCACTTTACTATAGTGGAAGAGAAGGCTAAATCTTCCCTGAGTATCCTCTGCTCCTTCTTATGTCTGTCTTGCTCATTGGAGAACTGTTTTTGACTCTCAAAACAAATAATTTTTTCTGTCAAAGTCTTCACATTCAGCTCCTCAGTAACACAGAAATGAAGTAGCCCTTCCTTGCCAGCATGTAGAATGACCAGATACCCAAACATTTTACTCAGCTTTGTTCAAGTACAGAGGCTCTGGATATTCTTCCAATAGGTGTACAGTCATGCTTTCAAATTTTGTTTAGGAACACCTTGAGACTCTTAAAGCTGTAGAGATGATTCTTCCGATTTCTGGTTTTCATACTGCAGTACTTCAGTCTGAAAAATTTGTGATGTTTCATTATTGTGAGTTGCTTTCCCTAATGTGATATCTGTTAGATCGAGTGACTTTGTGCCTTGTGTAAATAATGTCTCTTATGTTTGCTTTTATTCCTTAAGAGTAATGGGCAAATTCCCTTGAGTGGTACTTTTTGGAGTTGGATCGCTGTGTGTCATTGTTCAAGCCAAGTTTGCAATCCTCCCCACTTGCTTTGTATTCATTCGTGCTTATAATTGGACTGTTCCTATCCACAAAAGTTGAACTGTGTAAGCTTATGTATAATAGCACCTAAAGCTTATTATCATGTCTTTGCATAGACTACACAGTCAGTAAGGATTTGAAAGAGTGGAGTTTCAATTCAAGCACATAAATATATTCTATTTTACAGAGTATTTTTGATGAAAGCTATTATGGAATCACGGAATCGGTTAGGCTGGAAAAAAAAAATCCTTAAGATTATCAAGTTCGGCTGTTAACCCAGCACTGCCAGGTCACCACTAAACGATATCCCGAAGTGCCGCATCCACACGTCTTGCAAATACCTCCAGGGAAGGTGATTCAGGCACTTCCCTGCTTTATTTAAACACCTCTTTGTACTTCATGGTAAACTTTAAGAACTATTTTTTTAAAAGCTCTTATTCTAATCCTAAGGATTTTTAAAGGGAGATAGAAGAAATCCTGACCTACACAGTCATATGGTCTGTAAGGTTTCTGGTTTATTTTTTTAAATTTAGACTCTAAAGTTCCTAGAGGGAAGGACTTAAACCTGTAGAGCACAAGTATATTACCAACCATATTAAGTTGTTATAGCAAAAATGTGTTAAATTAAGTTTTGCCCGAATATCTCAGACTTCTGAGGAGAATAATGGGAAAGAGTGTTTTACAGTAAAAATGTGAGGAGGGAGCAAAATGGGAGAAGCAAGAAAAGCCATGGAAATAACATTGTTTTTACCTACTTTCTATCAGTCTGTCGTGCTGTACTGATGGCATAAAGGGAGATCTATGCAATATTGAAAATACAAAGCATTGGTGTGATGACTAGTTTCATAGATGTAAAAGCAAATTGCACCCATTAGCACAATATTTTATATTTATATAAATGTCTTGTCATACACCGGAGCAGTTCTCATAGGTTTCTATTCCAGCTCTGTAACAGGTGTCATTTATGTCATTACCAGGAAAGGAGCTTACGGCCATAAAGTGAATTTGCACCCTGAAACATTTAAAAGTTCCAGAATCTTAACCTTATTTGTTGCTCTCAGGGCAAGAATTTGCAAGCATGTCTCTATACAGCATAGTGGATGGACACAGGAGACGTCAGCAGAATGACACACACGTGTGGCTTCGTTCCATAACACAGTTGTTCAAGACCACTGACCATCTGCAGATCAAAACACATTTTTTCCCTGTATTTTGCCTCTCCTCCTTACCTGGATGAGCGGTATATATCCCTACTCCGTCAGGAAAACCTAGAGGCTACTTCTGATTCATGTAGGCTTTTCTCCTAGGTTAACTCCAGCTTGCTCTTCTCACTCCCCGCAAGGAAAGGAAGGATGGGAGCGACCTACCATTGCAGTAAAAATTTGAGGGGAAGTACATAGCTCCCGAGCAAAGTTGTTGTGGAAGACACAAATTAGTTGATTTACAGAATTGCACCAGCTCTCTTGGTGACACGTAACACGGAAGGATTTAGGGTGGTTTCTCTGACAGGCTGATATTCATTCAGTGATTTTGACCTGATCCTTCTAGAGTACGTAATGTTACTTGGTCATTACTTGCATCATAGTTTGTTAACTTCTGGATTCCAACCCTCACTTTTTCAACTAGGTTCTTTCAACAATTATGGCTAACTGTAGTCAAGCCTTGCTGGACTTAACATTATCAGCTTGGAAATAAATTGTGATTTTATCAAATCTAACTTCAACATAAGGATAAATTGAAGTTTTGGAAGGTTGTAATAAAAGCTGCATGAGTGTAACTGTGTCTAACATTTTTACTAGGACAAAACCTTAAAGGACATCTGTCATGATAGGGAATATTGAGGCATTGACTATATATATTTATCAAGTGAATGCATGATTAGACTGTGACAGGATGGGAAATGATCATTTGTTCCTAAAAAATTCTTTTTGCATCACAGATATTTTTTGTTTCTCTTTTAGACATCACTAGAATTTCTTTTCAAACTACTGTGAATTGGCAGGATTGGAAAAATACTGGTTATATATATTAATCAGGGCAAGAAGATAATTTATTTAAATATGCTTGTCCTGTTCTTTGCTACAGAGAACCCAGAGCTGTAGTAATATAGCAAAACATGTATAACTGCGAATTTTCATAGCTGAATTATCGAGAGCAGAGCATTGTGCAAGAGGCAAGCTCAATTAGATCACTACGCTCCTGTCCCCAGTACTTTTTATTTATTATACAATCTGGCAGATCTCACTGCAAGAAAGTTTGCCTCATTTTTATGTGCCAACGTGGTGTTCTAAAAACATGTTTGCCTCACCGCGTAAAACAAACAGGGATTTTTCTTTCAAAATCTACTGCAAGAGCGAGTATTTCTCTAGTAGGAAGGTTTTTTTTAAAGCACAGATTTCTTTTAAAATCTGCTGTTAGGTAGAAGTAAGAGCTGGAGTGCCAGATTTCTGGCCTCTGGTGAGCCCTCTGTACTTTTCTGCAATGCTTTTTCCACCGAGGATTCCTTTGGCAGAAAAGATGGTTCAGCAAGTTTCAGGCTGGTATAACCTCTGCTGAACAAATAATGACTTTTTTTTATTTTATTTTTTTTTGCTGATTAGAGGGAGCTGAACCTAGCTGCGAGAATGAGTCCTTCAGAACTGCTGCCATGTAGCAGGAATGAGAACTGGCCTGAAACTTCTTTAACTTGGACACTGAGGTCATCTAGTTCAGCAGCTTGCAGGGTCAGAGGTGGCACTGGAAGAGGAATTGAAATACTCCTGTGTTTTCAGTACTGCATGAGAACATCAAATCACAGGAGTGATTTTTTTCACTGGTTTTACATCAAGGATTCTGTAGAACCCAAGTTTGTCGATGAGTTGATTAATATGGTCAGATTTTTATTTTTTTTACAGCCCCGTGATTTTATCTTTTACCATGTTATTAAGAACACACTATCTTTCTAATAATGCTTTTCCTGTACTCCTACTACTGGAGTAGCTTGGCAAACTGAGGTCAACTCACAGTGAAACAGGGAATTCTACGGGGTTTCTTTTCTGACTTTCTTTGCTGTAATAATTACATTCAGAAAATGAGTAAGTTTAATGCTTTAGTTATGCAAAAAGAAATTGTTTTCCTCACTCCTCCCACTGAGCATTCTCTCTCTCATACAAGATATGGCATCAGAAGGAGCAGATAAAATACTGTGACTTAGTCTTCGTGATTATATGTATCATCTAATTGAGATGACTTAGGCAGAAATATTCCGTTGACTCTGAAATAAGCCTCTGACTACTCTGTCCAATGGTTTAAATTCCTTCTTCCTAAGAGAGGCATCTGTAACTTTATGCCAAGGAGTATATGGATTTACTAGGAACCCACAGCTATCACTGTGGTAGAGTGCCATTATTTAAATTAAACAATGAATGATCAGAAATAGCAAGGATATCAAAAGGTGCCGGTTTCAATCTGTGACGATAATATAAAATTACATAAAGCCCAACTTTTTTTTCATGCTGGCTATGTAGTCCTTTTATACAGGGGAAAAAAAAAAATCAGGTCTGTGGGTGATAGTGATCAGCAGCATCCCTGACAGAATTTTTATTTGTTTTTAACAAACTAATTCAATACATTTTATGCAACATTTCGAGGATTTGGCACACATCCTCTTCAGCAGTTACAATTCTTGTACCTGTATCATTCAGTCTCATATTACGTCTCTCTTTCCTTGAGAAAGCTTTCAAAGTCATTATAAGACATCTCCAAGCCGACCATAAGTCTTTTTTTTTTTTGTAATTTTGAAACAAATTACTACGTAATAGACAGCTGTTAATGTGTACCTTGGAACGTTTCACTTTATTAACGATCCTTGATGTCTTGTTTTCTCGCTCTTTGGATTTAGCTCCTCTTTCACTCAGGTATATTGGTGTCCCTAAGCCTTTCTGGGCCACAGCTGGAGAAAGTGGTGATTGACAGGACCCTGGTGGGGAAGCTCATCTCCGACACCATCAGTGATGGTAATTACACCCACGTGCAAATCAATTGCCTACATTAACAATAGAGCAGAGAAGCAGTATGTCAACAGGTAGACTAATTATTGCCACTGGGGACTTGCAAACACAACAAGTAATTGCCTGTAATGCCATAGTTACAACCCTCAGGACTAGGAACACTTTAAGAATAATTTTTAACATCAAAGTTTTCAGGCTTGTCAAATACTGAATGGGCTTCTAAAATTCAGTTTCTTACATGTTTTGTTCACTGTGAACATGCCATTTGAATTTGTCGTGTTTGTTTCTTAAGTAGGGAAAGGGGACAGAACCAAACGTTAGCCAGTTGATTTATTGCATAGGATAGTTATTGAAATATTTAATGATTAGAAAAGGCTGGATAACATTATTTATGTGGAGGTGTTCTGATTTATAGGTTTCCAGAATCTCACTATAGTTAGTAACAACTGACTGCCAAAAATGTAGTGTAATGTGGAAGGAAACTTGTGAAAATGAATTTGTTTTCAGCAGCTTTATAATACCACTGTAGCTTTTTCAATGTGTCTCTGCAGAGCTCCACTGAGAACCCAATGAGATATCTTGGCCTCTGCACGATCAAGAGCCAAATTAAATGTACATTATCTTCCAAATTCTTAAAGAGTAGACCCAAATTACATCCTTTTAACAAGAATATGTGTTAAATTTAGCTTTGATCTTTAATGGTTTATTTTCTTCCATACTCAGGAGTCTATTCAATATTGGCCTGGTTAAGAAACCTACAATACTGTGCCCCTCTGGTCTTTTCTCATCAATATACTGTAGTTTACCTTAACATAACATGTTAGTAGAATCTTCAATATAAAAAAAAAATTAATCCTAACCTTTTTTTATCAATTAATTACACAGAGAGTATAGAAGACATTTGATATCTTGACTCATTTTTTCACTCTTCAACTGAATTTCTAGACCACTAATTCCATCTCAGATTTTTATGCCATTTCCAGAGGGAGGGTTACATCCTTTCAGGTGACAAAAAGTAGGAAAGCATGGAAGCTAAGTCATACCCAAATAGAAGTTGCTTGTAGAACTTATTTAGAATACTCTGTCTTAAAAAAAACCAAACAAGTATATTATATGTATCTGTCCTAATATTTGCTTATTATGTCACAGAAATACAATTTATTTTTTTTTAAAATACTGCTAACTAGGAAAGCTTACAACAGTTATACTACTCAAACTGCTATAAAAAAACCCCAAACATTGAGAAAACTGCATTTCTCATTTTCTAAATTATTTGGTGGCACTGAGGTATGGTGGTACAAGTACGTAGAATATTAACCCTGCCTGCCTTTTTAGGGTAACCTGACTCTGGAGCATATGGGTCCTCTCTGAACAATGGTCTAACCCTGCTCGTAGTTGCATTCATGTCAATCTAATCTCTGCTCCTGCCCAGGACAACCACAGGTACTAAAAATCATGGGACTGAGAGTCTCATTCACACCTGGCCAGGGATCTTTGAATCCTACTTTCTTTCCTTCAACCAAAACAAATTTCAGAAGCATCTGAGGTGTGCTGTAGGTCATCTTTAATGTAAACCATATCTGTGAAGATATCAAAATATTTTAACTATGTACGTATTGAATTTTCATGTGTGTGTGGGATCTTGGTTATTGCTTCTAACTCACCCTGTCAGACATTTTTTCACCATTTTTTCTTTTTTTTTTTTGAAAGCTACTCTAAATGTTACATTTTAAAGGCAATTATTTGGCTTTAAACTCTACCCTTTAGCATTTGCATACCAGATACTTCAGAGCTGTGCCAGTACATGACTATTGAAAAATGCAGCTGGTTGTAAATTAGATTAAATCAAAGCAAAGCCAAGTAGCCATTTTTCATGCTTATATGTAAGACTAAACTGTCAGTCTACTTAAGGATATGTGAAGTACTTTTAAGAATTTAAGTTATTAGTCACAAATACTTTTTTAAAATTATTTTCAGGAGTTGTTCTGCAGGGTTTTGTTTGTTTATTTTTAAATCCAATTCTACTTTACTTGGTATTTTCCTTTTAGCAGAGAGATGTCTGAGTTTACTTTCTGAGGACAACTTGCTAGCTTTACTTTAAACCAGATTCTCTGTAACAATTCTGAAATGATCACATAACCACAGAATGTTAGGGGCTGGAAGGGACCTCGGAAGATCGTTGAGTCCAACCCCCCTGCCAGAGCAGGATCAATGGTACAAGTTACCCTGATGACTCCCTTAATTCTGACATCTCTTTAAATGTGGGCACTGCTTGAATAATTGGATAACGCTTAGGAAAAGTCCTAGATGCTATTGTCTAATTAATTTAATTTTAATTATTCTGGGTTTATATTGAACTATTTTGATCTAGCCCCTTATGATAACAGCAGGGATTCCACTGCACTTTTTCAAACTCCAGGGAAGTCTGTTCCATCTTGGTTACCTGTATTGTTTTGGTACCCCCAGGTGAAGCTTTCAACAAATTCATAACTCCTCTAAAGCACAATCCTGTATGTAACAGCCTCTTTGGTGTTTGCAGCAGCATCTGGAACCTTACAATGTCAAAATACCAGATACACCTCAAGTACTAATCTGTAGTTATCACCCTTAACACAAACTGCTGTATTAGGTGCGTTCCCAAAATACCTGTGGATGTTACTATAAGAAAAAAAAAACAAACCCTGAAGTCTGAACCAAGATAAAAAGTAATGTGGAAGGGCATAAAACATATGTTTAAATGTAGTGGTAACTTGATATGAGATAATTTATTCAGGCTTATGTAATGAGAGTACTCCCTAGGCTTTATTTCTCATTTCCAAGAAGGTCCTGGCAGGATGACACATTGATGTCTTTTAGGAGATTATGAAGGCTTCAGTGTAATATTTAAGACGTTGTCTTGAAAAAAATCGCTTTTTGCAGTGTCTCAGTGGAGGCTTCAGTAATTTGTTTTGTTAGTAGAAACAGGTATCGCAGTGGTGACAATTTTTATTTGTTTTTCAGCTGTTTTTACAGACAATTTCATCATCTTGTCGTTCGAGGACCATAACCAACTCTGCTTTATTCAATTTACGAAGAAGATGGATTCTCCTGATGTAAACAAACTGGAAAAACTGTCTTGTTTGGACTTTAAGGTATAGCTGTCAATGGTGACTGTAAATACTGCAGTAATTTTGTCTTACGAATCACTGATACTCGCTGATATGGTATAGCAGCATGAATTGCAAACCTTTATATAACTTACCAGACCAGTTCAAATTCTAAAAATGGCAGTTATTGAAAAGTCAAAAAAAAAAAAATAAAAAATTACATGGCATTCTGAATTAATGAGTTAAAATACTGTGCCAAGAGGTATCCCATTTTCTACCGTATTTAGTTTAAGGGCTCAGACACACAGTTGAGTTACCCCTGCTTAACAGATTACCTTGTGTCAGTTGAACAGCAGCAGCTGACCCTTTGCACATTCTCGGCGTCTAACAAGCATGAAGCAAAATCTGTAATGGTAAACCTTAGTGTAAAAGATTACAGCTAATGTGTTTTACCTCTTGTTTGCTGTGGGCTAAAAACGCACGCGTGGTCAATTGCTGTGGCTCAGCTGATAGACTCGTGAAGGTATGATAATACAGTCGTCCGTCTGAGCTCCAAGACTGTTGTCATTCTTTGCAGAAACTTTAATTTTCCCTCTAGTTACAGTAATCATATTGTTGGGAGAGGTGGTTTTGTAGTTAAGCCGCTGAGCTAGGACTCAAGATACAGAAGCTGAGTTTCTCACAACCGACAAACTGTGCCTGTGACCTTAGCTAAGTGACTTGGTGCCTCTGTATCTCAATTCACTACTTACACGGTGAAGATGAAAATACTTCTTTTATTTCCAGCCCTTTATGTATGTGTATGCCTGTACCACAGCCACAGCAGTAGCTGAGAGGCAGTCTAGAGGGAGCTGAGCTGGCTTTAAACTTGCCCGTTTGGATGTCGGTAGAAACCATCTCATCTCAAGCTGAATTATGCTGTATCTTGGAGGGACTGGAATGTGTAGACGTAACTTATTTTAACCATAAGCTCTTTGGCATCAGGGCAGTGGCTGAACTGAGGTGGAAGTGCTTGGCACTACAACAGAATGAAAAAGTAATCAGCCAAAGGCAATTAACTTTGAACAGGCAGAGTGGGAAAGGGACTGCATCCAGTTCACTGCAAGAACGACGAAGAGACGAGCCTTTGCCCAAGAAAGGTAAAAAGATGTAGTGAGCAAAAGAGGGAGTTTATATTTATTCCAGACTGGATAAATGTTAAGGAAAACAATCTTGGCGCTAGCAAATATTTTCCCCTTGACAACCTCTCGGTAATTTGCTTCCTCACATAAGAGAGTTTGCATCTGCGAGGCAAGATTTTTAAGGATGTGTTTGATTTAAGTTCTGCCATAATACATTTTAACTTGCTTGGGAGAAATACTTTCTGCTAGGATGAATATCTAATACATTTTCCAGGCTGTTTCAGTTCAGGGCCTCTTTTCAGCAATGACTTGTGTTTGCGAGATTGATCCAACCTCTATAACGTGGATTTGAGACAGTTCACTGTTCACCAGGAACTGAGCTGATACGTAGTTTACTTTAAAATGATGTGCACTTGTGCCTGGCCTAAGGTGTTTGTTAAGGTTGTGGTAAAGCAAGTGTGGTGTGGCTGGTTTCTTTAATAGTGCTAAACTTTAATGAAGAAGCTGTGGTGAGCTGAAAACTGCCTTCATCCTTTAATTGAGAGAGACATAGCTCCTTAATTTATAATTAGGAAATATATTTTCATACTGAGTATTGCTGGGCACGTTTTGAATCTAATGGTTATGGCTTTTTTTTTTTCCTTGGGAAAGAAGGAAAGCCTAATCCATAGAAAACTCTCTCTGCCCTAGGAAACCAGAAATATCTGCTGCACTCCTTAATAAGAGTTGTTATGTTCGGTTCTTTGCTGACACAGCTGAGCTTCTAGAAACGCCTCCATGTTCAATGTTAACTTTGCTTTCTCTCGAAATCAGTGGGAATCACTATGGATTATTGCTTTGCCAGCCAAAAGAAGGCATTTGCATTTTTTAATTGAATGTTCTTTTGTGTGAGGCTTGCTAGTTAGGCAGCTAAATATAATTTTTATTATCTTTGAAATGGCACCGATGTGAGCCAGCAGAAATTATTATTCACTGCTGCAATAATATTATGTCAGTTCTCTGCATTGAATTAGAGTTCTTCACGGCTGATTTTGGTCAAACTTGCGAAAACTAAAAGATCGCGGACACAGTCAACTCCAGTGTTGCTACTGGTAGTAACAAAGGAAACAAAAGATGGTGCTCAATTGCAAATGTGTCAGCTTGTAACAATATACGCTTTAGAAAAAAAAAAAAAAATCCCTTCATGTTGACTTTTTTTTTTCCCTTGGAAGAGAAATTGAATTAAAATGTAGCTTGCACTAGTATAGAACTACCATGGGATTAAAATGTGGAGCTAAGATTCAGGAAATTTGGGTGCAGCCTTCTGACTTTTGGTATAGCCTTGAGAAATGTACGTAGTGTTGGGGTTTAATTTCCCATTTCTAAAATGAGGAAAAGTACTCGCTTATGATCATATGTAATGATATAAATAAATTTCTGTCATACTAACGTTGTAGTTTCTTCGGTGCCCGGACAGAAGCAACTTCACGTTGCTCGTTGTCCAGCCTCACGGTTGGCAAAACTGGCAGGGAACACTAGGCAGTACTGGACTGCCAAAGTGCTGTTGTTAATAAGAACAAGTCAACCATGCTTTGCTCCTCACAGTTTGATATTTATCCAAATGTGGGAGGTTTTTTTGCACAATACACGTCTAAATGGAAGAATTACTTTCTCTGTCTTCTTCCTTTCGAAATGATACCACCTTGGATTTTATTTATGTTTTGAAAAGACAAAGGAAGACTTATTGTATGAACCATTACAGTCCTGAAAGCCAGAAAAGTATAAAAACAACTATTATCATTTGGCTTTTCTCAGTGGCATTAGTCCGTGTTTGGGAGTCCCATGTCTATTGCAAGACATAAAGGTTTACAAAAGATTAGTGGCTGTTATTATATGTGACAATGTTACGAACAGTTAACGCTGCAACAGAGGACTAATTAACATCTCTGAAAGTATTTCTGGTTTTCCATCCTAATGAATGTGTTGTCACCAAATTAACTGTTTATGTGTAGCTTTAATTCGAGTACCTGTTATTTTTTTTGTATATTTTATCTTTACGCTTTGAAGTATTTTGACAAGTGAAACACAGGAGATTCTGAAAATAGTGACATCTTGCAAGTTTTTCCCATCTGTGTTTTTTTTAATCTGTTTCAATTTACTAAAGGAGGAGACAGTACAAGGAGTTAAATGTTTACCATGAGAGAACAACATCGGTAATTACTTTGATTTCAGTTCCTTTTGATGTGTATTCAGGGGATGAAGAGGTCAATAATATTATGACCATGCAAATAGAAAAGGATTCTTTTTGACCATATAAAAAACAGCAAAGGATTATTAAAGCATTAACCTTGATTTTAATGGCCTTGGTTGAGTGGTGAGATCACAATTTGGATGAGCCTGATTATTTACTAAATACAATACATAAATGCAACGGGTTCTTAACACCCATTGCACTCTGGCATTATCGCATTACTGCCATCCTTTGTTGCCTTGCAGACAGGAATATGAAAGCAATCTGTCATGTAGTGAGACTGGCTCCAGAAGCATTTCTCTGATAAGAAGACCCCCTGCCCTTTGCTAGTGTCTGGTCCAGTAGGCTTAGCCATGCGCTTAATCCCCAGAAAGTGGTTCGATTATTGCTGACCAGCAATGGCAAGATAGTTTTTTTTTTTTCCCCTAGCTATCAACCTTCCATTAATTCCTTAAGCAGAAATGCGGTGCAATCTATATTTCCTTGGCATGTGTCACCCAGACGGTGCACTGCTCATGTTTTCAAATAACCATGCTCCAAAATAACAGAGTTTGAATAATAAATTCCGCAAATCCTTCCTGAGAAAGAGGCACAATTCTCAAGAGCTGCATAAACTTTACGCATGATGCTGTAGCTCATCCACATTATGCAGAAAAGTATATATTCGCTTGCAGAGCAGATGTTTGTTGCTGGATTCCTTAATTTAGGAAAGAAAAAGAAAGATATGTTTGCTCAGACACTGTAGAATATATTTAATATTTGATTATGTCTTAAACACTAGTCTTAGCTCCCTGGTCAGCTTTGCAGAACTTGTCATTTAATATGGCTAAGCTTAAATCCTCTGTGTAGGTCGATGCTGTCAGGCAACCATGACTGTACATTTTGGTATTGATTGGAGTCATTGCAGTAAATTCCTTCTTAACTCACATTCCTTTCCTTCCCAATCCCCTCCCCATAGATAAAAGTATGAGCATGTCTCTTTCTGTCTGAGGAGATATTATTTTTTTACATTTACAGACAGCCTATATGAAGATATATGTACACGGTCCTCTGCGTATATAAACATGCTCTTTCGCACATCCGAAGTAAATGCTCCCAATTGCACCTACTGTACTATTTTATCACCTCAAACATTTCCTGCGGTTTTTTTTTCCTTCTTCCATCAGCTTTCTTATATTGATATACTTGGACCAGAAGGTAGAAGGATGAAACGTCAGCTGGCGATAAACTGTACGCAAGATATGGTCATTTGCTGGTGGTCAGCAACTAGTGATGGAGCATGGCCTTGGTCTCCTATTTCCTGTGAGAGGGACAGAGCCAACCTATTGCTCCTAGGCTGTGCACATGGCAAATTGGAGGTAAAGTGCTGAACTCTCTTGTTACGTGATTTTTCGGATTTGCTAAAGAAATAACTATTCAACAGCAATGCGGAGTCAGGTAGACAGGAGGAACAAATACGAGAAAAACGTGTGAAAGGAAGACCGGGCATTCTAATCTTAAAAATAAAGGTTCATTAATGAAAACAAGCGCCTTATGTAGTATGTTTATTATTTTCACATCAGAACTGACAGTCTGAGAAATGTGGCAGGGTAGATAGGTCTTTATAACGGAATAGTTCTGGAGCTGCTAACACTGAAAATAAAAGTGCCAGTAGAAAACTCTGAAGTTAGAAGCTGTAGCTGTTGCATGCTTGTCTAATGCAATTATTTTACATTGTCTGCAGTGTTAACTAATAGGCATTCTATGTCTGTTTGAAGTGTTTTACTATAAAATTTTAGCTACAGCCAGATGCTGCATGAATTGTTGCTATGAGTATTAATGAAATCAAGGACCAATTTTTTTCTTAAAAGTCAAAATTCCCTATCTACAGGTGGAAATACAAGCTACAAGTTAGAAGAAGGCTACAAGCTGTCCCTCTTCCTGTTGCTTCCTTAGCTTACCTTTTTAGGCAGATATTTTCGTTTGATCTATTTCATTTTTATTTCATCTGTTTAAGAATATTTGAATCGGATTTTGTGTTTGAGTTAAAACTCGAAAAATCAAGCCATCTGAAAAGAACTGGAGCCTGAATTTAAACATGTAAAATCTGTTCTGGACTAGCATCTTGTATAGGTGCTCCTGTATTTGGAGATTTATTTTCAGTTTACCTTCAGCCACTGCTAATACAGACTGAAAAGGCACAGACTGTGGGAGAAGAGCGCAAACTTGAGGGTCAGCTGTGGAATAGCTGTTCTGGAGTAGCTATTACAGGCTATTTCCCTGTAGGGAAAAACCCTAAGTAACACTCTGGAATAAGCAGCTCTTCAAAACAACATCCCATTCTCTTTAATTAAGGACGGTGTAAATGTTTTAATGTCTTGGAATTATTACTTTGATAACGCATATTCATTTCAGTGAGGTTTTTTTTTTTCCCCCCTTGGGATTTTCTATGTATTGAAAGCAAAAGAGAGAAGGTAGTTGAAACCGCTTTTCTTTCTCATTTCGGTCATTAGTCACTGTAGAATTTAAGTCTAAATTACCTCCAGTTCTGCCTTCTTCACTTCTTTTCAATTGACCTCTCCCCTCTAGCGGTCATCTTTGACTCATCTCTCTCCTCTGCCTGATACACACCTGCAGTTCTCAATTCCCCCTGCAGCTATGCCCAATCACCTACAAAAATTACTCTGGGAGCTAAAAAGTGCGTCTGATCTTTGTAAGCTGTGGCAGCCTGGTCCCTCTGCCAGGTTGATATTCTGAAACTTCATCCTACTCATCAGTTCTTATTTCTTACCGTGACTTCTGTACGTCCAGGTTCTGACGGCGACATTCCCACGCCTTTTGTTTCTTTTCCACGTCTTCCGTAGCAGTTTGCAGTCTCTAGTTTCATGGAGACTCTTCTAAGAAACTCACAGAAACCACCCTGTCAGTTGAAAGCTTTCTCTGTTTCATTTTGTGTATTATAGGGAGAGTTCCAAATTACATCATTGCTCTGCATCTTTCTCTACACCTTGTTTTATCCTTTTCTGGTTTAACTCTTAAGTTGCTCAGGGCTGAGGCTGTCTAGTTATAGATCCAAGCACATAACTGGTGCTTAACACGGTAATGATAACAAGCATTCAATGAGCCTTTAGGCCTAAACTTATAATCCTTTTAATTTAGCCCATATTGTACTATAAATATAAGAAAATTGTTTTTTAAAAGCGGGACTGCCGAATTTAACTATTTACTTGCTTTCCCTTTTACGATTCTTTGCCTGTACTTGTCTGTTTTGATTCTAAAATCTTTGGATAATTTTTTTTTTCCTGTATTTGTCAATAAAATACTAAGCACTGTGCCAGGGCTATGGAAAATTTAGGTACATATAGATAACAAACTGACTTGCTGGTTGTCCATTAGTCTGTTCCATGTACTTATCTCTTGGATGCCCTGTGGGCCGCTGTGTAAGGCTCAAGATACTCTGCCCCTAGGCTTCCCCTATGGATCCATGCCATGTAATCCATGGTCCTGTTTGGTTGGGTTTTTTCTTGATTTCTCTAGTGCTTCTTATGGACAGTCATTAAATTCCCACCCATGGATGGGCAATGTCATAACCCAGCAGCTCTAGAAATAGCGTCAGCCTCCAAATCTGCCATTAACTGAGGTGAATTTCTACCCTACAGTCTTTGAGGGGAACTTTGACTTAGCACCTTGAACTTCTGAGAGCCATTTGATAACTTAAACACGAGCAAAAATGTAGTTAGCGTTTCTAGGCAGGTTCTAAGCAGTTACTTTCTAGGTCAGGTACCACAAAAATAGAGTGTTTCTGTAAGCTTGCTTGTTTGCCTCTCTTTGCCTCTAATCCCTTATCATTTGTAGTCCTCCTCTGGTATAGACTTGGGATAAGAACATGACATGCAAATGTTATGCATGAAAGTAAATCCATATTTATCGTATTTGACCAATAACAGGAATTTTCTCCCAGTAAATTATTATTGTCAGCAGAAGAAGAGTGAGAAGCATGAACTGCTTCGGTTTGAAACACTTGTCAAAAAGAAGCGCGGTAAAATAATACCACAAACATTTTACTTGAAAATAGTAGTATTACCTGGATAAACCAGCATTAATATCTGGAATTAACAGAAAAGCAGGAATTACTGAGTATCTCTCCCCTAAAGTGCTGTTTGGCTTATTTGGTTTCTGAAAAAGTAACCCAAGCCTGAGGAAATGAGTGGGTGCTACCCACAGGCACTTGACAGCCCCTTGGTGCTGACCTCTGAAAACCACAACGAGATCTGCCACCTACTGACATTCCTATTGTTGTGGCAGAGCAAAGGGGCACTTAGGTGATCCCACTTCCACCCTGAAGGAATTTTCTGAGCGATAGTTGCTGCCCACCAAAGAGTGCTTGGTAGGATGAGAACAGGGCAACTGGGACAAGGCAGCAAAACCCATCATCGTGGTAATATCCTGTAGCTGGACGTTCTGCGTCGGGATGATTCACGTTGCACGTACGGTGTTGGGGTGTTGTGTACTTCAACTTTTCAGCTTCACGGGGAAAACACATTTTACATTTTAAATACACTATAAATTTGAGCTGTTCTGTGTGGCTTTATGTTTTAACATCTGCTCCTCTTGAGGCTAAAGGTAGACATTATTTCTTTAAAAACAGAAAGAACTTTTTCCTTGCAAATCTTGACTTGTTTTACACCCTTCTTTTTTTTTTTTCCTGAGATCAGTGTTCATTGTGCTGAATGCTGTAACATTTAGTGAAGAATTGTCCCCTGAAGAAATAAAAGTGCTTTTCTTTTTAACAGATAACTTTGCTTTGGTGTGTGATGTACTTTTATGCATGCCTGTTGCTGCAGGAGTATTTATCTGTTGAGCCTTCGTCTGCTTTCTCACTGGCCTTGATTTCCTCCAGTAAACTCCTCCAAACTCCAGTTTATTTATTTAACTACTTGGGTTTTGTTTGTTTCCTCTTTGTTAAAGTACCAATGATTAAGGATGTTATTTAGATTGTCTCCCTGTGGAGATAGTACTGGTATTTTGATTTCAAAACCAAAAGGGGTATCTTCCAGAAATCATTTCAAACAATTTGCTGTGAATAAATAGGATCTGATGTGAAATCATCCTTAGATTAAACGCTGTGAGAGAAAGTCATGTTAAAATCAACCTGATCTTTATTCTGGAAACATAAATTAATAGGAGTTGATGATGCCAGGGCTCAGTTCCTATAGTACTTTGCATTTGTCTTTGCCATGTTTCTTTTTCACTTCATTTAGGACTAGTGCAAATCACTGAAATTGTACTTCAGCCTTCATGGAAAAAATAATTTGCCTGGGAGATAGTATTTTTCTTTCTCCCGGGAGATATTATTTAATAGTTATTGCTTCCACATTGTGCCTCAAACTTGTGAAATAAACACAGCATCTCTTGTACGAGTGAGCTATCCTGCAATTACTGTAGCACAGAAAAATATCTGCTCTGTGTGACTGAATAGCTGAAATACCTCTTACACACACAGAGCAAAGAATGTAAAATCCTTGATGTCACACTCGGTTAAAAGTTCAACGAATAATATGGGATAAAGATAGTGATGATAAATTTTGAAAGAAATTAGAATAAATGTTGGCTAAAGATCTAAAAAATAAGGTTAATTGTGGGACTGTAAATATAATGCTGCCAAGTAAGTAACCTAGAGTAGGAGCTTTGCATTTTTATTTTAGAAATGTTTAAAAATAGGGTGGTTGTTTTTTTCTTTCCTCTTCACAGTGCTGTATTTAAAACTATTTTACTCTAGTGTGCACTACACTTCCCACTCTACATTTCTAATTAAAGTGTTATTGTCTTTTGGAGCCTCGCTGTGTGAAATTAAATAAGCATTTTCTTAACATCCATAAAGTAAATCAAACATGTTTCTCATCTGAAAGACACACAATTCAGTCACAGCAAGCTTGTTTCTCTGTTTCTTTTGTTTTCTTTTCGTTTTATCTGCCTAGTAAGCCAATTTTCTGCTTAAGAACTACTGGTTAAAACTCTTGTTTGTTTTCATATGTGGACTTTATCCATTCCCAGCACTCTATGCAAAATGCTTCAATTTGAAGTGTTCAAAGATTTGCGCTGAGAAGAGCGATACTGCCCACACAAGCTAGTGCTATTATTTTTTTTCAAACATAAAATGAAAGCAAGTATTTTAACTAGCCTAATTCAGGCCCCTTACTTACAAAGATTAACAAATTCCTTTACGTGGATCGTAACGATTTCTTACTCTAGAATTTGAGAACGCGACATGTATGGTATCCCTCATACTGCTTATTAGCCAATGCAGATCACAGGCCAGTAATGGAAGGGGAAAACATTATAAATGTGACTGCCACATGAATAAAGGAAATATGCAGAAATTATGTGGACAATATTTGAATACGTTTGCTATATTTTTGTAGCCTACGTGTCACGAAACTGAAAGGGTTTTGTTGCGGTTTTTTTCATCATTTAATTATTTATTTTAAAGAAACTATTTTAGTTTACGTCATGCAAAGTGCTTCCAGAAATCTTCCTTTGAAATCCAAGGCTAAATGCTTAGTTCAAGATGTATGGAAAAGCCGTAACGTTGAGTGGATTCTACACCCCGCCATGTGGTATTTACAGCGCTGTCATTTCAAATCCGCTGCCCTGTCCCCTCCTCCTGCAGTTGTCCTACCCACTTCTGAGGGAGCTCCCCCAGCTTTTGCCTTCCCATTAGCAAAGGTTTTATTAACCTGAAGATATATTGCTATTTTCATGTTCCTCTTTAGTGTTTCAGAGAACTACTGCTCACTGGGAGGGAATCCCAGTGGATTCCTTTAAATGGACTGTTAAAGCATTATGTGCACAACATTTGCTAGCATGCAACTACTTACCAGGTAGAAAAACAATTGGTAGGTAATGGAGTACCATCTTCTGGGGGGGAAATAACACAAAACACACAAAAAAAAAAGATGTTCTGATGTTACACTTCTTACCTTTCAAAAGCATTATCTTAGCCTTATTAACAAGTTTCTGTAGTTTTATGTCTTTCTGCTTTAGTCTTCCAGTTAACAGCATGAAGAATTAATAATAAGTAATTTCTGACAGAGAAACTCAGATCTTCCCTCTCAGATGAAAGAGAATATATTTTTTTTTTTTCCTCCCCTTCAGAGTGCCAGATACCAGTTAGGTTCAGCAAGACTGGCAACCAGAACAAAGAGGTCTCTCGGCTTGGTACTCTTCCTCCAAGAGGCACATGAGGCCACTGATGCATAAGCAGCAGCTTATCTGTTCAAATCTAAGGAGAAATGTTTCTCTTGTTTTCAGCCAAAGCATGAACAGTAGTGTCTAGAAAAGTTTCCTTTGAGCCTAATTTGTTTAAATATTATGTCAAAACTCATCTTTTGAAATGCATCAAATAGTCTTTCTCTTCTCTCAGAAACTTGTCCTAGTTTAGGGTTGTGTTACATACAGCAACCAGCCCTACCCTAGACTTCATTTCAAGTATTGACTCTCAAAATTATGTGACTCTACGAAGCCTTGAGATGAGAAGCTTCACAGATTCACATAATTTTGAGAATTAGAATTAGCTTTACAAAAAAACCCAGATTTTACTTTCTTTTAAATTCAAGTAGTGACCAATGTTTTATCCCACTTCTGCCCTAACAAGGCAGGACAAAATTATTAATTGGATTCAGTTTGCTTGCTGACTCTCAAACAATCAAATGGCGTTTATTTTTCTGTGATTATTTCCATTGCTGTTTCCCAGCAGTGGCTCCTATGCAGTTGTAAAATCCATGTTTCAGGTGTTTTCTTCTCTGTTATCTTAACCTTCAAGGCCAGTCTTTTTTTTCAGAATTTAATAGTGCTCTCAGTCTTTCATCTCTCAGAGGCTTGATTATTGCCTGGATCTTCATGACTTCCTTGTAGCTTGTGAACTGATGTCCAGAGAGGAACTCTGGGTTTGGATCAAAATATGTAGATGAATAATGCAGTGCATTGAAACCTGCCACAGGAAGACAGAAATCTGAGTCCCAGAGGGCCTCAAGGCTCATTTCACTGAAGTTATGGAAGCTTTGAAGACTTGCTTGGGCAAGATTTCTATTTCACATATTTGAAAGGCAGCTAGCTGGGTCTCTATACATACTCTTAGGGAAAACTGCCGAACAAACAATCACACTTCACTTCTTTGTCATGATTTGGGCTAGAGCGCTCTGTGGTCACAGTAATCCTTTGTCCACAATAACCTCTTTTACGGATTTCCTTGCTCTGCAATTTAACACTCTAATAAGCTACACATTTCAGCGGTTCTAACATCTGCGCGGTAGCCACTGCACATTTTGTGGGCGTAGATGACTAGTCACGGAGGCTAAGTCACTGGTGAGGGAACAGTGGAGGTGAGAAAATGTTTTTTCAGGCTATATAGGTATCTTAATGTTTTGTTTTCTCTTTGGTAGATGTTTTCATTGATCACTACTCTGTTGAAACAGGTTTACCTGGTTTTCACAAGTTGGATGCCTTGGCTTCTGTATTAGATGCTTTTGCATTAAGGGGTTCTTTGCATGTCCTTAACTAGTCATCTTAGAGTAGTTAAGACTGCAGCTGGTTTGCAGTCACAGAATTGCAATAATCCTTTTCCTCTCCTTTGAATGAGAAACTCTTTTGCTGAGAAAATAAGTAAACTGTCAGAACAAAACACCCTAATCAGTCTGATCAACATCCCTAATAATTTACTTATAAATTTGTCAGTTGCTTCTGAAGTAATGGTTGGCATGCCAAAAAATTCTTGGTTTCTTGTTCTTCTCCTTTGCCGGATGAAGAGCTAAATTGTGTGTTCAGTTGGTCTTGTAATGGCTGGAAAGCAAATTTAAAGTACTTTAATATTAATGTGCGCATTTCCATTTTCAACCTGAAATTTCCAGGTTATTTTTTTTTCCTCTCCACCCTCTGCCTTTTGATCACATTTGTTACTGCCTTCTGTGTAAATGGTACTTGCACACCACCTGGACTCAAAAGAAGGGGTTTCCAAAATTAGCGGCAGGTCAGGAGCTTTAGTTTATAGCGTGAAGAATGCTACGGGTATACCTGAGGGCGGGGCTTGGCTCGCTTTGACTTTTTCTTTTCACTCTTTATTTCTGCATGAACAAACGCCAGCAAGTTTCTAACTGAATTCCACTACTCTCATTCTTCTAGAGACACTGGCTTTCTCTCTCTTTCAGAGAAACAGCTTTTCATAAGCTAATCTGTGACTTTTTTACAGCTGCTGTTTCTCCCCCAGCTTCCCTTCTCGAGTCCTGTACAACACCTCTCGCTGAAACCTGTATATTATAGGACGTGAATCTTCATTGTTCCTTCCATCACTTCATGGTACTTCCCATGTTTCCACAGTACAAATTCTTGCTCTTTGCCAGTTCCTGTCTTTGTATCGTATTCTAGCTTTGTGTTCTTCTTCCAGTTCCTTCAGTCCTCAAGTAGCCCGAAATGGTCCCCCGTTTCTGCTATCACAAATTCATTTCCTTTGCATCTAAAGCTGTATGACACCAAAGAACATCCACCACCTACTCATTTGGCAATGTATAGTATACACTGTTCAAACATGCCGTTGTTTCTACCAGCACAGTGTAATATTTTCTGTTACCATGGCCCACAGCACGTAATCAGAAATCCTCTAGATGTGATGCTCAGAGTAACCTCTTATAATTTGTTTCTGAAATTTTGGGTTTTCTCTCCCACCCCACTTTGTGAATAATGAATTCTTCTTTTATATCAGTCAGCTGCTCATTTCTCCATTTACCAACACTTTTAGGACTATTCTCTCTTTTATCTTCTATTCTACTCTGCTATATTCTGTTCTATTATATACTCAGAACAAACAAATACAGCTCAAACTACATCACAGAGGTTTTTAATCAAGTTGAAAAAGTAGATTTTACAACTTGATTTGGTGTAGGGCTGAGCTTTGTAGAGTAGGGTTAATGGTTGGACTCGATGATCCCAAGGGTCTTTTCCAACCTGAATGGTTTTATGATTTCTAAAATGCATATTTGTTTTAGCTTACTGACCCATGAGAAAGCGTATTTGCTAATTTTTTTAAATCATCAAAGTAAGAATGAATTGTTACAAATGACTATGAAAACATCTTGGATTTTTTTTTTTTCAGGTTCTGAGTTATGTCCGTACAGAATGGGATCCACTCGCTGCTAGCTTCAGCACTAATCAACCGTATCAGGTTTACACAGTAGAGCACTCCATCTCCGCAGACAAAGAGCCCATGGCTGACAGCTGCATCTACAAGTGTGTTAGGAACAAAATTCAGTGTGCAGCAGTCACCAGAATACCGCTACGATCCAAGGCCATCAGCTGTTGCAGAGACGTTACAGAAGACAAACTAGTCCTGGGTTGTGAAGATTCGTCAATAATTCTGTATGAAGCCTACAACCAAGTGACTCTGTTAGCCCAAGCAGAACTGCTGCCTGCTTTAATAACCTACCACCCTTCCGGAGCCATATTCATGGTTGGCAGCTCTCAAGGGGAGCTGCAGCTTTTTGACACGGCACTGTCTCCAATTAAAATGCAGCTTTTGGCACAAGACTATTCACCTGAGGCAACTCTGCAGTTCGGTAAACACTTTGACGTGCCTAGCAGCCTCATCCAGATCCAGTGGGCTGCTCCTCAGGTTGCATCTGCCAACACTGATGTCACAGATATTCATGATCTTTTGTTGGTTAGATTCGACAAAGGACCCTTAGGAGTGCTTCACTTTAAACTTGGTAAGCTACTGAGGAGACGTCGGTTAAACCTTGAGCTCTCAAGGAAACACCTGCA
Organism: Baryphthengus martii; assembly: GCA_013396935.1. NCBI lineage: Eukaryota > Metazoa > Chordata > Aves > Coraciiformes > Momotidae > Baryphthengus > Baryphthengus martii. The sequence goes on along the minus strand of VWZK01003789.1, from coordinate 69,041 downwards.
CCTCACTTGTGTTTTGTAGTTCAAAACACCCTCCTTTTAGATATGTGGGACCACAGTCTTAAAAACAGTAGTTCCAGTGATAACTGAAGCTGTGAACAAAGGGGTTCATTATGTTTCACGATTACTTAGGTTCTTTTCATATGGGGTCTGACAGAATAGGGCCCTGATCTGTTGTTGAATCAGGGTTCCGTTATGTTCCCTGCTGCTCTGATGTAAGTGAAACAATTTCTCGTATGGAAAACTCTTTTAATAGTATATCATTTTTGGAATTGTATTTATTATGTAGTAGTACCCCTAGCAAGCTAAAATAAGCTATATTTAATAACAGAATTAAATATAGATAGAATAGAATATAGCTAGCTAGCTAGAATAGAATAACTATTGCTATTTTCTTTCCTAAATTATTTTCTTGTGCGTGCATGTCCTTTCCATTACAAAGTATATTTGTCCCAGTACTCTGTTCTTCCTGACTTCAGTACATGAAGTTACACCATGTTTCTTTTCTGGAAGACTTTTCACTTTACTGGGGGAGGAGATTGTACTAGATGATCTCTAGAGGTCCCTCCCAACTCTAACGATTCTGTGATTCACACAGGAAGGAAGGAAGGTTTTCATAACCTTCAGAGAAGTTTGATCCCTCAATTAATTTGCCAGGAGTTGTGAATAAAAGAAGTAGTAATAGTACAAATTTTAGAATTTATATAGCACTTCTCGTTTTAGGTGTAAGGAGAGTCAAACCATAAATATCTTCATTTTACAAACAGAACAACAAGAAGCAGTAGAGGAAATCAAAAAGGCTTTCCAAGGGTTACGCAACGCGTCAGTGGCTGAACTAGGAATAAAACCCCTGCAGTTGCTCATCAGTGAGAAGTGCATTCATTCCATTCAAGTCAGGCAGGTTACAGTGGTGCAAACCCACTGTGAGAGCTGAAAAAAACAATCATGCTTGAATCTTCTGACTACCAAGCCAGTGTTTCAGCAGAGCAGACAGCCATGTCAAATATACCATCCAGGAAAACTTCAGCATTTTGCCCATTGTCTGTCCAAGGAAACAGGATTGACTTTGTAGGTCTTTATGGGAGGTTTTTTATGATTCTTTTGTATAAAGCTATTGAGGTGACAGTAAGGTTTGAAAATCTTCTTTATTTCTTTACTTGCTGAGACAGGCGTGTGCTTTTGTAGGGAAAAATCCTGCCTAAATGTACTGCAGACCTAAACATTTGAAAGGCTGAAGTTTCAAAACGTAGCTAAGTATGCCACTGCAACAAAGGTAAATTAATACAATAGAATGTTAGCAACAAGAATATTGGATTGACTGATAGCTGTATAGTTTGAAAAGACCTGATCCAGATTGTTACTGTTAGCCAAAATAACGATTAAAAACTGTTTACAAGTTACCATTTATTTGGAGATAATTCAGCTGCATTATGTTCGGTGACAGGTTTAATAGTTGCAGAGCACCCCAGAACACTAATTATAACAGCTATGTGATGGTTTTGTGCATGTTGGCCATTAAAAAACCCAAACTCTAAATTACCTCTTACCTGTCAAGCAGAAGGCACTCTACCCACATCTACCTTGCTTTTCTTCTGTCCTCCCTTGTGGGATTTTTCTCACAACAGCTTTCCAGAAAGCACAGCTTTCCCTTTGCTATCTTTAGCACATTTATGTTCTTAGGAAGGCAAGCAGGCTCTCAGTGCAGGGATTTAGAGGCCTTTCCTGCTAATTGCCAGCTTGTAAACTTAATTGGACTGTCTCCCTGGGCACCGTTCCTAAATCAATTAGGCAGTGAGTTGGCCGTCACCTCTTTTTCCCGAGCAGGTTGCCTGGAAGAGCACCACCCAGGAGAAGTCAAGCATCCAAATGGGAAGATGTTGACCTCTACAGCTGAAAGTTATCACATTTTAAAATTCATTCTGTATAATTACCGTAAAATCTCTTCTCGGAAGAAGGCAAAGCTCTCTCTATCCTCCCCCCTCCCCGTCTCCCTCGCTTGCTCTTTGTAGTCTACTGTGCAAAAAAGTGTTGCTCTCTGTTGCGTCCTGGTTTTCAGCGCTTCTCAGTTTGTCGCGCTATCGAGGTAATGCTGTGTTAATAGCCAGCCCTTTTTCCCCACCTCAGCAGTTTTTAGGTCTCTGCTATTTAAGACATAATGCAAATATAAATTATATGGAAAATTGAAGGGTCTATGACAGCAAAACCCGGACAGACATTCAGGCCTGAAATAAAATCCATAATTAACTCGTGGCTTGGAATCGTTTCCCATAAAAGTCTGTTAAGAAACGATGTAAATAAGAATAGGCAAATATGTTTTTAACTTCCAACTGGTATATCATGATTTTGGACTAGTTCTGTGAAGTCTCCATTGTGCTATCTAGCCAGATTTATTTCAGGAAAAGATTCATATTAAATTGACCCAAACATTAATGGCAGATATTTTGGGTGTCTAATGCAAAGCTCATTTTCAAAAGCATTGCTGCTGCTTGTCGTTGATGTCCACCCAGATCTTGGATAATGCCAGACTTGGTATTGATGTCAGTGGTTCAGCATTGTTGGCCTCAAAAGACATTTTTAATATCACGTTATATTAACATGCAAATAAGTATTTTCATCTTCACTTAGAGATTAATGTGAAGATTGCCCAACTTATGTAATGGTTTAAAAACACTAAACATTTAGGAAAAATAAAGCCTACCATAACAATTAGATATTATCAAGCATATACAGATTAAACATGGCTACTACACAGTACAATGTCCATAGTCTTTAATATGTGCAAATGTAAATTGAAATACAATAGACAACCATGTCTTTAATGACACTAAAAAACTGAAGTATTTCTCTTACAAAAAATAACTATGTAAGCTTTTTTCCCCAAAGCATCAGATGGGTACATGCAAGTTCTCAGCAGGTTGCTTGTCCTTGAGCTATAGTCAGATGTTTTCCTCTACTTTTTTTTTTTTTGCAATTCTTATTTGAATCACAAACAATATTCAAAGCTACATTTATGAAGATTTTGTGAACTGTTTTCTATATATTAGCTCTACTTTTCTATGCTATCAGACTTTTTTTCCCTCAGCTGTCCTATGGCTTTACTATCGATACTGAAATTCCGCTTGTTCCCTTTCTCATCAGATTTGTTTCCTTAAAATTAGCTTTGACAAACAGCACCAGAACATAAATTGAGATCAAAAAAAAGTGTTATATTTTTATTTAAAGAGAGGGGAACATGATATTTATTCTCGTTCTAATATCTGAAGCAGTAAAGAATAATCTGGCACCCAAAGCAAGCAAAAATTGCTAAAATGCCGTATGTGACCTTTGTCAGATGGTGATATGGGTAGTCAGAGACAATAAATAACATTACTCTGCAGCTTTTCAGCCACGAGACCTACAAGTCAAGAAAATTTGAGTCTTTTAATTTGTTCTTTTCAGCAGTGCTGCAGATAAATCATGTTCTCATGGAGTGAGCAACGTGTTGCTCATTTTTTCCCCTTATGGCAAACGTGTTCTTGGTTTCACGTGCAGCTGTAATTCAAAGATCCTTAAACGTTGGCATCTTTCATGGTATCCCCTGACAGAAGAAATATTTTACTTAAAGACTTTTGTGAAGCTAGAAGTAAGTTCTAGAGCAATTGTGATATGGAGAGCGAGTAACTGCTGCTTTGAAGTTTGAGCTGCTGTAAACTTGTATACATAGGTGTGTTTCTGTGAGGCAAATGCTGTTTTTTCATGTTGTCCAGCAGTATTCCCCTGCAGGAGGGAGGAGCAGGGAGCATGAATTTATTACCTCCAATACAATAATGTTAAAACAAGAATAAGCTTTTTCTACCACATGTAAAACAAACTTCATTACATGAGGTTGTCACTAAGTCCGCTCAGCTTCCACTTGTGAAATTCACTGATGGTTTTTCCCTGCTGGCCAAAGCATCTGCAGTCTAAATATACCAAGATAATAAGCAGCTATCTCACTTAAAAATTTAATAGTGAAACCCATTAACTTCTTAATTTTAAGCAGCAATTATTTTTATCTGTGCTGAAAAGTCGTCATCTATGGGTTTACATACTTACAACACCATCTTTGGTCTTAATATCTCCTGTAAAAGGTGTGATCACAAGAGGACAGCTCGGCCTTGTGGAACTCATCCACCAGTACATACGTTACGATGAGATACAAGAGGCAATTAATGTCCTGAACACCATGAACTGGGACACGCTGGGTCGTCAGTGTTACATCTGCTTGACTGCCATTGTCAATCACCTTCTTAAACAAAAGCTTACACCAGACAGAGAAGGTAAGGGACTGGCTGTGTTTTTAATTTATCTTTTTGGTGTCTTTGTGATTTAGATGTGGATTATGATCATGTATTTATTGACTATATAGAGAGAGGAAATGGCAGGGGGGTTGGAACTCGATGATCTTTGAGGTCCCTTCCAACCCTGATGGTGCTATGCTAGTGGGAATCGAGGCAGTCAGCCAGATGACGGTACTCCATAATCAAATGTCCTATGTAGATGAGTCTTTTCAGTAAAATCTGGGTCAATGTATTGATTGCATTTTAGTTTGTATCAATAGCAATACTAAAATAATGCGTATTTTAATATGGATATGGTATAGGCATGACTTAATATATATAGAGCACTCTCTTTTATCCACTGTAGCTTTATTACATTACATAAATGTAGCTTGTGTAACAGACTGATGTTAGTTAAGATAGGATTCAAATGTTTGTTATACATTCAATACTGAGACAGCACCAACTTAAGGAGGGCTGTTTTCCTGCAGTGGGGACAAGAGATTTTGGTATGGTTTTTCAGGCGCTTTTGAAGGGTCATTCTTTCATTACAAGATCCAAAAGCTTTGAATACTCTATCCTCTGCTGCCTCCTTTAGGATTATAGCATTTGTCCTCGCTGTAATCTTCTGCCCCCCTGCAGTAGTAGCTGGGCTCCCTCACAAGAAATTGTGAATTTTAGGTTCATCCTCGTCCCTGCTGAAGCCTGTAGTGATGCCTTCCCCTTTATTTGCTGTCTATCTTGGAACTCAATAGACTTCAAGATTTGAAGTGCCTTGATTTAGCGAAGGTGTTATCCTCCAGTCTAGCAGGCAGACAGCTGGGGACCAGGCATCTTTTGTGGCAGGAAAGAATACTTAGGATTCTGGTGTGTTTGATGATAGAAAAACTCCAAGGTGTCCTACATTGCTGCCAAGCCATCAGCTATCCCGTTTGGGGGGATCTGATTAAAAACATCTCTGCATTGCAAACGTAGCCTATCAATTCTAAATAAAACGTGCTTTTAAAAGGACCCATGAAAAGGGCTGGTTTTCAAACTCTTGTAAAAATATGCACATTATAAATAGATGTCTGTGTGTTTCCCCCCATGCAGCTCCCTAACACTGTTTACAGCAGATGGAATTTCATTCTGTCCAGAAGTTATTCTGTATGAATCTAACAAATTTGGCATGGTAATTTATTTTTCTTTTTTTTATTAGCAAAACTCAGTGGGGCCTTTTATTTATAGCGATGGGGCAGTTATCTTTGAGGTCTTTATTCTGCCTTCAACATCAAGCTGGGCTATCTAATGAATCTATAACTGTGCTAGTAGTTACTCGTATTCCATGTGCATTGGAATATTTCAGAAATACAAAACATGCTGTCAAGAAAACAGCAACAGCAAGACAGTATGGCTTGTTTTTGCAAAGGTACCGCTGTATTCAATTTTAATCTAAATTGACTGCTGCCTTGAAAGAAAATACCTTTAAAGTTCAACTTATCTTACTGCCTAGATTTAAGATAACGCAAAACCTAATTTACTACCAGTTTGCCTGTGTTCCTAACACAGTACTCTTAGCACATTTAGTGCTATCAGGCCTAATATAATAAAAAGTAACTATGCTTGGAAATAAAGACCCAGTATCACTAAATACAGAAATGGCTAGTTCAGACCAGTGTTATTAACAGCAAATCAATGAGATTTTGTGTCCTTAATGAGGCAATAGGTTATATTTTGCTTTTATATTGTATGTTACTTAAAGCTTTTGTATTATCATTTTTCTGCCCACACAAATTTCTGATTAGCAGTAGCACTTTGCACACTCACTCTGAAAGGAGAACCTGTATGACAAATGTATAGTAAATTCTCCCTGTTCTGCCTATAATGACTTGTACTAGGTGTTAACTCTCAAGCAGAAGTCAGGTAACATAAATATTGATCGTTAAATTTATTTTCAGCTAAACGTGTGAGACACAAATGTATGCTTCGTATTTCCTTGTACTGTTTATAATTTTGTATTAAAAACATGTAGAAAAATGCCTAGCCTAAGAGCTCCAGCTGTGGAGTGTAGCAGTCAGAAATTATTTAAAGCAGAGAGAACTTCTTTAACAAAAGGGCTTTATTTTATTGATTACGAGGCAGGTTATCCTGTTTCCCACCACTACACACTGTAGGGGAGTCAAACCCTTAGGGTTTCTAGACTCTTTTATTTCAAGTTTTTAAAGAACTGTGGGCTGAAGGAGATTCCTTAGACCTCAAGGCCATCACAAGAAGGGTTCTGTCACCTGCTGACCGAATACAATAATCCCTGAAAAACTGAACTTCCATGTTGTTTGCCTAAGAGGACAAAGACGATTTGAGCTAATTGAGAGCTGATGTCTACTGGACAAACTTGTTCAAACTGTATTACTCTTATGAGTCACTCCTAATTGTACGCTGCTGGTGAGAACTCCATGTGTTGTACACTTCTTCATCCTTTTGACAGCTTTTGTTGCTCAAAGTCGTTGTCAACTCTGCCTCAAAGTGAAAGTTTATATGCACTTTTGCCTTTGTACAATCTGTCATACTTTAATTTCGTCTGTCCTACAACAACATCACATTTCATCAGTGTTTGAGGGATTTGACTGACTGCAAACATGAGCAACCTGTTGTAATTGAAACAGTTTCACTTGTTTCATCGCTGCTCTGTTTGAACTCCACAGCACAGCTTGAGGCAAGCCTTGGAACCTTTTACGCTCCAACAAGATCCCTCTTGGATTCAACTGTGCTGGAGTACAGGGACCCAATCAGCAGATATGCAAGAAGGTTCTTCCACCACCTGCTCAGGTGAATGACAATTTCAACTTTTATCAACTTAAAATTAATTGCATATTTCAATAACTACTTACTTTAATGTGGTTAACATTTTCTGAGAGGACCACCCTTGGAAGAAAAAATGCATTTATTGTTACAGTTTGTTTAACTTGCACTTCGTTCCTTTCAAGTAGATTATTGCAGATAAAATACTATGCAGAGCTCTTCTATCACCAATACACTTAAAATGAATCACCTTTCCTTTTTAGCTTGACAGAAAAAAAAAGATAGCATGCTTCTGAGAGATTTGTATTCACCAACTGCTTGCAGATTAACTGTTGAAACAGCTTACAAACTTGGAGAAAACACTGAGTTTAAATAGATGCTAAAATACAAATGAGCAGTGCACGGTCCAAGACATTTTTGTCTTTGCACCGTTGAAATCTGACTATTTTGTTATGCTCACCCTCAAAGTTCTCATACTGAAATTCATATCGCCGTGATTTTCAGGGAATTTTCAGTGCCATTAAAATAAGAGAAGAAGATGAAATGTTGCATTCGTCTGTAAATTATATGAAGTTAGAAGAATCATAATACCAAATTCAGCTAGAATTGATAGTACAGTGATTTGTTGCTATATTTTTTTCTTCAAAAAAAATCAATAGGCTAAATTTCAATCAGTTGTAAGTGTCAATATACAGCAGTTTAACATGTTCATATGTTCAACCACAAATACAGCTGAAACATTCCCTCTGAGAGTTATCCAGTGGGTGAAAAAAAGGAGACATTACCTTCCAAACGATACAACATTTGTTGAGGAGAAGTATAGATGGACATAGTGAGAAGGCCTACAATGCATCCTTTTTTGGTGATTCATCCAGATTATATACTAAAATGTGTATAATATAAAAACTATATAATATATATAATACCGTATAATATATATCATTTATATTTTATATATACTACATAAACAAAGCTAGGAACTGCAGGTTGTTTTGATACTAGAGTTTGTGCCTCTTTCAAATCTTAAAGAGAAATATTTCATACTGTCTTCTGCATTTTGAATCTGAATAGGATCATCTTTCTGCGAAACAGGTCCATTCCAATGGGGAAATTATTCTAAGTAGAAGAACTCTTCAAATATCTGCATAATGTTAGGCATATAATATTATAACATTATGTATTTTATATATAAATAGTATAATAATCAGGGCTGCAAAGATGATTAGGGTATTAGAACATCTCTCTTATGAGGAAAGTTTGAGGGAGTTGAGTCTTTTTAGTCCGGAGAAGACTGATGGGGGATCTTATCAATGTTTATAAATACTTAAAGGGTGGGTGGCAGGAAGATGGGATGAGTCTTTTTTCAGTGGTGCCCAGTGACAGGACAAGAGGTAATGGACACAAACTTGAACATAGGAGGTTCCATCTAAACATGAGGAGGAACTTCTTTACTTTGAGGATGATGGAGCATTGGAATGGGCTGCCCAGAGAGGTGGTGGAGTCTCAATCTCAGGAGATTTTCAAAACCCGCGTGGACACATTCCTGTGCGAACTTCTCTATTTGAACCTGCCTTGGCAGGGGGATTGGACTAGGTGATCTCCAGCGATCCCTTCCTGCTCCTATTATTCTGGGATTCTGTGATAATATGCACCAGCCTTTAATAGATGTAGCCACAATAGTGAGTACAAACTCTGGTTTTGCCTTTCTTCTAGAAACCGGTAGGGAAGATCTGTTGCTGCAATGGCCAACTGTAGTGGCCGTGGGCCAGTTGCCTGCAGAGGACAGATGCAGAAATAATGCCTCAGAGATTGCTGAGAGGTGTAACTCTAGTGCTCTTACATCTGCAAGAGAAAGGTGTATTCCTTCTGACTCGGGATTTGCTTCCAAGTGCTAGCGGGCGTGCAGAGGCATGGGGCCCTGGCTAAGCTTTCAGCCCTTGGGGCTGCTGAACGCAGCTGAAACACTGACTCAATCCCCCTAGCAAACAAGGAGCTGCAGTGTCAGAACGCTGCCTGGACAGCGTGGGGCACACACAGGAGGTGTGTAGGAGAGTCTCCTTGTGTCTTTTACCTTGAATGATCTATGGTTGTGGCTGGTTTTTTGAGAGAAATGTGTGTTATTTTGCTGTTGCCCTATTGTCGAAGGGATTTGTATTCAACCGAATCAAAGTGATAGGATCATGTGATTGCTGCAGAACAGATGGTAATGCTTAAAGCTTATCTGAGAAGACATAATCTAAGTACAAAATGAAATGTTCAAAAATGGGAGATTTATCTTATAGAAAGCAAGGAAATGATGTTCAAAGCTGATCTTTATTGTATTAAAGTGACTGGGCCTTAATTGATGTTTATTTCCTCTTAGATGCTTTCTTAAGTGACTAGAATGATTTGAATGTAGGCTAAGCAATGAGTACTACAGATTTGTTGGAGGAACAGTAAACCATGGTCCTGGGTGAGAGAATGACATCTAGGCATGATGCAATGTCTAGGAGAATCATAGGGAGGCACAACGCTCACTAGTGATTTCAGGCACGCAGACGTTGCAGCCGCTGCTATTGCATCCGTTTGTGAGGAGCCAGCACGGCAAGCGACTTCTGTCAGCTTGAATTTACAGTTGTAGGTTCAGAACAGGAAGAAAAGTGAGAAGAGAATTATGCTCTGGCCTTTTCAGGTCACCTTATTATGCCCATGAGGTCACAGAAAGTGGAGTAGTCCTCCCACTGTCTGTTGGTCAAAGGCAGCAACCACCTCTGAGTGTCAGGAAGACTACATTTTAAGTCAGTGACATGTTTTCTGTCTCAAACCTTGTTATTTGATTTAGTCACTTTTTAACCCTTATTCATGTAGCGCCAAATACTTGTAGGCTAGTTCCAAATAATTGGTGAATCTCTTCAGAGTGAATTTTTGTTGTGAGCATGAGACAAAAGCAAAGTGATCACTTGTACTCTATTGCAGCAAGTGGAGGAAGCATAGCGTTTTCTAAATGGCATGCACTGTAAGTATGGTTGGTACTCAAAAAGTATTTCCTACCATAGAGTAGGGCCTTCTGCAATTCCTTGGGGCTTCAGGAAAAGCAAGCAGCAGATGCACAGAAGTTAAATCTAGAGGATAAGGAGCTAAAACACACAGAGGTGGGGTAGGAAGAGCGAGGAAAGTGGGGTTAGGAGCACGAGTACAAGACAAGGTGTTGGAGATGAAAGCCTAAAAGCATGGATGGAGATGTACAGAGTCCTACAAAAGGGCAGCTTAGGATGTGTGTGGTGGGCTATAGAGGAGACCAGACGCACAAGGGATGGACAGGAAAGGGCAGAGTCTTTCATACAAGATGAAAACATTAAAAGGCTTAAATATTTTGAGATCTAAATCTGAAAAATGTTCATATAAACAAAAGGTCCCCCCACCCCCAACTTTCCTTTGAATGCCCCACCAATCTGCCTTAAGCCTTTTCTAGAAGGACCCACTCTTGGGAGAGAAATATTCATTCAGTCTACATGCTGAGACAATCTTTGACCTGCCTGCTGAGTCTGCCAAAAAGGTGCCAGTTATTGTTGTACTTTTAAAGATGTGAGTGTCTGTAGTTACAAGAATTGAGAAATGCAGTTACCTTTTCAGAAAGGCTATCCTCACCTAGTAATAATCAACTGCCAATGATTTTAATCTTTACTGTAGGTTGAAAGGTTGTATATCCAGTTGCAAATAACTGGAGACAACCATTTTCACATTATCAGTGAGATTATAGGCTAACTGTTTTTTCCACCATCAAAGCGATCAGTTGCTAGAAACTGCTGAACGCTGCGATGGCAGGTTCCCTCTTTCAGGTATCAGGCAGGAAAGAAGACAATGCTCTGTCATAACTGGCTGTATTGCAAGTACAGGGCAGAAACTGGTGTTGCAATCTGAGGTGGGTCAAGGAACACTGACACTAAAATAGAAGCTTAGAGCTTTGCAAGTATTGGCCCTGAATATAAAATACAGAATACCTTCAAAAACAGGCGTTCAGTATACAAAATTAAAATTAAAGGCCTCTTAATTATACGCCAGGGATCCATTACAACAGTATTTATGGAATGAATAATTATTTTCACTTTAAATTCTTATCTGTAATTAAAAAATACAGGAACTGAATTGTAAGTATAGAAATATATCTTAGGTGTTCCTTGCCACTGGAGTAGCTCTCTGGTATTTTATGATGATGTCACTGCTTATAATAATATAAGGCATTATATCATTATGTAAAATGTTGAGCAGAGGTGGATTTATTAGGAAGCCTTGGGGAGCTGTAACCTTTTGTTGAGTCCCCACCCTTTTGTTGAGCGCTGCCTACCGAGTGTGTTTGTGTAATTGGGGGAGTGGCTGCACAACCTCCTGCCTCCGTAGAACAGCCTCATCTAGCCGTGTACAGGACATGGAACGGGATGGAACAGTTCTTCGCTCGTTAACTGTGGCATCGCTGACTCAGGGCTTTGCTTCACTCTGATCAAGCATTTGTAAATTGTACTTGTCGTATTTTCTAATGCATGAAATTGTCTCGTTCGTTTGGCACACACAGGCACAAACACACGCCTGCTCTGGTTTGTTCAAACTTTTCTGTCTCTCTCAGGCAGGCAGCGTGAAGGTAACGTTGCGTGAGCTGGAGGTAAAGGCTGGGTTGGAAAGCAAATCTGAAAAGCAGCTCAGGAGCTGTAGAATTAGAATGCGACCACAGCTTCATGTTTCTGCTGTGCCCTTTCCTCTGTAATTCTGCTCCTATGTTTGTAAATACGTAATTTAAGGATCTCTTTGCTTTCTTTTTTTTTCCATTTTTTTTTTTTCATGGAAAAATACTAAGATTCAAAACCATTTCGACCTTTCCATCCAATAATTCCGCTAAAAGAATGTCATTGGATTTTTTTTCCACATAATATAAATACTTTTCCCTACCAAGCAAACCTCTGTTGTGGATAACAACATTGTACGTTTGCTTCTTTCAAGAGCAAATGCAGCTCTGATCACATTCACTGGCAGAATTTTGGATGGATTGAGGAAAGATTCTGAATCCAAAAATGAAAACCTCCACCATGTTTTAACCGTTCCTGATTTTACTCCTTGACAAATTTTCTCAGAAGTGTCTTATACTCTCCCCAGTGTTCAATGCCAACTGCTGCTAGTTAAATGCAATGAATTTAGCTATATGTTGAGCAGAATGTTCATATAGTGATAAGACTTTACGTGCAGAACTTCACAGAGCTCCTTTGTAAATAAACACTCATAAAGGAGATTAGAAAGTAGGTGGTCATTATCATCAGCGGAGATCTGCTTCTAGCCACTACTGATTTTTAGGAACCACTCCACTATTCAAGAATTGTGAAGTGTACTGCTCTATTACCTGACATGATGCCTTGACACAGTCAGTTATCGCTTAAGTCCAAGGCAGCCTTTGAAAAGCTAAAATAAAGCTCTTTCGCCCCGCAGGTACATCACTTACGCAGTCCTAACTACCCCTTGGTAAGCAGGTTCCCATATCACTACCCTGCAATCTGCAAAGTAGATATTCACTGTGAGTATTCTGTCCTAAATAGGACCCTAAATCAAAGGTGAAAAAATGCCTCAAGTCCATAGGAATAGTTCCTAATCCTGTCTGCTGCCAACTGTATGGAACTGAGGGACAGAGTGAGCAAAGAGCTTTTATGATCCTTTTTAAGAGCACCCTAAAAGCAGAATCTGTAATTATATTGGTACATAGTGTGTCACAAAATATGTATAAACATTAATGATTACATGATTCGGGACTAAGAGTGACTTTTATATTCATAAGCTAACCTATTAGGCATTAAATTATGCCTTCAGATAAAATGACCACTGATGTCAGCCAGGTTCTCTATGGTGGCCACATGAACAGAATTCATCTCTATGGGAGTACGTTCAGTAGCAGCATTCTGACTAAAGTAGCACCTTCTGGAGAGAACTTTGAAGAGTCGTTTTTGTCATCTTGTGAAAACGATCAAAACCAAAGGTTTTCGGATTGCCGCGGCACTAACAAATGAGAATTTCAATTGCTGTGATGGAACTGCACTTGAAAAGATTCCCCTGGTCATAGTTCTTGACCTGCTTTAGAAATAAGAAATAAAGGCACCTATTTAATGGAACTAGATTATGTTTTCAGTTAAAGAGGTTGAATATCTCAGGAAAAGTTTAGAATGTCTTTGTTTCAGTCCTATGTTGCAAATGATTTTTTTTTTTTTTCTTAAACCAGCTCCACAACAGTTTTCAATTTCAATGAGGTGCTTTGATGCCACAGGAATGGCTCCAAGATTTAATTCTCTAGTGGTGATTACAATGTAAGAAATATTGAGCAAAATATTGGGAGGGGGAACAAATGACGTGACATAATTGCTTGAGAATAAAATCCCATGAAGATAAACCACAAGAAATTTCTGTCAGAGATTTGGGCAAGATTTTCTGCTGAGCCTAATGGGGAACATTGCTTGGAGCATGGGAAAAATAGCCCCTCCCACACACTTAGAGCAGTCCCAGAGCTACTCTAAACGGAGCCATTTCCCACAGCCACCAACAGATGGCTGTTTTGTGGCCCAGAGTGTCGTAAGTCCTCCAGTTCTCTGCTACATCCCCGCCCGTGGGACTGCACTAGGGAAAAGGAACACCGAATAGCTACGCCGGACTAATGTTCTTTGTGCCAAGGCTGTTCCCACATGTTGGTTAATCTGACTTTAATATTGCTACTTGAAAAAGTTGAGCCCACATATAGACTATTGTTCTGTTGTGTAAGTGATAATCTGCCCTCATAATGTGGCTTTTTCCTGCCGTACCAGCTGCGCAATTCCCCTGAAATCTGAGGGGCTCTGGGCATACATCAAGTGCAGAAACAATGCAAATATACCGTATTCATGGACAAAAACTCAACAGTAAGTTCTTAACAACACATCTCCACCCTTGAGCAGCTGCAGCCTCATCTTTCCTTTGCAGGTCATCAGTTACTCCCTCCCCACCAACTCTACCTGGTCACTAATGGTATCTCCTTCTGGAGTGACACTTGAAAATCTCTTCTTGAGGTCCCGACCAAGAACATGAATTTAAGATGTTGGTTATTTCCTTACAGACTTTCCAGATTGATTCATGTCTCATCACTTCACCAAGATACATTTTACCCTTTTTTGTTCAGAGTCTTCCTGAACCTCACGTTTCATTTGTCTGTATATGGACCGTCTGACAATATTCTCTCTTGAGCTCAGCTCGTCATCTCAGAACAGAACAGGGCTTGGCAATCTGTAATCCATTTGTGCAAAAACCTGTTTGTTTTCCTCCTCTCCCCAGAGAGCTTTGTTTTTCTGACTTTTCTCCCACTTCCATCCAGTACCCTCCAGGAAGAGCTAATTGAACAGTAAGGCAGCCCTAGGCTTCCTGTCTTCAAATGCAGAGCTCCCTTTTATGGTTCTTCAGAACTGAAGAGCCTGCTAAGGAAGAACACCATAAGTAAAATTTAGAACAAAAGTCAGCAATAGTCAATTGTCCAATAACTGGATGTAGTGTCTTGGGGGTGCACCTCACCTTTCCTGACTTAATCATGTAGAATTCAGATGTCCTACACGCTCGTCTGGTCTTCCTCAGTAGTTAGTATAAAGACATGAGTGCCCAAAGGATGAGTAATCCCATCGAAGGGAGATGTCTAAGACAAGCATGAAGAATCAAACGTCGGTGTCTGTCCCTGTCAATTAATTATAAAGGGAGCCTACCTGATTAGCTTAAATTAGCCATGTAAAGGTGAGATGTTTGAAGATAAACAGACTGATTTGCACTGTAAATGTCTAGCTCCTGTACCACATTATTACTGGTCAGTTAACAGAACTTAGATGCTCAGATAATTGTTTCTGTCATAGAAGGAGAGAGGCACAAAGACTAGCAAAAATATGTGACGAAAGATTTACAGAAAGACACAAAAAGCATATAGGCATGCAGATCTCTTTAAAAATCCCCTTTTGACTAGTTGGCCAGGATTGGAGAGAATGGAGGTGCTTCTTAGTTTACACTGACAAGTGTTGAAGTATCAGTAAAAGAGGTTATGTTATAGAGATAAATATATATGGCCAGCACTAGATAAAATTAATCTAGAATTTCTAAAGGTAGTCAAACATAAAATAGCTGAAACACACCCTCTGGTGCATATAACCTCTTGTTTAGAATGAGTTTAGCACCTGAGGACAGGAACATGGCAAATACGACAGCAATCTTCAAAACACGGCCTTGAAGAACTATAGCCCTGTAAGTCCAGCCTCCACACCAGTGAAACTAGTAGAAGCTGTATTAAAAAGAAAATTGTGAACATACTGGCAAATATATTGTATTGAGGAAGAGTCAGCAGGATTTCTGTAGAGACCAATCATGTCTCAAAACTCTGAATCCTTTGATGTCAGCAATCACATCAGTAATGGATATCCAGTTGCTACTGATGAAAGTTTGACCATTGAAGGCATTTTGAAGGTCTCGCACCAAAATATCTTAAAGAAACTAAACTACCACAGGATAAGAGGGAAGCTCCGCTTTCATAGGTGAGTAATTCATTAAAAGGTAAGAAACGAGTAAAAGTAAATGGTCAGTTGTCAGTGGAGCTCACCAATGGAAATTTTAAGTGCAGTGGGTCCATACTCATAAGTAGCGTGGCGAAGGAGCAAGTAGTGAGGAGCCAGCGTTTGCTAATGATGCTAAATTATTAAGACTGGTAAAGATAGGGGCTGCTTTGAAGAACAGCAGAAAGGGCTTCACAGGACTAAGTGACATAGTGTCAAAACTGAAGATAAAGTTAAATGTAAATAAATTCAAAATTAAGTACATGCCGGGGTGACTCCTAACTTTCTGTATAAAATGATGGAGTCTGAGCTCACCATTACTCTGCAAGAAGAGTGTAGCTTATAACTTTGCAGCTATAAAATAGTCAGTTCAGTGCTCAGCAGAAATACAAAAAGCAAATTGGATGCCAGGGATTCTTAGGAAAGGAATAGACCAAAAACCAGTGAACTTCAGTTCATCTGAATTTTGTGTGTAGCTTTAGAGTCTCATAATCTG
Source organism: Baryphthengus martii (assembly GCA_013396935.1). Lineage (NCBI taxonomy): Eukaryota > Metazoa > Chordata > Aves > Coraciiformes > Momotidae > Baryphthengus > Baryphthengus martii. Next base: position 52,911 of record VWZK01003789.1, on the reverse strand, counting down.
TTAAAGGATATACTAGAACTCAAAAAGCTGTAGGAAGGGCAGCCAGGATGATTAAAGGCGTGAACTAGCATTAGCGAAAAGAGTGCCTAAATAAAATAGAACCGCTTGACCTATAGAGGAGACAACTGAGATAGAGATCTATTAAATTATGAGCGTTGGGGAGAAAGAGCTCAGTAAATGACTGCGCACTGCTTCTCATACAAAAACTAGAGGTCAATCAAGTGAAGCTGAGACATGACAGCTTCAAAATGTAGTGATTCTTCATGTAACATATAATTAAAATATGAAGCTTCCTTACCACAGGATGTTGTGAATGATAAAATGGTATATGAGTTGAAAGGCAAGGTTCAGGGAAGAGAAATTCACTGAGGAATACCAACGTAGAAACCACCTCTGGCTCAGCAAGTCCCTGAACCAGGTGTTATTGGAGACTAGGAGACTACTGAGGAAGGTATCACTATAGGCTTGCCCTGTTCTTATATTCTCTCCTAGGTACCTACCTGTTGGCAAAGTATTAGGTTAGCTGTACCTTTGGTCTGAGCATGATGCGGGGCAGAAAAAGCATAAAATATTCATCAGTTTTCCATTGACTCCCTCAAAAATGTGTTGAAATTGGTATGGTTAAAGTCCTAGATAATTTCTTGTCTGGCTCTCCTGTGGCTGTATTTGCTATAATGGAGTGTTTATGTGTGGGGAGTTTTATGAGCATTGGACATTCAGGTGCTAGAGAGGGTACAGAGGCAGCTACCAAGCTAGTAAAGGATTTGGAGCAGATGCCCCACCAGGAACGGCTGAGGGATCTGGGGCTGTTTAGCCTGGAGAAGAGGAGATCGAAGGGAGACCTTCTCGCTCTTTACAACTACCTGAAGGGAGGTTGTAGTGAGGCGGAGACTGGACTGTTCTCCCCAGTGGCAAGTGATAGGAAAAGGGGAGATATCTTGAAATTGTGCCAGGGGAGGTTCAGGTTGGATATTGGGAAAAATTTCTTTCCTGAAAGGGTTGTCAGGCACTGGAACAGCCTGCCCAGGGAGGGGGTTGAGTCGCCATCCCTGGAGGTGTTTCAGAGATGAGCGGATGTTGTGTTGGAGGACATGGTTTAGTGGTGGTGTTAGGGCTGGGAAAAAGTTGGACTTGATGATCTTGATGGTCTCATCCAGCCGAAAATGTTCTATGATTCTATGATTATTTTATTCTAAAGAAATAATATTGGCTATTGACAAACTTAGTTAGAAAAAGCATTATATACTGTAATGGACCTGTAACTCAACAAGCCGTTCAAAGTCTGGCCCTGCATCATGACTTTACAATTAGATATTTATCTTTAGGCAGCTAGCTATAGAAGATATTGAGCTACTATTTTTTTTTTTCGAGGAATCTTAGGACTGAAAAACCGCATCTTATCCAATGTCAGGCACAAGGGAGAATTGGCCCTGTACCTCATGGAAAGTCAAGGAGGAAAAGGGCCTGTTCATCTTAAACTTTAATACCAAATTTCCATCTGCTTCAGTTTGAAGTAGCAGAGATATCACACGTGTACAATAGGGATTTATTATGGAGGCAGCAACTCATCCTTAACCGTAATGATGATAGTGGGCCTCTGTTATAGAGCTGTGTCTTTAGTGTGTAGACATGCTGATATGTTTGCTCAATAAAATCCAGCTTTCAAGACACACTGTTAAGTTTACATGATCACCAGAGTGAGAGGGATAAAGCTGGAAAAGAAGAAAAGCAGAAGCAAATTAATGCAATAAAGGCTAGGATTTAACAGACAGGGTTGAGTAAAATAAATGTGAAACAACAGGTGTCACTGGCTCTTATCAGCATTTTTAATTAACACCTGGTTTTAGCCCAGAGTACTTTGGAAGACTATGTTGGAGTGTGTCTGTATTTAAAGATAAAGATAGACTGTTGAGAAGTTCCTAAGTAGTCAGGGGTTGGGGGAACAGAGAGATTTGAGGGTGTGGGGGAAGGCTGTGGCTGTTGAATGGGTGTTAGTTGCAGCTTAGAGAAACCCAAAGGAAAGCCACTATGATAAAATTGCGAGGTGGGGAAATATTGCTATGGCAACAAAATATATTCTCTTGAAGGGAAGTGAGTGTGAAAAAGGCAGTAGAGAGCGTAGGGCATTAAAAGGAGATACACGTTACAAGAAGAGAAAGGACTGACTCTAGTTTACAAAGGAATAAGCCGTCATAGTTTCAATTTATATAATAATAATTTTTAATAGTAATAAATTGCTGGTAGCCAGGCTTTTCTAGCACCTACTACTGAAAATCTCAGAGCACTTGGCAGACATGAAAGAATTCCACTACACAGTAGCAAGACTTGCTGTTGGTCCCAACAGTCATCCTCTTCTGTGGCCTGTTCTACAAGAACCCAGGCTGACATAATTGACCAACATCCCATGGGAAGTGTGTGACAAAAATATTCACGGAATCAGGATCTTTACTGTTTCTTTGGTGTAAATATAAGGCAGTTCTATAGCGTTAAACTAGTACTGGTTTATAGTTAGTTTGAGCAAAGGTCTACCAATAAATGGTGTAGCTTTTTTTATTACTAAACCCATTGCTTTTTCCTAGAACATTTCGTAGTTCTAGAGTATTTCTTAGCATTTATTTTTAAAGCTTAAATGATGCCTTCTTACTAAACTACTTCATTCAAACATTACCTGGGTTCACTTGAAAATCTGACTCAAAAATGCCTGAACAGCTGTTCTTTGAACATCGAAAGTCTGCCCCGAGAGGAATCATGTGTGTTTAACAGAGTCATCAGAACTATTTTGCACAATACATTTAGGTTTCCTAGAGCAGAACATCATCCTCGAAGATAGCTTTCACGTAGTAGGACTTTTTTTTTAATTTTTTTTTATTTATTTTTTGTGTTGGGAACATCTTCAATATTCACAGCCGGTTACAGCCCTCAAGGGATTTCTCTGGCCGGGGAGCCATACTGTCTGGCTCGCCTTATTAGCTTTTTCTTTCCTTCTTTTTTTTTTATTTGGTTTCTTTGTTTTATTGCTTCATACCAGAGGGTGCCCTTTGATGTGAAAGGCATTCAGTTTTACACCCAACAATCTATAAATTTATAGGTGGGCTTCCTTTCATTCTGGGATACGTGATTTCAAGTAACAGAAATTTTGGGTGGCTGAAGATATTTGTGCCCATTTTGAATTTTCTCATTGTTACTAGCTTTCACTTGAGACCTATTTGTGTACAGCCTTTGAGAGATTCTGTAAGAGATTTCTTTTTAAACAAGTCACCCTGGCCCCAAATCCAGAACTTTGCTTAACATACCCATATAAAATTATAGGTCATAAACCCATACATAAATGCTTTGCTAAATTCGGGCCTGAAGGGATGTATAGATTATACCTGGACAGCCTTTAGCGTTTCTGCATCTAAAATACAATTTAGAAGATTATCCCCTTGACTCACATATGTAGAGACCTGGTGGCTATTTTTCCATTAGCCTTTGGTGTGCTCTGCAGCACTTTCTCTTCATCAGTACGAGAGTGTCTTAGAAGGCAGCAAGGTTGTGGCTTTCTTCAAAAGAGCTCATAATCTCAAAAAACAGTGGTATAATAGCAGGAGGTTGGCAAAATAATACCACTAGCATCTCAGAGGTCATAACTTACCAATGCATCCATTGTTTGTTCCATCAGTTCTATACTTACTTTCAGAATCGTCGATGAATCTCAGAAATAAGCAAATACCTGCCAGTTTTGTGAAAATCAGCAACCAGTTAGGGTTAAATAGATTATCTCCATCCCAAAATAAATAATAAGAGATTATGAAGTAACTTCAAAAATTTGGGGACTAAGTCCCCCAAATCATGAGATTCTGAAACCCAAACGTATGGTTTGGGGAGAGAGAGAAAGATGAGGTTCTGTGGAGAGTTCCTGGTCTTTGGGCTGCATTCAGTGGTCAGATTTTCTCTGCCGCTATCCTATTTAAAATAAGATGCCCTGCTGAATGTAAAAAAAGGGTAAAATCGTATCCGGTTTTGGTTGACTTCAGTTTAAAGTGTTTTGGGGGTTTCAATGAAATTTAAGTTCTTGATGCTTTTATTTCTCTCCAGAAACTCTACATAAAGTGCCCCTATTTCAGCATTCGCTATAAAATGCAGGATATATCTTTGACTAATCCTGCATTTTATATATGAAAGTTTACATAGCAATCAAGTCTGCAGAATTTACTAGAATTTAAAGTATTTCTTTGAAGGTCAATAGAATTTCAGGATTGTCATGTTAAGGATGGTGTAATTTCAAGGCATCTATACCCGTCTTCATTACACATAAGTATTTTTTAATGTGAAATAGAAAACCTTAAGTCGATATATAAGACCTTAACCTGGACTGGGATTTTTGAAATGGGCTCTGAAGCTGTATTCTGAAATACAACCTCGTGCCTAAATCAGTGGTGGAATGTCCAACAGTTGGTTGGACATCAGTCTGTCCCCATTTAAATCAACCGCTTAGCAACCTATCCACACAGTTTTGATGTTCTCTAACCTGATAATCTCTAATTATTCTGGCTCAGGATTCCACTGAAATGAGATGCAGAGTCATTTTACAGATGTCGTTCTTTATTTTAATAATGTCTAATTTAAAAGGAAAATATTTCAGATAGTAACATTTTTTTTGAGGGGGAAAAAAAAAAGCATGAAAACCATTTCTGTTCCAAAAATTGCTGATATGAGAACTTATGGGAAACAGCTCCTTTTATGAATAATTATCATTATTGTGTTTAAGAAATGGGCAAGATGCCTAGAAATTCAATGAAAGAATGAGCTATTAAATTGAAATATTAAATGAAATAACTAAATTAAAAGTCATCATGTAAACCCTGAAGTAAATGTTGGGAGCTGTAGCTCATTGAACATATTTTCATCATCTGTTTTGTATGCTTAAATACAATTGCTTGATGTAAACACTTGATTGATATTCTGAATACTTTAAAATCTGCATATGCATCACAGAATACTGAACAATTAAAACTTAATTTCAGTGTAGTTTGATTACATGTAAATTATTTCAATATTCATTTTTTTTCCTGTTCTGTTTGCTCAATGCATATTAAATATCCACTTTTTGAATGCGTATCACCCTTGATTGGACTGTGAGATGAGGAGAACTCTGAAATTTCTTCCATTAAAAAGGATTGCCTTATAACTATTATTTGTGCCACAGCTCTTCTCCTGCAGATTATTTTCTAAATGTTGTGTACCCTTATTGAAGACAAGGAAAAAACCTGCTGCAGCCCTTCTTTATCAGCCCAGCACAAGGAATATGCTTACATGGTTGATGGGCATGTCTAAGAAGGCTTGTTGGTTGTAACTAGTCCCTAAAGAAATGTTTCCATCTTTTCTGCACTCTATTTCTCTCTTGCTTGCGTGATCGCGCTCTCCCCCTTCCCATCCTCCTCCCTCCGCAGGGTTGTTTTCCTCTGGTTCCTGGACTTCTTATGAGGCGTTTTAATATTATGGGTAAATAGCACAAATATTTTCGGGTTGACCATTTTCAGTCTGAAAAAATGTGTATCTTTAAGTGACCGCATTCAGTTTAAATGTTGTGGAATACAGATGACGAAATTCTACCTTTTGATGTATTTGTAGAACCTCTTATAACTACTGAAGACACTTCCTTTTCCTTCTCCACAGGCTGAAATCCATGCACATGGTTTTGATCTACAGTCTTTTAAAATCATCTTCTTTCTGAACATCCAACAGGAGGGAACTTTGGGCATTTGATTCTCTTTTTGTTTATGCTGGTGAAGAATATAGCCTTGCTGAACTTAATAGATAAAATTATAATTTTTATTACATATATATTTTATTTAAAAATAAAATGCTTTTCAGTCAAGCCACATTCTCAAAACACAAGAAGGCAAAAGGTCTGCAGCTCCACTGTGGAAGGCAGGTTTGGTTTCTTCTCTGTCTTGACCATTTTTGACCCACCTGACCCTTGTCATCTCGCTGACATTTTCCCTTTACTTTCTTGTCCGTACAACAGGCGTACTAATTGCAATATTTCAAAGTTTTTCTGGGATATGTAGAAAGGTTGCAGAAGTGCATATTACAGCAGTATTATTTTATGATATGAGAATTTGAAATTAATATTGTACGTACTAAACAGCCTTCAGGGAAGTGTTTTCCTATCTGTCCTAATCGCAGTTTGAGAGTTTTAATCTTGAAGGTCGTATTTCTGTTGGCTGTGACTTTGACCAAGCAAGTGGCTGAACTTCATGGTTTACAGACAGATTTTCTTACCTCTCTCCTTCAAGAGACATATAAATCTTGATTGCTGGAGTTATTGTGAAGCAAGCAATAAGTAACAAGGTGGAGGGAGGGGTGGGAAGACACTGACTTGAAGACCAGTACCCCGTAGGTGCCGTTTCAGAAAGCAAGTATTGTACCTTGGTAAGAGTAACACAAGAACAGAGGGGTGTTTTGCTTGGGTTTTTTGTTCATTTGTTTGAAGAGTTGATAAAATATAAGTGAAATGTTCTAGCAATAGCAAGAGGTCTTCCCAGGTGTTTATAAGACTGATATTACTAGCTCGAGGTCAGTCTCATGATGTACAGAACTCTCTCTATTGTTCCTGTAGAATAAAAAAAACTACAGCTCCCATGCCAAAGAGACTCAAAACAGCAAGCATCTTGTAGTAAAGTTAATTTAAAAAAAAACCACCAACCTGGACATTCTTGACTGATTTAGTACTGCTTGCCCAAGTAATGCAAGCTTGTCACTATTCTTTGAAACCTCCACCTATTTTACAGCAATTCCATTTACGAAGTAGCTTTGATTGGTATTTCCAGCTCTCTTCATTTGTGAAGAGAATTTCTTGGATAGTCTTTTACCCTCTCCTTTTTTCTTCCTCAGTACAGATCTGAAAATAATGAGCTAACTTCACAGTTTTGTGAATAGGGACCATAATGAGACTGAAGTATGTATGTTGATTAAAGGAAAAATAATGGAAATCTTTGTGAAACAGCAAAGAAATGACAGCTTTAAGGCTATGATTCCATTCTGCAGGTCAATCAAACAAAAAGTTACTTTACATTTTTTGGTTGCAGGTGTTTGGCTAAACCAAATATCATTCAAATAGTTATAACTTTGGAAAAACAAAATAATGATGCAGATGTTATTTTTAGCTAGTTGTATAGCTGGTTTCTGTTTGGCTTCCAATTTCCCCTGTAAGTACTAAGAATTTAATCCGTAATTGAAAAGAAAAATGTGCTAGAAAAAGATTTACTTGATAGCTACTCAAGATACACATATTTTAACATGTACTTATTTGTCTTCATTAAAGCACAGGTTCAGAGGCAACATTACAGTATGATGTATTTTAATGGAAAATCCTTCACAGAAAACATGTTCAGAAGCTTCAGATACATAGATGTCCATGAGAAAACAGTGGTACACCGTCTGCTCCCCAACGATCAAGAGGTTAACCTCTTTAAACAGGTTTTGTGAGGGGGATTGCAAATTACCTTGGAAGACACAACAGGGAGATTAGCTTTAGGGAGGAAAGGACTCCCCACTCCAGCTCTTAGGAACCTCACCTGGAGAGAGAACGGCCTTTTCTACTCAAGCTAAGGTGTTATGCCTTCTTGTCACAAATGTTATTCCTTAAGGAATAGTCCTCACTGGTTCTATCTCGCAGTCTTTCCAAGCGTGCTGTAGGAGAGAAGAGAGCAATAAGGCTACAGTGAGCGAGAAGCAGAAAACCACTTAGACCAAAAGCAGAAATCCCAGTATGTTGCATCCTATGGGACTCCTTCACCTACCAAGGAGAAGGAGGACTCCCATGAGCTACAGCATTGCCCACTTTGCAAAGATGCAAAGTTGAGGTACCCAACTGTATGAATACTGGCATCCGTATGATGCTGTCTGGCAATATTCATTGGGCAAACAAATGACACCTTTTTAACATGGAGAAATGACAAAGCTGCTTTTTCCCCACTGGAGCAAGGAAGTCTTCTTCCCAAACTTCAAGCATCTACAACTGATCCGTTGTTGAAATTGTTAACAGGCGAAAAGGGTGAAATTTCCCCAGTAATGGGAAAAATACAGAAAACATTCTATATGGAACTTATCTTTTACTTCAAAACTGAAATAAAATTGGGGAATTTAGTTTTGCGTATCAAAAAATAAGCACCGCATCTATTTTTGTGGGTGGTTTAAAACAGTTTAAAACACGCAGTAGAAGAAAATGTGTACAAATAGAATCACCTTCTCACAGTACAAAGTGATTGTCACATAGCGGTTATCCACATCTAGTACAACAGAGGCATTGGTTGCCCAGAGGAATGGTGGAAGCCCCATCCCTGGAAGTTTTGAAGGCCAGGCTGGATGGGGCTCTGGGCAACCTGCTCTAGTGGGAGGTGTCCCTGCCCATGGCAGGAACCGAATGATCTTCAAGGTCCCTTCTAACGCTGTTGATTCTATGATTAGTTGAGTACAGATTTCCCATTGTGATTAGCGTTTGCTGGTGCAAAGTTGTAAATATTCTCAGAAAGCTTCTGCTGGATGGCTTCTTTCCTTCCGCTTCTGTGGAATTCCCAAGGACTGCAAACAAGATGATACGCGTAGACCTTCCACAGTATCTCCCTCCCATGTAGGCATTTGCTGTAATTGCCAGGAGGTGGTGTATGGGCTCTGAGGAGGAAGAAGGTGACAGTCTGTGTCATTACAAATGGAAGGAGCTGTTGTTCAGCAAGCCCTCAACCCACCAAAAAAATGTTCTCACTATGCTATGATGTAGCCTTCCTGGGTTAATGGTAAAGGTGAAGTTCCACATCCACACTGCTCCCTTCCTACTCTGCTGCATCTCTAGGTGGTACTCAAGGTGGTGCCTTCTAGAGCACATTTAGAGGTAGTTTTTGCCTTGTGAATTTTGCTCTTTTTCCACTTGTTTTACCTCATGACACAATTTTCTCCACTACAGCATCTTTGAAAAACTCTCAGGAGTCTGTGCTAATACTGGGCTGAGAGAATTAGGAGCTAAAGCAGTGTCACGCCCTACGTTTTTCGGTCCCTGGGAATTCATGACTGTTTAGCATGTCTTGACTGGATCATCATCTTCAGAGAGCTGTACTGAGGTGTCTGTGAGGATAAAACTCAATGCATAGTTCTACAGGAACTTCTGAAGTCTTCTGACACTTGGAATTAGTCTTTTCTGTGGGGAATTTTGAGTGTTCCTACCACCATTATTTGGGCTAGCATTTATCTGTGTTGTGGCTGGTATCTTTCAAAGGATCGGCTTGTTATGATCTACCATACCTTCAGCTCTCTCTGGATTCAACTAGATCTGATGAGACTCAACACTGAACATAACACTTGCTGAAGGTTTTAAACAATTGAGAAGGTTAAGGGTAGTCACTGTCCTACCTCGTGGTTCTACAATCCAAGTATGAGTGTGTTAAGTATCCCCAGCAAAGCTTTGGCATCACTTTTGATGAGAATTGAAAGACTTCGTTTACCCTTTAATAAAATTTGATGTAGCTCTGAAGTTATCCTCAGCAAGTGACATGTTTCCTTTTCCTTGCAGGTATCAGAGATTTGAAAAAGCGTTTCTGCTGGCTGTTGACATAGGTGCTCGGGACCTGTTTATGGTGAGTCACTTCTAGAGACAGAGGCTGTCATCTGGTTGTTAGTTGTCAGCTTTTGTGCACATTTAAATGGATCCATGTCGTTTGCAGCCTTAGACATATCGAAGACAGAACTATTCTACCTCGTTTGCCCTTTGCCATCACAAAAGTCATCGGTAGGAATTGTCTTTAGACTCATCGACCTTTTCACTACCATTGTCTAAAGGCTGTTCTTTATTTTCCAGGCATTAATGTTTAAGTTTGTGAACTTTTCCCTTCTTCATCTGTCCTGATGTGGGCAAATGTCGTCTTTTACTCTAATAAACTTATATGTTTCTAATCCGTTCCTTTATGGATTAGAATCCATAAAGGATTCTAATCTGAGTCCTGGATACAAGAACTGGCCATAGCCCCGGAATCCTGAATGCTCTTAGTTTGTCTCTTAGGGTTTTGTGAAAAGTGACAAATTATGAATGCTTCTACAGATACTTTTGAAACAACAAAGCTCAGCATCATCAACACAAGGGTTTTTACATTTCATGCACTCTCTGCCCCCTCCCATTTAATTAGCTACAGAAGTAAAATTAACCAGCTCTTAAAAGGTCCTCTGTGTGAGCTCTGCAGGAAGCTGTTGTTTTATAAGATCTTGCACCACAATGTCACAGTGAGGTCAGATGGACAAAGGCAATCGTGCTTTTCTAGTCTCTCAGCATGTTGCTGCTCCACAGCTGATTTAATTGTTTTCAAAGAAACAATAGGAAAGGGGCTTGTTGAAAAAAAAGGCCCTTTGAACGATTCGTTTGCTTGACTCTTTTGCATAATGAAGACATTCTGTTGTTTAAATTAAGCTTTGACACTAGATGTTAATATCATTTATCCCATTAAGTCACTTGCCCTGCTAGTTCGATCTTGATATTTAAATTGTATGTTAAATTACACAATTAAATCCTGCTTTTATGGGTTATGAAAATTCCCTTCTAATTATATAAAAAGTTGTGTGAACCTTTTGATGTTTTTTTCACAGCTCTAATCATCTGGCTTGTTCCATCTAATTAGAAAGATGTGAATATTGCGATAAACTTTTCTAAGTATGCATCAAAAGAACGTGATGGAAATGTCAGACTTTTCGGAAATTCATTACGCGTTTTATGTTTACTCTCCTTGCTTTTTCCTCTGTTTAACTTTCTTTTTCGCTTTTTATCGAAAGTAACTTCTACAACACAAATATTCTACCTAGTCAAGCTAAGCTCTGCTGCAGCCACATGTCAGATTCAGACTGTAATACGTCAGGGGCAGGTTACAGCTTTTTTGTTGGGTGCTCTCCCACCGTACAGAGAATAAATTCTCCCTGAGTAATTCTCCCAGCAATTCTGACAGAACAAATGACTCAACATCTGGCCTGTCATCTCAAGGGCCTCTCTCATATATGGCTGAGAGCATTTCCTACATTATCTTATTTCCTTCCTTCTGCTGACAGCAGGGCTGAGGGAGCACCTCTGTCCCAAGGTAGGGAACACCAGCGTTGGCTCAAGAGATGGGTGCAAAGCTGCTAGCAAGAGGAAGGCACTCTCAGTACCTGGCTCCACCAGTGGTAGCGTATCCTCCTCTCAACAAAAGGGTTCTCCAACTGTCTTCCAAAGGAGTCTCAATGTTTACAGAGAAATTAGCTCCATCCTTTCCTACTCTTCTTTGTTTTCTCTTTCCTCTCTCAACGCCTACTCTCCATTTCCCATCTCACCAACGCTCTTAAACATAAAGACGTATCCCCACGTAGTTCCTCCTGGCATACATTCATCAACCCAATTCTATATTGTCCTCGTTCTACTTGCACTACCTTTGAGATTCCTCATAGTTTCACCTAAATTATGCAATAAGCAGCACATGCACCTGCCTCTCTGAATCTTCTGCTGACTCTCTGCCTCCTCTGGGGAAATGTCCTTTTGCTAATTCATCTCCTAAGTAAGGTGCTAATGATCAAACTTTACAACAAGCTGACAATGGCACTGCTGCAGGACTACTAGGTGCAGGACCCAAGAAGTTTAAAAGTGCATAGATCATTAAAAGTATTTATTTGTGCCGTGGTGATTTCTAGGAAATTGGGCTTCATTATACTAAATACTGTGTGAAAATTTGATAACCTGTTCCCCGAAAGCTTACAGTCCTTCCAAGTGTTAGTATAACAACACTATTGCTAAGCAAGGCTTGTACATCCTTCAGTCCTGCTTAACACTGAATAATTTGTAGGTATTGTTTATATAGGTCAAAATGCAATTGATAACGTACAACTTGACCTTACCTATATTTAAAGCATTTATAATTAAATGCAGTACAAATAACTAATATATAGGTCAATTATTTGTACTGTTGTTTTACCAACCAAGTAAATCCCCAAATGGCTCTAGGAGTCATGCCACCTTATTCCCAGATAGTTTAATTTCAAGAAGAAATATTAGACTAAAGAAAGATATCTGATGACATAAGCAAAACGAGAAAGAAAAAATCTATTTATTAAAGGGGAACAGAGAAAGAACAAAAAAGGAAAGCACAGAGAGGTGCAGACACGACAGAGGCTGAGGAGGATCCAAACACTGAACGCCCATCTTCAGAGACCTCTAAGGAAATATCCTATGTCTTGGAGAATTTATCCTGAGCACCTCAATCACTAAAAAAGATTCTGCAGCATTCCTGTTATTTGTTTTGAGATTGCAAAAGAAGTTTGCAAGAATGCTATCTGAGGGCTATTTCTTTCACAGGAATGAAACCAAAAAATAAAAGACTTGCAAGTTAGTCCCATAGCTATAGCGTCACTGGTATGATGCCATACCAGGACACACATCCACTGCTGTGTCTCTCTGTAAGCTTTACCCTCACGTCACATCTAAGCCCATCAATTATTATCATCTCCTACAAAGTTCAATAAAAAACTAAAACTGAAAAGGACATAGTATCGTGAACAAGGGCTACATTTATTGGACAGTGACTGATCCAACCTGTGACAGAAAAGATCAAGGAGCAGATGAGCTGTTAGCTTGAAATCCTTTTGTAGTGTGTTCCAGCTCTCAGCTGCTGGAAATTCAAAAGGCCATCCCACGTACCAAAGGTAGCTAAAAATGCAAGGAAAAGACACTTTAATAAAACTGTCAGATCTTGGGTGATACACTGATGAGGAAAGTGCATGTTTCGAAGAAATGTTGGAATTTTGCCCAGAAATATCCTATAGACAAATGCACATCAGTGTTTCAAATTACTTCTGCTCACCGAGGGCCAGCTCTGTGAGTCACAAAGATGAGGGTAAAAAGGAAGTAGTCCAAAACTAATCAAACTGTTAAATGATAAAATACAGCCCTTTCAGCAAACTCCTGATAAGCAGTTAGAAATTATTTATATTGTCACCATTGGTTTTGAGAGGGATGTGATCTTTGGACTGATAAATTCTTAGACAATTGTGTGGAACAAAAATTGTTACGAATATTCAACTAAGTTAAATTTTTTTTTAATAGCAATCTTTAAGGCGCTGTGTAATCCAGTGTTTCTTCTTTTGCTTTTATTTATTTTTCCTAGTTTTAGTCTACTCAGAGAGTTATAAATTCTTAGAAAAATCCATTTTTTGCTGGCTTATGTGAATGAGAAACACCTAAATTTGATCTGAAATTGTCTAATTAGGAGCTTTTATATCTGTAATCTTTTTTTACCTAAAGCTTGTTTAGAGATAAAGACAAAAACTACTCACCAGCCCACTGCTGTATCGTTATTTCTTACAAGGCTCCTAGAGTTAGCGATGGATATATAGCATCTTCACATTTCTTTACTCAGAACAGAAAACCTGGGCAAAAGCAAGACCTGAAAGCAACAGATGTTTTGATACACACAGCACGCACAACCTCTTCACTGAAAGAGCTTGGTCATTTTATGCAGCTGTTTCTATCCCCTCCCCAAGTTTATTATTTAAAATTACGTTGAAGTATGCAATAATTCTCTTAAACTACAAAAAGACAATCATTAAGCACAGCCAGAATGTATTTTAAATGAGTGAACACAGCCTACCTATACATTCAAATCTTCCTAAGTTCAAACTTGTCCAAGAGCCCTTAGGTTTTCTATTGTTATCTAAATAAGCTGACAATATCTACTGTTTGATCTTCGTAGAAATCATACCTTGCTACTCAGGGCCTTTTTTTCCCTGACAACCGTGTGAGGCTTATCCAGAGGAAGCACAGAGTTCGCGACAAGTTCGTAACTCATTACTTTGCTCCAAGACAATTGCACATTTTGGTCACAGCTGTGTTTGTATTTAGAAATGTTGCCATCTCCTGCAGAGAGTTGGGATCCTGCAAGTCAATGACAGGTTTTACTGTATAATCAGACTCAATTTCCCTAACGTTCTCACTTTGCTTCTTATTCTTGTGTTAATTTTTTAGTTATTACTGTTAAATGAGGGGATAATAAAACCAGCATCTTTTTCTCCTAACCCTGTTACTCTCACTTTTTTTTTTTCATCTAGCTTCTCTTTCAAGAGTAAGTTCACTTTTTCCTGTAAGAGTTTCTGTCATATTGATGAAGATGGCAATGTTTTAAAATGAGAAGGACAGTTTCACCTGAAATCTTCTGCATGAGTGAAAGTATAGTTGCTTTTGTGGTATGCGAAAGTGAATATTTCCAGCAAATACTCCTTTTCCCTTTAAATTCCTGCATGCAGATAGTTTGCAGAACAATGACCAGGAATGACTTCAATCCTTGGATGCAATCTTCAGCAAAGAAGTGGGGGGGAATAAAACCTTTGCCAACTATTCTTGAATTTCCCTCACTTCCTATGTCTCAGTTCATGCACAAAGCAGCCTGTGACCATGGCGCCAAAGGAGAGGAGGGTTAATTGTCACTTTATTAATGGTCAAGGATGAAACTTTACTTCCAGGACCAAAACCAAGGGCAGGGAGACTTGTAATTTGTCAGCAGGAATATATTCTCCCACAAATCGTGCTGTGCCTAGTACAGGTGGTTTTCACCTCAAAGGTTAGCACACGATAAAAAAGTTTTACAATTCAGCATGTAATGATACACCCCTGCTGCAACCCTCTGATTTTTAACCCTAGATTAAGGACTGGATCGTGCATATCGGCAACTATCCATGCTAGACAACAGCATTTTTGCAAGCTCCTTGTGGTCCAAGAGTGACTCGGGGATCATGTCACCTGTATGGGTGTTAAAACCATTGAGCAACCATTGTTGCTCTTATTTCCTCCAATACCAGCACTAGGAGGACTACCATCACCTTACTCAAAAAACAGTAAGTGCAACGTGACAACATCCGAACAAAAATTAGTCCCAAAAAAAGCTTTACCTCAAAACTCATGTACTCTGTGGAAACCTTAACACACTTCCAATAGGGGCTGTCAGTCAGGAGAGTTCCAGCACATCAGATCTGGTTTACACAGAGCCACCTCCTGTCAACCCTGTTTTAATTCATGTTACACCAACAGAAGTTACCTTAAAAGCAGACAGATTGGTTTCTTTCATGCACTGAGTCAATAGCTTGGCTTTTATCAGTGCATGATTGGTCAGTGTTTTATTCATTGCTGTATTCAGCGGCAGAAGTAAGATAATAAATTTGCATTGGGAGAGAATTAAAATGTAATGGTAGGTTCATCAGTTCCATCTGTGTTTGTGATCTAAATAATAAAAGAACCTCTTTCTTTCAAAACCCCTTTTGTTACTCCTATGAGATTCATTTTAGATTAATCTTTTTTTTTTCTCTCTTTTATTTCCAAAGGACATCCATTACCTCGCACTAGATAAGGGTGAATTGGCACTAGCTGAAGTGGCAAAGAAAAAAGCTAATGACATTGATGCAGAATCAATAACGACGAGAATTGGTAAGAATTAAGGTTGTTTAAAAAGCCTTTTTTGTTTTAATCAATACTTGTCCTGTACAACACCATGTTATATTTGTAGGGGGTTAGTGTTTCGATTGCGTTGTTTTCTTTGAACACGAGACAGTATTTTTATTCATAACTAAAGAGGGAGACCTATAAAAATAACAGAGCTTTGCCTTTCAGCACCCACGTGAGGATTGTGTCAATGCAATAGCTTTGAAGCAAAAAAAAAAAAAAAAAAGGCTATATAGAAAAGTTCAGGCTGTACAAACTGAACTGAGTAAAAGAGATAAGGGACCAAATCTGAAAATTTGTGTTCATACCAATGTTAATGGCCAGATGGGGCAATCTCATTCACCTCTAGCTGTTTGCTTGTGCACACTGTGCCAAGAACTGAAGTCACATCGCGAATGCTTTGGCAGCATTCAGATGAAACATTTACCTGTGTGAACACAGGCTCAGATCCTGGCTTTAAAGTAACAGCTTTGCATCCAGTGGGATTCTTGCTGTTCCATAAGGAATATTGATGCAAAAATTGCAGGGTTAAACTAGTGGCTCAAACATGGGTGACTTTTCAGGCAGGGAAACTTGTCACTCGTTCACTTTCTCCTTGTGTTCCCTCTGGGTTGTCGTGAAGAGGTGTATGAAAATATGTAGGCCACTCTGATTTCAGGCCTGTAGCGTAAACCAAGCGTCTAAGTATAGATAGCTGACCTCCAGCAGAGAGAAAGTATACAAAAGGTAAACAAAAAAAGAGCATAAAATATCTGTATAAAATACGCACAGTGCTGTTTTGCTTTTTCTGCTGCATCTTTGAATATTAGGAAATCACTGAGCTTTTGTCCTTGTCCCATGCCAAGAAGAAGAATATGATTAAAACTCAGAAGGAGTCACAAACTCTTTGAGATCTTGGATAGGATTCTTTTAGAACTGTGCATGTCAGTGTTTACCCAGAGCGTACAAGCAAATGTTCAGATCTTTGGGAATGCAGAGAGGCAGCTTGGGCCTTTATGTGGCTGTTTCTATATATTGTATAAATCCATGACTTTCAAGGCTATGCAATGCAGTATCGCCTCCTTCCCTCTCCAGCAGAGTAGAAATCAAGCAGTGCCCATCCTGAACTCTTTTCTTCAGGGTCTTTCATTTGCAAGCTTAAGACTCTGAGCACTTTTTGCACCACAGCTGGGCCTTTGGATAAGCCCTTTCCCTACTAGAATTGCCAAAAAATGACATTTGTTTAGGTCATCTTTTACTAGGCACTCTTTAAAGTGTACAGTTACATCTTCCTTGCTTCTNCCTCTCTTCTCCTCTCTTCTCCTCTCTTCTCCTCTCTTCTCCTCTCTTCTCCTCTCTTCTCCTCTCTTCTCCTCTCTTCTCCTCTCTTCTCCTCTCTTCTCCTCTCTTCTCCTCTCTTCTCCTCTCTTCTCCTCTCTTCTCCTCTCTTCTCCTCTCTTCTCCTCTCTTCTCCTCTCTTCTCCTCTCTTCTCCTCTCTTCTCCTCTCTTCTCCTCTCTTCTCCTCTCTTCTCCTCGGGAAGTTATCCTCTGCAGCTAATGCACTAAGGTACCTAAGACTTTTATCTGATCATCATCTATTCTCTTACATTTAATCCAGGCAATTTAAGACTTAATCTGTATCTTCATTTAATTCCTTGCACACTTACATTTAATCCAGGAAATTTAAGACTTAATCCGTATCTTCATTTAATTCCTTGCACACTAACACTATCCCTAAATTTCTGAAGTCTTCTTAAGTTTACATATGTGGAAAGAGAGGGATAGGGAAGAAACCTGAGGTGATCACAGATGTCTTGCATATCAGATGTAAAACAAGTGTTACTACAATTCAGTTATCAATGTGCAGGTACACAGTCTTCCTCTCCTTCAGAGCAGTCCTACAGTTACCTCTGTAATGCCCCATAAACAAAAATTATTAGTCATTTTGTATGATAAAGTCTTTAAAGTGTTCTCATTTCCTGAATAATTATCTATCAGAATGATTTCAAATACTTTTCAATGCCCCTGGGACAAACTGTCACTGAGATTCAGTCTATAAACAGCAATGAATTTGCACGCACTTAATTTTACATGAAATTAAACAAGGATCTCCCATAAGTTTGTTTCGCTGTGGATTGGATCTCACTTTAAACATGTGAAATCTCAACCACAGGTTTTGTTTGATTATACTTTATTCCAACGCCCTTTCTTGATGGTGTTTTTATTTCCTAAACTGTTGCTAGCCAAAAAGGTGGCATGAGGCATGAACTTTGTGGACCTGGTAAAAACAAACGATAACAAGTGCTTTATATGTAAATTACTATATTTATCTAACATTTTGAGAGGGGGAAAAAAAATTCATGCCAGCCTCAGAAGCTTTAAAATGCAGTTTCAAACAAGCCTCTGTCCTGTAACCATCTCCTAAGCCCAGTCCTCTTCATCCAGTCCGTGTTCTCCGGTGCTTTCAGCTACTCAGTTCATCAATGGTCACGCTTCCAAGATCAACCCCCAGACTTCTCGAGCACCCACTTCAAGCTTCTACAAGCAGGTAGCAATCTAAGCAAACAGAGGCAACAAGGTGCAAGCAGTGCCATTGATCCCAAGTTGTACTGAACACCTCCCTGGATAACATCTGGCCTCTCTACAGCGTATTTATTTCACGTATATATATGTTACAGAATGATATTGGGTCCTGAATAGTACAAATGTGAACTGTTCTCATATATCAACATCTCATGATGTTTCCTGAGCTAGCTCATCCACAAAACTCAGCTCAACACTCCTTGAAAACAGCATGAGTCAGTGCTTCTGGCTGATTCCCAAGCCCTTGAGAGTTCTCCATCTTGCCTCAGATACATTTAATTTGTCAGGATATTTCTGCGTACACGGTTCACTTCAAACATAATCTATTTCAAACTCAGACTTTTGGAAAAGTTTCAGACTCCTACAAATAATGTAGAACAACGATAGAATTTCAGCTGAAATTTGTAGAAGTCATCCAGAGTTCTATAATCACTGATAGATTCCTCTCGTATATCAAGATTTGTGTCAAGATAAAACTAAAAATAGATAGATTATTTTAAATTTTTCTGAATTTTAGCTCTTCTCAGTTCCTCATGTGCTTGCAGTTTACTGTGTGCTGTTTTGAAGAAGCCACCCTCAAAGTTAGGGATGTCTTGGTGCTTGTGGTAAAAACACCTGTAGACATTCAGAGCAGAGCAGTTTGGTGAGAATACTGCTGAGTAAGATGAAGGGTCAAGTGAGCTTTCTGCTCTTCCCTGCCGTGATTTTAGCAGAATCAGACATTTTTTTCAACTGATAAAAATCTTCACGAGAAAATTATTCTCGTAAGATTTTATGTTTGACAGCCTGTGAAAATGCATCTCGAGGCTTGAGAAGGTGGAAGTAGCGGTACCGTACATCCCAGAGACTGCATGAGCTGTCTCCTCTTTCCCCACTCCCATTTGATCAGCAGACCAGTGGCCATAGATACTGTGGTTTTCTCTGCCATAGGTTTTCTGCTGAATTATTTCTCTAGTAGATCTACAAGCTCCTTTAACAAGGTCAGGGAGTTGCCTAAAACATCTGCTGTGCAACTCATTTCACTTGGTTAAAACAGAGAGGACTTTCTTCGCTACTGACAGTGTTTGTAGGTTATTAATAAATTCTGTACTAAGAAGTTCTGTTCACGGGTGTAGCCTCACACTTACACTCCTGGAACAAGATTGTGGTGGAAAGGTGCATCTGATCAGTGCTGTAAACTGTAGGTCGCTAACGTAAAGCTTGAGTTGCAAAGAACTGACATGGCACAGCCTATTAAGAAATGCCGTAACTAATGATGATCGCGGAGGTGAAGAACTCAGCCTTTCAGACATCATTGCTCAATGAATATCCAACGAAGAGCATATGTAGTCAGTGTCAGAAAGTTTCCCAAGGCCAACTTCCAACAAATTGCATTAGGGCCTAGCCAGATGATTTTCACCTTCAAATCAATAGCTTTCACCCAAAAGGGATTCATGTTGTGACAAGACAGATAACTGCTGCATAGTTGAAAGGCAGATTGGGAAACCTTGTATTTCTACCTAGAATTTAATTCAGAATATTAATAACACTGATGTTTAGGCAACGTTTCTAACAGGGGTATCTTAATAAAAACACTGATGTTGAGATAACTGCATTGTTCTGAAGTGCTTGATGAGACTGACTTAACATTTTGGCAGTTCAGTGATGTCTCGTGAACACAATTGAGGTTTTTTTCACTTAAAATAAAATTTTAAAACATTTCTGGAAATATTCCATAGCGCTTGCAAGTGAGATAGGACATCTCAGTGGTTCTCAGAGAGAACACTGTTCATAAAAATTACATTTAAATTGTAGGGGCCCTAAATGCTTCGCCTACTGCCAAGAAACGTCACCAATCTAAACCTTAAGTGAAGAATTTATTCATTTCTTCATAGTTCCGTGATAGTATTTTGTTTTGAATGGCTTACATGTTCTTTAATTGATAATGACACATGCTGTCGTGTTTTGTCTGCCATACAATGTGTCTGAGATACCAGCCTGGCCTTGCATTTCGAGCCTACTTGCATCTCAAGATCATGTTTAGAATTGTCCCCCTGGCTTTGTAATGTTCTTTGGCCCTGCATTAAGCTAGTTGATAACATTTGTGCCTCTTCTGATCCATAATGATTCCTTTCATTTCTCAAGCAAAAGAATTCTTCCTTAACGCTCATGTACCCTCTCCGACACCGATTACAAAGCCTTCTTCATTTCTTACTCTTCCTCGGCACACACATCTTTCTCTTGCTATCAAGTCCAAGTTAACTAAGAATCTTAGCCTTTATTTCATAACATGATTTTCCTTTCACTGGGTAATATTTTTATGGTATGCTTAAAAAGTATGATCCAATACACAGATGACTTGTGATCTGGAAAGACTTGAGGGGCACCTGTTTTTGCTACAGGTTTTTGGAGCTCTGCTCCCTTCAGTGTAAGTGTTAGATCTCCTATTTATTTATTTAGATTTTCAGTTTAAGTCGATCAAAACCTCTGGAATCAAATCCTTTGCTTTTATTTTTCAAATAGTGTGACTTTTTCCCCACAGAGCCAAAGAAACATTTTTAATGAAAAATGTTTTTTTTTAAGTATGATTGGCAGTTAACCTATGGCAAGAAGTTAGTTTCCACAAGCACTTTTTTTATTTTGTGCCACACAAGATGAGTGTCTTTGAAGACCTATAGTAATTTGAAGTGATTTAACTGTTCTCATGTGTACACTCTCTTGCATGTATCAAGCCACACACAGCATTTAATACAGGGCCCACTAAACACTGCTAAAAGATTTCCACCATCTTCAGTGGGCTTTGGATGGAGATTTTAACGAGTAACAAGCTCGTATGTAGACCTGGCATTACCAGAACTGCTACCCTCTACAGAAAAAAAAAAAAAAAATTAGTGAAGAGCTTGGTCTGAAAGGATGCTTTACTTAGAATCATAGAATTGTCAGGGTTGGAAGGGATCCTTGAAGATCATTGAGTTTCAATCCCCCTGCCACGGGCAGGGACACTTCCCACTAGACCAGGCTGGCCAGAGCCCAATCCAACCTGGCCTTAAAAACTTCCAGGGATGGGGCTGCTACCACTTCTCTGGGCAACCAGCTCCAGGGTCTCCTCACCCTCCTGGGGAAGAACTTCTTCCTAACGTCCAATCTAAATCTACTTTCCTCTAGTTTAGATCCATTCCCCCTTGTCCTGTCACTGCCCGACAACCTAAAAAGTCCCTCCCCAGCTTTCTTGTCGGCCCCCTTCAGATCCTGGATGGCCGCCAGAAGGTCTCCTCGCAGCCTTCTCTTCTCCAGACGGAATAACCCCAACTGTCTCAGCCTGTCTCCATAGGAGAGGTGCTCCAGCCCTCTCCTCTGATCATCCTCATGGCCCTTCTCTGGCCACGTTCCAGCACGTCCAGATCTTTCTTGTAACAGGAGCTCCAGGACTGGAGGCAGGGCTCCAGGTGGGGTCTCATGAGAGTGGATTAGAGGGAGAGAATCACCTCCCTTACCCTGCTGGCCACACTTGATGCAGGCTGCTTGATTCCCCAGCTTTCCAGAGGAGCTGGTGGCACAGCATGACTCACAGCATGGAAGCCTATTGCAGTGGTAGTTCTGAATTCACAGCCATGTGTACCTACCTCATGGGCAGTGTAACAGTATGTTCCCGTATAACTAAACAGATCTGCTGAATCTTTTTCTTTATTCGGATATTTAGCTTTTTGTTAATTACACTTTTCATTTTCCAGCTAGTAGTGAGAATTTTACTCTTGTCGAGTGGTTACAGCCACTAATTGCTCCCCTCCTTGTGTTCTTCTTGAGGAGTAGAGAAGTTTGTTTTACTTAAGGTCTACGATAACGCCAAACTATTTTTGGCTCCACATCATCTCACCTCTCCGCTTGCTTGTGTCATGATGTCAGTTTTGATCTATACCTTCCCACTGCTAGACAGCTTTGCCTAAAGACATAATCCTCAGCCCCTAATAATTATAACTACATCAAAGGCTAGCTGGTTTGCTTAGCTGCAGAGGTCTACACAAAGATCTGTGTATCTTCACTTGAAAGAGATTTATAGTTTTGTGTCAAGCTTTAGAATAATCGTGGCATTCCATGTTTTCCCTTCTTTATTGTGACACGTTCTTGCCCACTACAGAACCTGATTTTAAAAGCACTGCTATATGCCTGAAACGAAGACGATATACTCCTTAATATTTTAATTGTAATGATTCTCCTATTTTGTAATATCTTTCAGCAGTAAAATTATACCCTATTTAATATGAAAAACTCGTACCAAAAAGTCATAGATCAACCTTTTTTTACCTTCATTTTAAATGATTTATTGATTAGGAAAAATATGTCAGTAAGTAGAAAAGCCAGCTTCAGGTAGTTAAATTTTTTGTATATATTGCCAAGCGCTATGACTGGTTGATAAACAAACAAACAGAAAAAAATACAATATTTCCAAATTTATTGCAAGGTATGTGAGGTCTCTCATCTCAGATCTTTTCAGTATATTTCCATCTTACCCCTGTAACCTCCAGCAAAGTTGATGCACGTAAACGATAGAGAATGCATGACAGCAATTCCCAAGTAAACAACTTATTTTCCATGGTAACCTATGAAGAAGTGAGTTACAAAAGTGAAGACAATGCCCAGAGATATTCCTTGGGTGAGGATGTTACATGACAAAGAATAGTTCAGCATAAAAGATCTTGAAGGGATACCCGTGGCATGGCAACGAAGCGAGGAGAAGCAAGTCAGTACTCAAGTATCCATTGACATGATAGCTGGGAATTGAAGTAGGAATTTGACTTTTCCTCACTGATTCAATAGACTGAAGTCAATTTAAATGAAAAGCACAGATAGTTAAAATGAGTGTTTTTAACAAACTATCAAGGACATTGATATGTGGAAAGTGTCTTTGCGTGGAGACCGAATGAATACCTTCTGGGAAATGAGTTTTAGCCAAATACAATTTATGCATTAGTCAAACACAAGTTTTTCTGGCTCTATGTAGAATACCTGGATGAAATTTAATGGCCTCTAATTCACTGTAGGTCAAACTAGATGATTTATACTGTATGATTGTAGTATAATATTCATATGTTCTGGATTCCAGTCTTGCCTACAGCTCTGTGAAAAAGCCCCTGGTAAATCTCCCATTACCTTCAAAAGGCCCACATGTGGGCTAAAAGGCTGCAGTTAAAAGCCACATCATGTATATTCACACATCTCACAGTCTGCACGTGTGTGTGTGTACGTAAGTAGGTGTTATATTTACACATACGCAGGCCAAATCTGGCCAGTCATAAAAATAGCTCCAAATCTGAACACCAGTGATTAATTACTACACATTCGCATTTCGCTTCGTGACAGCAGCAGCCATAGAATCCACTGCTGCTTTTTTTTTTTTTTTTTTCTCTGAAAGAACCAGAAATAACTACAGCAGGAGGTGCTTTCAGGGTGGCTGTAGCTGGCTCAGAGCTGCGTAGCTGTGTCGGAGGCAGGGTTGTCTCACACACCCTAGAGCCATCCCTGGGCCTCTAGTTTTCTGATAGGCAATTCACCGGTTGCGTTTCCACGCACCGAAAAGAGCTGGCAAACACATATTTGCATGGCAGTTGGTATGTGTTTTGTCCTGTTTGTTCTGCGTAACGTAATGTGATGTGACAGGCTGCAATTCATCACGTCAGTGGCGTGACAGCAGAGGAATTGGGAAGAAAAAAAAAAAAAAAGGTATAATGGTGGGCTGAGGTGAGGTGTCGATTTAACCTTCGATTTTAATAGTTCAGCGTTAAGTTTTTTTTTACTGGAAGAATTAGGAGAAAGTATGACCCGTGCAAGTGAGTTTTAGAAGTGGTGATCAGCTCCAGCGTAGTGAATTTGTCTCATGGAGAAGCGAGGAAGGCAGGAGGTAAGGAGAAGGCTGTAGATTGCTGTGCTTAGCAGGACCCACGCACAAATATGACAATCTTTGCACATCTGCTTTGTAATCAAGCAAATGAAAAAGTTGAAGGACTTTATTTATGTATTGCCTGCTATTTCACTACCCTCCCCAACCACAGCACAGGCCTTTAAATCAGGATATGGTGGGACTGCCCATGGCAAAATCAGAGGTTGGGACTGTTTTCCTTCTGCACAAGAGACTGATTGACTGTTCACCCCTACAAAACTCCCACAATAAAAGCAAACGTGTTTGATGACTTGATGTTAGCTCTTGTTGAAGGCTTTCAGCCTAATAAAACCAAATTCCCCATTAAAAGCCTGTCTCAGGGCTGGAGATGTTCTAGTCAGAATTTCCCTGGTGAGAGAGGTAGGGAAGGGCTCAGTGGGGCCCAAGAGTAAGTTTTTGCACCCATCGCTTTTGTCGGCCGTGCACTTTCTAAAGTGCCAAACTTGGCCAGAAGAAAAGGGTTGAGCGGTTTAAGAGAAAGCATTGGTGAAAAACTGATCAACAGTGCCTCAGACAAGGCAGTAAGAACCCCCAGAATTAATTACTTTCCTCTTCCCTCAACGTACTCCCTGTATTTCATTTCAGCTGTTTGAAACATCTTTTCCCTAAATATCCTTCCTGTTGGTCAGTCTGCACCAAGGCTTCTTTTTACTTTAAATCCTAGTGCCTTGAGACTGCTGCAACTCCTGAACTCATACATGAATGATATCTGCCCTTCAGTAGTATTTTTCACAGCATTCAAGATACCAAAAGTCCTGAATCATGCTACGTTTCAAACTGTAAAATTCAGCCTTAAAAATAGATTGCGAGGTAGCGTTGCTTATCTCTGCCACACTGATAGTATGGCATGGCAAAATATTATAATATGATGAAAAGATGTCATTAATAATAGCCTATGAGCCTGTATGGTGATCATTATAATTAGTTATTTACTGCAGGTAGGCTGCAGGTCCCACCTTTTCATCTTTATGATAACCAAAGATGCAACAGCCGTTTGATTTCTGCTTCCTGCCCTGCCAGCTGTAACACCCGCCTTCCCCGGGAGCTTGGGCTCCCTGGAACCCGTGTCCCTGATTCTCCTTTGCCCTCTGGGAGTGCACAGCCCCCCCCTCACCTCATGCTCATATTTAAAGCAATCCCTTTCAAATGTGTCTGCAAGGCTGTGTTTGATGTCAGCCCAGAGGCTCACCATGCCTGACTCCACCAGCCCTGTCTGGATGGTGCTCGGAGTTTAGCCTGACTTCTCCTGAGCTCTCTACATCTCCCTGAAAGGACGTTGTAGAGAGGTAGGCACTGGCCTCTTCTCACCCGTAACTAGTGACAGAACGAGAGGGAATGGCCTCAAACTGCACCAGGTTTAGATTAGACATTAGGAAAAAATTTTTCACGGTAAGGGTTGTCAGGTGTTGGAACAGGCCGCCCAGGGAGGTGGTTGAATCGCCATCCCTGGAGGTGTTTAAAAGCCATCCTTGGGGACGTGGTGTAGTGATGGACTTGGTAGAGTAGGGTACATGGTTGGACTTGATGATCTTGAAAGTGTTTTCCAACCTAGATAATTCTGTGTGAGCCAGTGGCAGGAGTTACAAGGACTTTCTGGCTGTCCTTTACCAGTGATAGGTCTGAGCACAGCTTTGAGTCCTCGCATACTGCAAGATCAGTAAAAAGTCAGGGTGTAGTTCTCACACAAATAAGACCCCATAGATTAACCACTTAATTGATTGTTCAAAAATTTTCGCTGTAGAAGAGCGTGGAAGACAATATTCTTTCCTGTAGAGCTGTGTTAAAAACCTACGCCTGACTTCTAGTGTTTTCAAAAATATAATATTGTTTCATAACAACTGCTAGCTTATGTTTTTTGCTTGATGTAACCTACCTTCTGCTACACCTTGCTATGATTATTCATATACCTCTGCTAAATTTAGTCATTTCCTTTGCTAATGTTCTTACTGCTGAAAATCCCTCCCTGAAGATATCCAAATACACTTGAAGTGCACCAGGTGAAGAGCAGCTTCTGGGGCTGTCCCAGAATAACCCCAGGACTTGCTCTTATGTCACCTGGAAGTGTTGCTGCTCATGAACCATCAGGAGCCTTACCTGAGCTCACCCTCTGACTGCAACGCTACCTTTGGAAGGAACGATTTGGGACCTGGACAAAACTTCTCCTAAATCATCATTTGAAGTTTACTGCTCAATTTCACCACACCTCTGGCTAAATAATACAAACTTCTATTAACCAGCTGAAAGATTATGGCTACAATTATTTATTTTACTACGTAGGATGCATTGTGGCCAAAGAAAAACAGCTACTGAGTGCTCTACCTTAGGCCCTTGCTTTTAGCCATCAAATGGCGAGATGTTTAGCTCACAGACGTGGATCCAGAGCCTGTGTGGGCATAGCCTGCTGCAATGTAAACCCAGATTGTCCTCCTCACTGCTGCTGTTGCCTCTTGGGTATGTAAGGGAAGAATCAGGACCACAGCGTTCTGCTCTGATCACCGTAATAAACAGAATTTTCACAGTAAAACATTCCAGAAAAATCCCAAATTTCCTCAAAAATTCCTGAAGGAAGCATGTGCTTTAGTCAGTTCCTTATTTTCAGACATTATTATCAACTACACTGTTCCAACCTGTTCCCTTGTGTGTTTGGGAGCTCTGCTGCCCGCTCGTCAGGATCAGAAGCACCACAGTGGGTCAGGGACTGGATGAAATTAGACCTTTCCAGCCATCACTAACCTACTGGATGTCTTTGGCCAGCTCATTTTAGCCTTCAGTGCTTTTTCTTTTCCTTTGGGAACTGTGTGAGCTCCCTGTGTTGAGCTGCCCATCTTTTCGGCCGACCCATCTTTTCCCCGCTGACGTCGCGTTTCCAGAGGTTACCCACACAGTCAGGGGAAGTCCATTTTCTAAGCTCACTTATTTTCCATCATTTGAAGGATTTTTTTACAACACAGGGTAAAAACACACCCCTGGGAAATTAGCCATAATACTCTAGTTCATATCTGCCATTAGGTGTCAGTGTGACAACAACCATGATAGACAAAGGCTGTGCTGGGACTTGCAGAGATGCCACCCCATCCTAAACTTCTCTTTTTTTTTTGACTAAAGGAAAATTCAATATGCAGCTGAGAGGAAGGAGAAGGTTGAAGAAAGCAGGAAACATTTTATTTCAGTGTTTCCCATCACCTATTAGAAGTTATTTACTAACAGATAAATCTGTTTGCTTTTCATTCAGTGAGTCTCGGGTTCCTGGTGCTGCTGTTGTCAAAGAAGTGTAATATTTACAAAACCAGGACAAGAGCTTCTGCACACACTGATTTAACACCCTATTTTGGGGCAAAAGAAATGGTCAATACTATCAGTAATTTGCAGTCCACAGGAGGTAAACTGCTTTATCTGTATGTAAATGTTAAATTGAATTGATACCTGATGCTGTTGATGCTCCTGCACAAGTTGGTTGAAATAATATTAGAAAAAAAAAACCTAAAAGTTCCACTCTTTCAGAAGGAAAGGGTGTAAAATCTTAAAAACTAGTTTTGAAGCAACTTTTGTGTTGGGAATACTGCCTAAGTTTTGGTGTATCAGGGGTATATATGGTGAAGAAATAGTAAAAATATGGCATATGTTAAGATATTTGCAATTGTTTTTAAACAAAGTTTCAGACACTTCCCAAAATGAGATGGCGAAGGTTTTCGTTACGTGTGAGTTTTGAAAATTAATACAGTTTTGAAATAAAAATCTGGTTTTGGGAAAACGAAAGTATTTTCAGACAAAAATTAATTTAAAAAGTATTCTCTAGTTGCCTCCAGTATCGAGAATACCTCAGCTACTTGTATTTTTTTGCCTTATTTTTGGAACTGGAAATGTTTCCACCACTAACTTCAACCAGATTTAGGTCAGGTCAACATAACGGCTAAATCAGCTTGGCCTTCACCAGGATCAGGGAATCTGTTGTGCATTCAGCTTTGCCTTCCTCTTTTCTCTTTGGGATGGAAGAGGTTGTGAGCATTGTTTAAATTTGATGGGGTTTTTTTTATATTAATAGATTAAATCTTAAGTAGCACGGTGCTGCTGCAATAAGCGTCTGAGCATACTGGCTTTTCTTTTAGCCTGGTCAAGGCAAGGATCCTCAGGTATCATCTCTGCCACAATTTCCCAAGCTGAATAGTTGCAGTTCTCTTTACAAGAGCAAAGACTTCCAAAATTCGTTAGCCCTGCCCCGCTTCAAATTCAGGGTGGGGAAAGAAAAATCTCATGTGCCAATTTGACCTTGTCTTTATAATAGATAATTATAGGCATTGCAGATAGAAAGGGTGCCTGATGAAAAGGCTCCAGCCACCTGCTAATACAAGATTGTGAAGTAATCATTGACCATTTTCATATTAAGAGTTGCTGTGATGTTATCCGTCCACTCCTTACGCTCCTCAGCTTGCTAGAAAGCTGTCTCCTATGCTTCAGTTTGCTTGCTTCCTAACTCTCACTTTGCATTGATTTAAATAGCAGTGATTAAACCTTTCTTTATGTTGGTGGGGGCATGAAAGTCCCTGCTGTCCTAAGCATCTGTTTTGACTTTGAGAAATACAAATTGAAGAGCTCCTTATTTTTACACATGGTTTCAGACCAACTTCTCCTTCTAGTTTGTGGTCCAAAGGGAACTGATGAAAACCCCAGCTGGGAGAGCAGTTCAAGAAACCCCCAGCACTGGCTGTTGTGGCTGCTTGAATCAGGGCCCCAGGGTAGGTATAATTAGAGGCTCCAGAGCCAGGCACAACCTGCTGATATCGCACTCTCACTCAGAGCTAATATAGGTGAGTCCAAGGGTAATTTTGCTGATTTTGAAGCAAAATCGTTAGTAAAATGGACCTGAAAAGAGCAGACAGCTCTAAGCCTGCTTTAAACTGAGCACTGTTCTTGTACAGAGAGCATTGCTTCGACTTGGTCTTTACAGATCGGAAAGGGTCACGGTGACAGTTTCCCTCTGACTGATCCCTTCTCCCTGTAGTGGGCTGAGTTCCCACCTGTAGCCTGAACCCCTCCAAAAATGTCCACAAAAAAAACATGAAGTGCAAGGAAGAGTTTCCACCCAAAGTTGGAGAAGAGGCAGAGGGAACAGAGTCAGGCTGTAAGGAGGAACTACAAGGACACAGTAATAACCAGGTAGGTAGTAAACTTCTCCGGGTGATGCATGTCTGTTTGAGAAGGACTGGTGGTGGCCTGTAAGGGAAGAAAAAGGTCTCTGTGGCAAATGCAGGAATGTGGAAAGATGCTTTGTAAGGGCAAACTGTCCCTATTGAGCATCAATTGCTTTCCATTGGTACAAAATGCACTTTGAACGATGAAAGGAGTGGCTGACAAGTGATGCTGTATTCAACAGATAACAGAGAATGCAGTCTAGGTTAACTACCTTTTCTTAAAAAAAAAAAACAAAAAAAATGGTTTTTTTTCTGAAAAAGTGAGCATCTCTCTGAGACAGAATCTTACCTCCAAACTCCTGTTGTCTCCTTCAGTGAGAAGAGGAGCAAGAAAGGGAAGGAAACAGGGTGATGAAGGGACTCTAGCAGAAGCCATGGTGATTTTTTTTTTTCCCCTGGCATCGGGTGCTAGCTCTTTGCATTGCTTCCCATGGACTTTCCCCCTGGTTACCTTCAGAAGCACAAGCAAAGCCAGGAGCTGCCCACAGCTCCCTCCAGGGCTCTGAGCTTCCCAAGCGGCATCCGCAGCCGCTGCTCCTGCTGACGGAGTTTATTTAAAAAGACAAGGAGGAAGTATTTGACTTTGCACAAGGCAGAGTACAGTGTAAACTGCCTCTGTGAGGTTTTGGGAAAAAAAAAACCCAACAAACCACTCTGGTATTCGTGCCGCACTGTAATTGAGGGATATCAGTCAGATGAAGATTTTCCCAGGGAGTGGAAGGAACAACTTGGGAATGAAAAAAAAAATTGGCTGTTTCTACAAGGTTGCGTTTTCTCTTCAAAAGGACACGTGAAGTGCAGCATGTCCCCTTTCCAAAGCTTTACGTTTTCCCTCTAAATTAGGCTTTTCTAATGGTAAGGGGCGGGAAGGAAAGTGGCAACCCATCAGTCAGGGTTTTCAGCTGCCAGTATGGTCACCTCGGCTTTGAAGGCCTTTGGGCAGCTGAACCACAGAATGTGCTGGTGGTTGTCGGCAAGTCCGAGCAGAAAGACGCTGGAGCAGGTGAGTGACAGGAGAACCTGCCCTTCTATCTGCTTCAGTGGCTTTATTAGCCACACCTTTCTTGGAAATTGTGAAGTGTCAGTCAGGGTGCTCCAGAGATGGTTAAAACAAGATGTGCTTAATACCCCAACTTTTATGTCCTGCTGCCTTGAGGTGCATTTAGAAATCGCCTCCAAGTTTTATCTCCTGTTGTAGGATTTAGCCGAGAGACATTGAACAGAGCGCTGTGTAAGTGTCATTAAGAGGGCTTAGCAACAAGATTTCAGTATGCATATTGTGTGTGTGTGTGTATATGTGTGTGTGGCAAACACAACTTGCCTATATACACATCACAATAAAGTTTTAGACTATGTAGGTTTAAAATAACATGTTGTTCCCTACTGTGTAGCGTGTTTTCTATACGTTGCACCAGTGCTGCCAATATGCAGATACACGCAAACAGACCCCGTAAAAACTTTAGCTCTCATTTTATGAAAACTTGTCCAAGAAATTCCCAACTTAGTATCCTAATTCTTATAGCACAAAGAAAGCACGTTAGAAAATCAGTATTTTTTTAAAGGACTGAAAAAAGCATATAAGCATTTTCAGTTTTGGTACATGGAAAGCTAGCTTCTGTTACACTCCTCAGCTATTAAGGTTGTTGTTATTGGAGTAAGTTTAGTCTATACAACCTTCCAGCATGTGTAACTTTTTTTTATTTCTATAAACCCCATTTCCTATGAGGACAGAAAGCAATAGTGTTTTGTCATTTGATCTTTATTTACAGATACTTATTCCCATTTTTCCATTATTGGGATTAGGCAACTAACTGGTCACAGGTTTTTCTTCACTAAAAAAACAAACACCTCCTTGTTTTAATAAGTGTGTGCTTCACACTTGCAAACTTCAATATCAGAATTTTTCACTTGATCAGAAAGCTGATTTAATTTGCTGCTAGGTTAAATGTTAAGGGTTTCAGTCTTATGACCATGAATTCTCAAATTAAATTCAGTACATTGCTTAAATTTCTAGCTGCAGTGCATTTAGCCTAATTGCTTTGGTAAGTTGGGCGCTTGGTAACTACTGCTCTTCTGAATTTTTGTCTTTAAAGACATGCAATGAAATAAGCCTGAGGGGCACAGGTGGGCTAACCTGCTCTTTGGGATTCACCTGTGGGGTCTTTGGATATCTCTTCCAGTCTGACCACATCCTCAGACCATGTCTGATGAGGCTGTTCTGATGACAAGGAGGAGCATTTAAACACCTGTAGGTTTTAGCTATTTAAGCCCAAATCAATTTTGAAGCAACAAGAAAGGCTGAGCGAAATGGTTCAGATTTCAGTCAGTTGTCAACTAAATGTGTGCACTGGGCCTTTAAGTATTTGGCCAGACACATCTTGATTGCTTAGCTTTTGTTTTCACCTCTGGAAAGTCAGCTGGATAATACCCTGTAGCCAAAGTCTGCTGGGTGATGCTGTAAGTGGGCTGGGCTGGGCTGGGGGGTAAGGCAGAATTAACGAGGAAAGAAAAAAAAAAAGAGGTTTGTATTTATGTATTTTCTAATTTTTGTGAGCCAAGCTATTTGCAGTCATTTTCAGTTTCCTTGTAAGGTTACATATAAAAATCATAGGGACTTAAAATGATCCAACTGATGCAATCTTTGAGGTGGGCTCTTCTCGTGGGGAACAAGTGACAGTGTAAGGACGGGACTGATGGAAGCAATAGAGGAAACTGCCACCAACTGCACCTGGCAGGGGCAAGCCCCGAGTGTCTATTTTTTTCCCCTTTGTTTACAGCATTTTTAAGGCTTTGAGTTCTCACGCAGCATATATGTCATTAAATGGCTGATGCCTCTTTGTGTGATGGCCTGTGGCAACCTGAATTAATTGTTTCAGTAGTTGATGGTGGTTACTAGCCATAATTATTATAATTTGCATTTATAAAAACATCTTTCATCTAAGGATCTCAGAATGCTTTTGCACACATTTAATTAAGCTTCACAACATCCTGTGAGGTAAGTGTCAAGAGCGTTGTTTTATCCATTTTTACACAGGTTTCTCCAAGAAAACAAGGTCAGTCTCTCACGTGACTGGTATTTGGTTCACACCACACTTGCACAGGACGGAGCAACTGGTGCAGCTGCAGGAATTAGGGGCGCTGATCTAGGTCACTTTGCATCTCCCACGTAGCTCTTGCTGCCGCCACGCTGTGTGGACACATGCACTAAGCCACCACAAACACAGTCAGAGCAACCTCAGCCCAGATTTCCAGTCTGAGGTGGCCCTTTCTTTCCCAGGAGCACTCCAGCAGCAGAAAAGTCTTAGGAAGAGAAAAATAGATATTGCACAAGATGACATAACCCGTCCTGCAAAGATCTGTCCTTTCTATGATTTTC
Source organism: Baryphthengus martii (assembly GCA_013396935.1). Classification (NCBI taxonomy): domain Eukaryota; kingdom Metazoa; phylum Chordata; class Aves; order Coraciiformes; family Momotidae; genus Baryphthengus; species Baryphthengus martii. The sequence goes on along the minus strand of VWZK01003789.1, from coordinate 20,394 downwards.
TGCCTTCACATTTAAGCCTCTCTTTGCAATCTGTGTACAGTGAAGGCCTTTCTGCTGCAGGCAAAGCCAATAAACTAGCTGCAAGCAATGGAAAGTTACCCTTTATCAGTCATTCAAAGGCTGTGTGCACTTCCATCTCCAGCCCCTACCGGCCTTAGACCCAACCTTACGGCCAGTTGACTCCTCTGAGATCTACTGAATCCTAGATTACGACGTGGTGGTATTTAAAAGTGAGGATCAACTCGAGTGAGAGAGACTTGGAACTTTTGGGGACAACAGGAAGAGACAGTTTTCAAAAGCTCCTTTCTTTTTTCAAGCCGGCAACGATGTTGTTTAAATTGAACCTGGCTCTCTGTCAGCTCTGTTGATCACCATATTAGGCCTGAGGAAGACAGGTCTGAGTAAGTGCTTGCAAATTGAGTAAGATGTCCTGGGCCATACCTTTGTGAGTTCTTTACCATCCCCATCAATTTATAAGGGCTTGTTTACATGTGGCAATGACCAGATGAGCTATTTTGAAAGAACTCTGCCTGTGGATGCACTTACTTCAAAATAAAAGCCACTTTGCTTTTGTAAATTAAGTGGACTTCCAAGTAGAGAATAATTATTCTGAATGACATGAAAAAAAAAGGTAATTTTATTCTCAAGTAGACCATTCAGCAGGAATATTCTGAAATGAGCTGTCTGGATAATTTCTCATGTTGATGCTTTTTAAGGCAGTGACACAGTCAGACAGTCATCAACAACCGATTTTGTTTTCAGTGCGTCCTTTTCCCCGAGAGGGTGTGCCAGTGCAAGGCAAAAGGCAGGTTGTCTTTATCAAAGGTCTTGCATGTTTCTCTGTCTTTACCTGGCATTATTTCTGCTTAACCTAACAGCCTGAAGTCATTTCTGAAAACATACCTGCTTTTTCTAACACCAAAAAGCACTGATGGAGCACAAATGGAAGAGGCTTCAATATATCATACTCCACTCATAAGAGATGGCAGTAGCAGCAGAGGCTTTGTCCTGGATTCTTTGGGCCAGGACCACAGTGAAACCCATGGAAAGTTGGTCCCGTTCAACTTAAACATGTCTGGAGCATCCTTCAGGGACAATAATCCTCATCCCCGATTCTTTTTAGTTCCCGTGAGTTGACGTACAGGATTTATTCTGGTCCACATTTCTGTTGGGAGAGAAGGAACGCCTGGCAGCCCGAGAAGGTCTGGCACAAGAACATAAGTAATTTCATTTTACCTCCTTACTGTCCACTTTCAGCAGAAATAGAGGACAGGCATTGGGCTAAGCCTGCATTTTTACTGAAGCTTTCTTCTCCTTTTCTTCTCCTCCAAACTTGTTCATCTCTAATGCACAGAAAAGAAAAATCTGGTAGCGACCTGGAGTACAGGAGAATATAGTGCCGTGGGAATCACAGCATCAGGCCCACAGAGGGATTTTTTTTTTTCTTGTGACTATCAGAAAACCTTCAATAATTTCACATCAGTACTTCTGGGGCCTGTTTTGGTTTTGGCTTGTTTGGTTGTTTTTGAAAAGGAGGAGGCAAAACTTCTGCTCGTGTTCTCTCATATTGCAGAAATCAAGACTTGGTGGGTACTATATTATCCTTTTATGGACCTCAATCACTCCCAAAGATTCAAGATGAACTCTGCCTGCCCAGGCACCAGAGTCGGTGCCCCAGGGAATTTCTTCTTATCTAAGGGATATGCAGGATGTGTACTCGCATGCCCTTGCTGCCTCTCAACTCCAGCTTTACATGCAGTTTTGCTTTAGGAACCTGTATCTCCAGTATTGCAATATCTTTTTCAGTCTCTGTCATCAAGAGTTTAAATACAGTTCAGATCAGTGTTAGTGGCCCAGCTCCAATCGAGGAGAATTGCGGCAATTCGTTATCTTGACAAATTAACTGGTCTGAGGCAGTTCCTTTCTGAGAGTAGACACAATTAGCTAACTCTTGAACTGCAGCCTTGCTCCAGCGCTGTGGCATAGTTATGCACCTGCTCAAAAAGTGTTGATATTGTGACTAAGACTTTCCCACCTATAAATGTCATTCCTGCACTAAGACCCTTAGTGTTACGCAGCCATCCCTCGCCGTCCTCGTGCCACTCATACCCCACTCTACCATGCCATGGTGACGCAGACCTCATTTGTAAACGGCTCTGACCTCAGCTGTTTAAAAAAAAAAAAAAAAGGCGGCTGTCAGAAGAACAAGGTGGTCTTGTGTAGCCTCCAGGACAGGGTCAGTGCTGGAAATGTCGCAAATCCACCAGAAGGGCCTGGCGCAGGGAGGATTGTATCATAGAATCATAGAATGGTTTAGGATGGAAGGCACCTCCGAGGGTCATCTAGTCCCACCCCCCTGCAGGGAACAGGGACATCCCCAGGTTGCTCAGGGCCTTGTCGAGCGTCACCTGGAATATCTCCAGGGATGGGGCCTCAACTCCCTCCCTGGGCAACCTGTTCCAGTGTTTCACTGCCCTCAGGGGAAACAACTTGTTCCTGACATCCAATCTCAATCTGCCCTTCTCTAGTTTAAAACCACTGCCCCTCGTCCTGTCACTCCAGGCTTTTGGGAACAGCCCCTCTCCAGCCTTCCTGCAGGGCCCCTGCAGGTACTGGAGACACAGAGACACACATCACCAGTTGTCCCATCCTCTCATTTGAGTACAGCTTACTGGTCCGTTGGAAAAAGGCAGCTTTCCTACCCCCAATCTTAGAAAACAGTAGCCTATGCAGACCTGAAGCAGAGATTTTCTTTGGAAAAAGAAGCATCCTTCTAATGATGTTTTCTCCCTGGGATTTAGGCAAGTGTTTGTAGTTGCAGTCGTTCGGTCCTTTATGTGCCATCAGGTACAGTACCTGTGCCCCACACACACAGTGTGGACAGGAGCTGATGCTCCAGGGAAGGCAGAGTGACCTCCAACCTTGCCCTGGTTTCGCTCACCTCCTGGCCTGGAGGAACAGCTCACCTCTACCTCTTTCTATCAAGCAATGAAACAGCTACACATTGTTCTTCCAACCCAATGCGGACAGATGAGCTTCCCGGACATTTCTCTGTGCAAAGCAATTCCTTCTGCTCCTCAGCCAGAGCTCACCTGTGGGCATTGTCTTCCCTTGCACCAGCGCTCCCAAGTGCTAAAAGGTATCCCTTAACCCTTCAACCAAACCATTCCATTTTGGAAACTTTGTTTGAGATAAAGCTGTCCTGCAGAAGGCTTGCGTTTGCCAGGAGCCTCTTTGTATGGACTTGGTGGCAGGGAGTTTCCTTGAGCTCCTCTTTGAACTTCAAGGCTTCGGCATCCAAAACATTTAACCCTCAATTTATTTTCTGCTTTATCAGTTTGGCCAGCCTCCAGCTGGCAACATTCATTTACAGGCTTCCATTCTGCGCCTTGTGTTTGCAGATATATTTCTCTTTCAATCAACCCCCTGAAAGGGTTTTCTTCTCCCCTGAACCTACCTGCTTCTGCTCTGGCCAGCACATCTCCCTGCTCTGGATGCCTGGAGGGCATAAGCCAGGAGGAGAGACGCTCAGTCCTTGGGATGGAAGTGCCAGGCAAAGGGTGTGCCCCATACACCGGCGTCATGAAGAACAGCTGAAGGAACACGCAAGATCGGCAGCTCCTGCTTTGCCCGTTGTGGGTTGGGGCTTGCAATGCTGGAGGCACTTTTGCCTCTGTGGAGTCTCTAGAGCATCGCTCGAGAATTATCAGGTCTTCCCTGAATGCTTTAATGGAGATGCTCTGGAGCATGGAGCATGCACCCACATTTCCACTGCTGCAGCCTTCACCCCAAACGATAGGAATGTCTCTTCTCACCAGCAGAATGTCTCTTCTCACCAGCTTTCCTTTAGAACAGGTATTTCTAGATAGTCACTTAAAATGAAAAAGTAAAAAAAAAAAACAAAAAAACAAACCTGGTCTAAAGCACAGCTTTACCCAACAAGGAAAGTGCCTGTCACCAGGAATGTCCTCCCTCCTGTGCCTGCTGTAATTACCGAGCGATAGCAGCCTTAGGTTGCTCCTCTTGTGTCTTGGCACTCCAGCTTCTCAACGTGCATCGACAGCTGAGAGGACAGCCGCTTGCCCGCTCCAAAGATTACGAGGTAAGCTTCACATGGTTCGGGAAAACGATAAAATCTAGAGGTGCAAGATCTGTATTGCAGAGACACCAGTCAAGCCTTTGAAGTGCAAGGGCCTGGAATTGAAGCAAATACTTGGTTATCCAGTCTCTTTCAGCTGGCCGCCCATCACAGCTTGGTACTACCACATCTGGATCACCCTGTAAGACACACCTGGGTTGTTTTTTTTTTCAAGTTAAATAATATTGGCACTGCTAGGGTAGTTCCTAAGGAACCTGCTTGCTTAGACTCCAGGGAGATATAAAATGAGCTATTCAGGCTATATAGTGGTTAGCTTAATTTTGTGTGTGATTCTAGCAGAGCAAATGAGTAGTAGAGATTGAAATCTCAGCCGGAGCTGGTAAAGACTTGGCACTTTCATTTGCAGAAAGTTTTAAAGCCAGGTTTCACTGCAAGCTGCGGAAGACTGCTAAGTGAAATACAACTGTCTGCACTGCAAAAGAAAAAAAAAAAAAAAAGGAGTTGTTTATAATTATTAACTATTTCTTTAGTTTTCTCACATAACTTCTATTTTAATTCTCAGATTTCCTGGCGCGCGCACTGTAACAGTTTTGCTGCTGGTAATACACTTAATACCCAAATAGTAAAATAATGACATATTATGGTACCATTAAGAGTTGCTTCTACTTAGTAGTGATTGAAGTGCCTTATCTTCTCAGGTATCAAATTGTTAAATTACAACACAAATGGGAGAGATTCTCATTTAATGTACCTTTTCCAGCTCCCTTAGCAGGAACAGCTGTTCTCAATGAGTTTTAAAAGTGCTATAAAACCACTATTTCTACAAATTCTATTTGTCAAATGGAAACATGTCAGCACTAGTAATTTTACAAAACAACACACAATTAATCTAAATAAACGAAGCCATGGAAAAATTAGAGTAGAAGAAGCAGAAAAGTTTAGAGTTCTATCTTTACACGCACGCGAACAAAGCGGCGTGGTTTCCCTGCAGGAATTTGTTGAAATTAAATAATTTTATTAGAATCTGTTTATTTAGGAATACAATTTCAGGAAAACAATGGTAGCCAGAAAAAAAAAAAGAGCTGACCACACTCAAGTCAGCAATGGAAGTTCCCACTAATTTTGTTACCAAAATAATTTTACTCAGCGGCTTTAGAAATACCTTCGTGTAGTTTGAGAAAACCCGGGGTAGAGTTAAGGTGGAGCAGCTTGGTTGCTGCATGAGGTCATGCTCAGTCTCAGACTTCCTGCAGCAGTTATTGGCCTTAAAAAAACACAACAGAAAAAAAAATCCCAACAAATACTCACAAAAGCATGAAAGCTTAATTTCAACGGGTCAAAATAAAAAGAAAAATGAAAAAAAAAAGTTAATGCATAATAAAAGGAGATACAAACTTATTCACATGGAAATAGCTGTTATTGATTGGGTTATTACTAAACTATACTTTTTTACAGCACTTACTTTGATTAACCATTTGCATTTCTTCAGATCCTTGATTTGTTTCTTTTGGAAAAACTACTGTTTACTTCTCTTTTTTTTAAAGAGAATGGTATGTCTGAAGTCTGTGGTTCACTGGGAGTTCATTGGGATATATTTGCGACTTCTGAAGCAAAAAAAAAATTTTAAATGGTGTTTTATCTTTAGAAGGAGTTCCGTTTTTTTAGCTTATTGAATTTTTCAAAGATCAGCATGAAGAGTTCTGATTAAATGCTTGCTCCAGTGTTTTAAAGGCTTCTTGTGTCCCTGTTGCCTAAGGAGGTGGTACATTAGGATTGCTCTGTAAACATTAGATTGTACAGAATTGGCTCTGCGTGTACCATGCTGGGCAAAGCAAAGAAGAAGTCAAATGGCTTATCTCTTGCTTATCAACTAGTTTATTTTTCATTCCCCAAAAAAGCAGTATTTTTACAAGAGCAGCTGCTACTTTGTGAATAATTGAATGGCTTCTGTTAAGTAGAGCTGTCCATTTCTGCAAACAATATTAAAAGAAGGTTTTCATTTTACCATGGGATTGCACATTTTAAAATGCTTTTTTTTTTTCCCCCCCTGAAAGTCCAGTGGAGTATACTGGAGTATATATATATATATAAACAGCTTCTGATTTGCAGACAGAGATCCAGAGAATAGATACAGTTAAATAATGATGTGTGTATGAGCAGGGGAGGCATGAGATCTCATCACTTGTGTACAGTGTTCAGAGAGAATCCTGCTCATGAAAGCGTAGGAAAACTTTCAGTGGACTCGTAAAGAAACGTATTTGGCTATTTCAGACAGGCACTCGGTGTAGCAAGAGCAGCTATCAGCAAATTTTGGAAATGGAGAATGTGCATTGTGTGGTCGTGCGTGTACAACATTATCCTAATAGCGATCGTGACAATGGGCTTTTGTAGATAAAGATTTTTAGCACGGTATAATTCATATTATTGCGCCCGATAAATGACTTTAATGATGAAACAACAACGTTAGCTGTGATACCAACTCTCAAGTTTTTAAAATTCAAATTCAAATTCAAATCCCCAGATCCTAGCATGATAAGCAAATTCTGGGTTAGAATTAAAACCAGCAAGTTTATTGTGCAATACGCCAAAGGAAGATCCCGGATTAGCTGCATATGAGATCTTAGGTGCGACTTGTGATGCCTCCAATGTTAGCACCAAAGTCAAGTCTTGATTACACACCAAACCCTAGCCAGAGCCCTCATCTAGATGTGAGGACCACCACCCTCTCCCAGCTCCGTGGCGTTGTTGCCAAAATCTTTCTCTTTTTAATTAAATGTGGGATATGTTGCCTCTGGTTTGGGAAGGGCTGTGTTGTTTAAACAGCGTTCCTTGTGCATCTGTTTTTCCTGCTGTAGCACTTCTCACAGCGAACACAGTCCAACGTCCCACAACAAAAATGTTTATTTCTTCACTCTAAGGCTCATATCTGATGGTTTTGTGGCTTTCAACCACTCCTGGCATCTGATCCTATCTAATATTCTACTGCAACACTGCAGATGTATACCCAGGCTAGAATAGGTTCAATCCTCATAACTTGAGGTTAGGCTCAGATCTTTAATTCAGATGTGAAAGTGCAAAGAAATCTATTTGCGCTCCTGTGGGTAAGAACTCCCCTCATCCCCCAATTTTGGCTACAAATGTGCTTGCATATGACAGATGGCTCTGTTTTCCATGAGGTTCCTATGGCTCCAGTAGCATTATTTAGCAAGATGTAGCTGTGCTTCATCCACAGTGAAAACTACCGAAGTCAGTCTCCATGGTTATAATTGCTTATAGTGTTCATATATTAGAAATATGCCACACAAGGCCATATTTCCAAATTGTAGACCGCTCCACGTTAGAAAACTACTGGGTCTCACCCAAAGCGGTTAGTGAATTACACCGAAGTGATTGGCATGAGCAGGCTGGGATTTATTCACATCTGGTTCTCAGCAGGTGTGAGAAAATGCAAAGTGATGGTATGATGGAAAAAGATCAGGACAAAGCTGACCAAATCCTATTTCGTTTCATTTCTCAAGACACACTCCTCTCTCAGCATCTCTCAGGGTTTTATGTTCTGAAATGTCATTGCTCCTCAAAGCTAGATCAGCCTTGGGAGTGGTCTCTCAGGAGAAGCCATGGACCTCGTGTATTGGTGAAAATTTGAAACTTTAAGGCAGTACGTTATGTAGACCTTAGACATTACTGAGTGGAAAAAGAGGAAAAAAAATAAATGAGTAAGATTAATTACACCAACTTCATTCACAATGTATGTCTTAGCTTTGCCATTCAGAAAACTAAACAATTTAACATTTCCCTCCTTGAAAGTTAAGGATGAGTGAACATAGAGGCTCTTGAGGACCAAAGCCTCACTTCACAATTGGAAGAGTGGCAGTGAGAGCTGTGGTGGATTTTGCCTACACACACATCAACAGGAATTTTGCTTAAGCCCTTTCCCAGAGTTCTTCATGCATATCAAATGCAGCTTCTCCTGCACCTTTTGAAGTCCTCCGTAATGCACCCTTCCTCCTCTTGGCTGCTCATTCTGCAACAGGCTCCAGAAAGAGATCTCCAGAAAAATCTACTTTACTCACCCTTGAGTTGAGTTTCCTAGATGCAGAACATTGCTCATACACCTTTTTTCTCCCCTCCTTTTTTTGTCTTTGGATTTTTTTATTCAAGGTAGAGGAGACGTTGCACCAGGGCCAGTTTATCTCTCATATTTATTATAACCTGGTGTGCATGCTTGGTGTTGCCCCTGACCTAGTTGGTTGTTTTCAGGGATTTCCCACACGTTGCTCCATGTGTGGGAAACAGCAGCACAGGCAGAGAATATCAGTTACCTGAGAAAGCCAAATTGGTTGCCACACTTCACCCTCTCTCTCACCACAGATGCTAATAATATTTAGGTAACGTGAAAAGTAGAAACAGTCGGCAGCAATCTTATGGTGTGAGCTTTTTTAGGACTCAGAGGTTCAGAAACACTTACAAGGAGATTTGCTTTCCTCATTGGGTGAGTGTTCTAGGTCTCTGTATGTAAACTATCAGTATTCTTTCCACTGCCTATGGTGTTGCTGTGGGTATTGTGAAGATTAGCTTATACAGGGTCCTGGAAGGCAGTGAACAAGGGGAGAAAAACAAGATTAAAAAAGAAAAAAATGCAAAAAGGTCTTATGATTTTGAGAAAAATCTTTAAAGTCTTTATCTGTAACAGGATTTATTTTTTTTTCCCTTAATCCAAACTCTACTAGCCTGGGGTTTGATTTGTTATTTATTTATTTTAAGTCTCACACCTCAAATATGCAATTTCTCCTCTGTATTTTCAAGTGGTTTGGGTGTTTTCAAACAATTTCCTTCCCCAAAGGGCTCAGACTGGAATTTGGAAATTAGAGGCTCCTCCTTCACCTGCTTGAAGACTTCAGTCCTTGATTGTGAAACAAAATATTTCGAAACAAAGCTAAGGAAAGTCTTTATTTTTAAAGGAAGAATTTACACATACCCTTATGGGGGAACAGTCCAACTGATAAGACTTCGATCCATAAGGCGACAGTGAAATACTCAGATACAGCAGCCTTTGGCAGCCAGCTAGACCTTCTGCAGTTGAAAAGTCAGAGAAGGCATTTCCTTCTTGCTAACTAAAGCCAGCACACACTCCCTCCCATCCTTTCGAAAACTCTTGGACTGGTTATTGTTGCTGGTTGTTAGCTACTTGGCTTCCTTTTCAAGTGGAAAAGTCAAGGGTGAAAGCTGTGTAAGCGTGTGTTTTTCTAGTCGATTTGATCCGTTACGAGAGAGGACACCCTCGTCCTTATTGACATCTAAGGCAAACAGCTGGCAACTTGATTGGCAGTTTGCATAGAATCATAGAATTGTCAGGGTTGGAAGGGACCTTGAAGATCATCCACTAGAGCAGGTTGCCCAGAGCCCCATCCAACCTGGACTTAAAAACTACTTAAAAACTACTCTTGTCTTGATGCAGCCCAGGACAGGGTTGGCTTTCTGGGCTGCGAGCGTGCACGGATGGCTCTTGTTGAGCTTCTCGTCCACCAACACCCCCAAGACCTTTTCTTCAGGGCTGCTCTCAAGCCAGGCACTGCAGTAAACCTGCTATCGTATCTTAATTCATCTTAACAGAACTTCTGGGGCAGTCAGATGAGGAAGACCCATCTCGTGAAACTTTCATTGACCAATCTTCAGAGCATGGAGGACAGCACAACCCACCTGCTCCAGATCCGGCCCTCAGACCACCGGCGCAGAGCTGCTCCCACAGGTGAGCTGTGTAGGAAGGGCACACAGGCAACTTGGTGTCTGCCAAGGGTGTTTCATAAGGCCTAGGAAAATGCTGTGGTTTTTTGTAACAGAAAATGGAAGGGAGGGTGGAACAATTAACTAGAATACTTTTGAAATGTATGTTTGATACTCTGAACTTTCCTGAAAACCTCTGTTGTCTGTATCATGACTATAAATACAAAATGTGAAGTCACTAAACAGGAACTAAGAAAAACTTGGAAGCCAGGAGAACATGGTATGGACACTAAGCAATCTCCTGAAACACAGATAGATTGTGAGCATTTAACATGCACTAGCACAGCCATTTCCAAATTAAACCACTTGGGCAAATGGAGCCTTCCTTGGTGAACGTGCAGAAGAAAGAAATACAGCAATAGAAAAGCAGCAAATTAATGGTTACAGGTGGTAAACAGAACTTTAAAAAACCTAGTATGATCTTCACAGATTTTTGGTAAGCTCCTCACTAGCCTGCGATCAAAATCCTTGGGATGATCTTTCAAGAGTGCCCTTCTTCCAGAGTTGATTAAAACCTGGAACTTACCTATTGTGAGAGAAACAACAGGTCTGGTGGCTGATTTTGTTTTCACCGCTTTGGTTGCTCGTGAACCAGCACATTTTCTACTGGGAAATCAGAATGGAACAGCTCTTCTGCAAAGATTAAAAAGGCGTTTATTCATCTTAGTTTTCTTCATGCATTCTTGATAGAAAGGAAATGTTTGGTTTTTTTCCCAGTGAGTATGTACATGCATTTATTTTTATTTTCTATGCCTACTGCATGTATGAACATTTTTAGTAAATATAATGTGGATACAGTATTGAACTTCCACATTTGTGTATAACTATGCTGAACACTCGTCATGTAGCCAAGAAACCTATTTCTTTCTCCTTCTGAAAATCTATATATTGCCTAGCTTCCTGTCTTTCCTCACATGAAGAGATTGAGCTTTTGCAGTATTACATGTAATCTCCATTATACTGGCTGCACACAGCTAATGAACTATTTCATACATAGCCTACAACTTCTAGGATACAGAACACTGTCTAGAACTGTCAGAGATATCTAATGGATTTGGAGATGGAGCCTGCTTGTAAAAATAGAGCGCACAATTATTCTGTCTTAACTTTTGGGATGGAGATAGCACCGTATTGATACAGGCAAATAAAAAAGACAGTAAGATCATGCTGGAGACTGTATTGACTACAGAGGACTGTCCTAGGGCGCCAATGAAAGGAGCTCCTTTAACAGAGCACTAGAGCAGAGACCAATCCCAACATGCCTCTGATCCCAAAGTATAAACATGCCATGCTCCCTTCCACTCCCCTTTTCCCGTTCGGAGGTTGCTATGACTCTCACATCTCTGGCCGTCAAACATCTGCCTTCATCAGGGACCTTGGGAGAGAGATTGCAGAGTTCAACTTTATTTCTGCTCCTGGCCGCCTTGGTTTGACTGCGCTCACCCGGGCCTGCCCAGGTGGATCACCAAAAGCTGCTGAACCTCACGAGCAGCTCCTTGCAATCGCTGGAGCTGCATAAACTGCTGGCGTTTCTCAAGGCTTTTGTTTGCCTCTTCCCAGGGTGGTGAGTGTAAAGCAAGCTCCCTACCCACATGACCAGCTCATCTACCTGCTGACACCCAGTGCTTGCAGCTGATCTGCAGTTTTTGGTGGCCTCGCGCGGAGCTGTGAAGGAAAACTTCTCACGGCTCCCCTGGCTGCCCACAGCTACTTGAAGCTTGCCAACAGGAATTTGAGTTTTAAAGGCGCTCCCTGTGACAATAGCAATGGGCTGGGAAGGTCACCTGCTGAGGCACAGGTAACACCAACAAACTCTCGTCTGTGCTTAAAAAATCCCACAGACGGTTATGAGCACGTAACTGTGGCTTGTGCTCTGCCTTCAGTTTCATAGAGGTTTTTTTTCTGTAATGCATCTGCTGCCAAATCTGTATCAGACTTCTTCACGTGAAGAAGTTTGTATAAAGAAAGGAAGGGTTTGAGTGCTAGAAGCCTACATAAATAGGTACTTTCTCAGTTCTGCAGTCATTGCAATGTCTCGTCTCTCTGGCCAAGACACTCCGGCATCACTAGAGATTTGGCTGCCTAATCGGAGACATCAGCAGAGGACAGAGTTTATAATGGGTAGATGGTTACGCAGCACTTGAGGAAATTTCTTTAAATTGATCCAACATGTGAACCCAAAATTAAATTGTATTTGCTTTCTGCTGCCTGTGAATTCATTCGGAAAACGGCAACGACACCACCTTATGAAATGCAGTGAAGTTTATGAACTCGCGGCTGTGTAGTGCTCGCAGCTGAGCGTCTTAGTACTGCACAGCAACATTATTATTCCGAATGATTTCCCACATCACAAATTCATATCTGACATTTCTGCTGTCCACTTCTTCCCAGCCTCCAACCACTACCTGCAGTTTCAAAATCAATAATCAGGACACATTCTCTCTCCTGTTAAAGGCCCTTCCTTGTTTGTTAACTTGGTCATTTTTTTGTTTCGTTATTGACTTTCTCCATTTCTCATGCTGTTTAACGCTAGTCTTCAGTGTTTATGTATTCTGCTCACCAGTGAGATAAATGTACATCCTGAACCATTTGCTGTTTACTTCTGAAGTCTTTCCCCTCAAGAAAACAAAAGAATAAAATTCCTTTTTTGTAATAGATTTACTACTCTTCCTCTCTGTTCCCTAACCCCACGCACAGTGCAGCCTCTTGTGTCTTGGCCGAGTCATTTCAGCCACGTTTTATATGTGTTACTGTGGGCAACTTGTTGGTTACCTCCTCAGCATCATTCAAATCCTTGAGATGCTGTCTCTGAGGACCTGGTTGGTAGTCTAGGGAGCAAGGTTAGTGTTTAGCTTTTGTTTACTGGATCCCCTGCATGTTGGCGTGCCGTGACTTCTTACAGCAAATGGCCTTGCTGGTGATGTGACAAGAGGCAGGTCAGATCTGGACTCCTGAGTGTTGCTGCAAGTTAAATGTGAGGCAATGTATTGCTGATCTCTTCCTGACCTTCTGAATGTTCACCAGTGCCAACGGTTTGTTTCTGTTGTTATCTGGCACAAGTCCCCACTGGGTTGCAGACCTGAGCCTAAGTAACCTTGAAGTTGAATCTAACTGAGCAGTTGAATCTGCTTTAGGAAGAGCGTTGAGCCAGATCACCTCCAGAGCTCCTTTCCAACCTAAAACCAGTCTGTTCTTTTCAAATTGAGCGTCAGCGTTCAGTGTCATTAATCTTGCAATAAAAATTCCACGGCCTCATCTGTACAGCTTAATTGTATGTCCTACAAAGCCAGTAGCACCACTCATGCACTCAGCCTGCATGAATTCAAGTAATCCCAGGCTCTGCTGTCTTCTAGGTAGCAGTGGTTCCCCCAGTCTCTGTGAGGCACCATGACAGGACTTTGCAGATGTTCAGCAGGAGTACTTGACAGCTGCTCTTTCTTCTTTCCCAAAGTCTTTAGTTGTCTGCTTTGGCTTTACATCTTTGTACCAGCTTGTCACACCAAATGCATGAAGTTGATTGACCGATGTCACTGCATTTCTACCACCCCTTTCAGACTCAGATACTGTCCCAGATCTGTATCTCACCCAAGTTTCTGAAAGCTCTTCTCCAGCACATACTCAGCCTTCTTTCTTTCTTATATTTCAACTTTGACAAAACCTTTGTTTTGGGGCACCTGAGGCGTATCTCATGGATTACACCTCGGCAGAAGCCCTGGGCAAAGGCCCTATGAAGACAAGCAGAAGATGTTTCTGTTTAGCTTTCTTAATGAACCTTATTGCTGATGCCCTTCAGGGAGCCTGACATCTGCGTGTCTGTAACAGAAGCCCGGTTTTCAGGCTGCCTGATTAACAGATTGCTTCAATTAACTCTTCACGTCGTCATCTCCTTTGCCTGACAAGAAAAGCCATAGCCTGGGACCGAGATAGGGACGGAAAAGGCTGGAACCAAAACCTATTCATGAAATAGGTTCAGGGGTTCGGTTCTTTGAGTTCTTGTTCTGTGCAAAGTCTGGCATCTCTTCTTGCCTCGACAGTCAGAAAGCAGAGAACTTGGTTTGAGACTAAAGTATGATTTACAGACAGAGAAAATTGACTTAACCTCACGTCGTTTTATGAAAGTAGCAATAGTGTGGCTGTCTGCAGAGAACTGTAGTCAACTTTCTGAACCTTTTCACACACACAAAGTTACGTACAACAAAGGTTTCAGGACACCACTCCAGATAGAGGCATTTTATTTGCTGTGTGATTTCTTTTGCTCTGACATGAACAGTTAAATACAACCACCAATGCACAGTCCAGTGAATAATTTTACAAGGTAAGGCTCTCATCTCTGGCTTACATTTGCCAGTGACCATTGCCATTCTCTCTTTCCAAGTGTCAGATATGTTATAGCCTAGCGGTTTTGCCCTCTCACTGTTCGTATGATCTATTTATGGAGCTGTTTTGATCAGCGTAACCCTCTTGCTGCCTGTAAGTGAAGGAGATCTTTTCAGAAGGTATGGATCCTATTGTTCGGAGGACCAAGGTAGCAGAGTGATCCTCTTGGCAACACGTTGAAGGACCTGATTGGCTCTTTGTGGCCCGGCTTATTTCAGAATGAGTCAACTAGTGAGTGCCTGTGACCATGCCAGAGTTCAGCGTGGAAGAGTCAGCACAGAGGTATGGCTGCACTCACTCCTCTGCCATTGACATTGGTAACTGCAGCACTCTTTTCCTCCCTGACGGTGTGTCATGCTTTTTCCTCACCATAATGCATTGTGGGTTTAAATATCTTGCGTTTATTGGGAGTGTCAGGACATGTGTGAAGCCGGATTAGAGGGGTTTTTTAGCTTATTATCCAGCTGCCGAGTCCTCACCCCCAAACCAGAAGTAGTGTTTTAGTCAGGATACCTCATCTTTTAATACAAGTGATTAGGATAGAAGGCAAAAGTACATGTCATCACGGTGAGTTTTATCATTAAACTTCCCTGTTGCTTATGTGCTTAAAAATACACATTTCTGCTTCGCTACCAGGTTTGTATTTAGGCTCGGAAGCATGTTTGTGTATTTTGAATCTGTAGCATCACTGGTCAAACCTCAGGAAGTGTTAAGGGAAAACTGCGTGACATTCATAGCTGTCTATGTTGATTATTAAAGAGAGAGAGAGAACTAGAGTTATCCCACTGCATCCCCTTTTGTGTGTCACATAAAGCCCATGAAACAGATTTCTTACTCTTACTACGTAGTTTTGTGCAATTAAACAAAATAAGCATTCGTCACTGTTACGACACTTCTGTTTGTCCTTCCACCATCAATTATCTTTTTCAAAAGTCCTCTTTAGCCAGGAAGAGAACCTATATTCAGCAGGAATATTTTTGAGCTTGCAGTGTGGGGTCAAAGGTTGGACGTGACGATCTTGAAGGTCTCTTCCAACCAAAGACATTCTGTGATTCTGTGAATATAGGCTGAGAAATATGGTCTGCCACGGATCCAGACATAATCCCACAAGCCGCTCTGTCTGCCCTAGGAATTTTCAGTTCCAAAGCAGCTCTATTAAGAAGCATAGAAGGGATGTGGCGATGTCAGCTGGGAAATTCATTGTGGAAGTGGGCTCTGGCTCAGCAGGGCTCATCCTGCCCGGTTCCTGCAGCCTCCTTTCTCATTCTTTGCCATTGCTTGGCCCCAGCAAAGGCAACAAGAACTTCAAGCGCATCGAGAATGTGACAGTGGGCAAATCTGTGCGGCTCTGTGCGAAGTTGCGCTCTCAGTTCCTACATCTGTAAAATCGAGAGAATACGTTACCACCTTCAGAGGAGTGTCGGGCAAATTAATTAATCAGCTTTCCTACAACACCTTGACAATACAAAGTTGACTCTTGTTAGCCTCTAAGTACTTGAGATGCATGGAGGTGCTCTCTATGGCCTCTTGATTCCAGACAAAGGTCCTCTTGATTAAATTAGGTTGCTAACATATTAACGCGCTAGCACAGTTGAAGAAAGAAAAGTTCGAAAAAAGCAATTTGGCTTCATCACATGAGCAACGTGTAGACTTGATGGAAATTTTTCCAGCGTTCACAAAACAAAGAAAAATCAATAAAATGTCTGCCAACTGTTCCGCTGAAAACATTTTATAATCTATAGCGCCGAGAATCCCAAGCCAAGATAAACCAGCGTTGCTGACAGAAAATACTGACAATTATTTTACATTGATTCAACTTGGCCCAGCCCCGACTGACCTTGTTTATTCATCTTAGTCTCTTAATTCATATTAACTTGGCATCAAAAAGGGACATGTGGCGTGTGGGCTGAAGACCCATTTCTGTATCTTAGACTCAGATAAATGTAGCACACTGAGTACTTCCAGTGCCTTGAGCTCTTAGGTAGATTTATACGCATTAGACAGAACTGGTTAAGTTCCTTTTATCCCCGCTGGGCTTTTCATGTCTGTTGACTGTAAAACTAGAAGCTCGGTAGAAGTAACATCTTCTTCTAAGCCTTTGGATATACATGAAATCCTCCCAGTACTGGTCAATTTTAAAGACATGTACAAAGAGGATGGAGGGTTTTAAGCTCTTTTAAAACATAAAAATAGAAGGGTTATGGCAATTTGGCGGCCAAAAAAGCAATTTGCAGGTCTCGGCAGAATCCGAGGCTGCGTGTAAGAAAGCTGATCAAGACACTACAGAGGAGATAATGGGGTCGAAGAGCAAAAGGATCCCTCTGTTTTTGCAACCGGCATAATCTGGTCTCCAATGAAGTTTCTTAGTTTCTTTTGCTGAACCAATAAAGCTTAGCCTGATGGGAGAGTTGCATTACTGCAGCTTAAAAATGTCTCGGGAAAGCTGATGAGGAGAGTTGCTTTTAGTTGCTTTACAGATGTCCAGCTGCTTGCATAGCTATCACCTGACTGGTAGCGGGAAGACAAAGGCACGGGGAAAAGCTGAGCTTTTTATTTCATTATTTATATTCTCGGCGGTAATAAAGAGCTTTTTGTGCCTGGAATGTATTATTTGTATTACCAAAGCTGAGCAAGATTTTGCGCCGTGGCCGTTAACAAATTGGGCGCTGCACAAAAACGTTCACGTTTTCGTTCTCACAACCACTCTGCTGTCGTATCTGAAAGCCACCCTGGAGTAAAACGTTACTTGAGTCAAACGTGGCTACGTCCGTGGAGAAGGAAGAACCACCCGTACGAGAAGAATCTTCCCCAGAGGGGTTCTCCAAGTTGGCCTGGCATTAAAGGTTTAGTTTATTTTCTCTGTTCGACGTGTTCCCTTGGACTTCACTGGGCACTTGGCAGTTTGCGGCCGGCAGGACAAGCGGCGAGTCGGTAAGCACCAAATAACAGAAGATAACCTCCCAAGTTTCCAGTTCCACCGCCTTGGGAATGGGTTGCCTTTCCACACACCTATGTAAGCAAAGATTAATGATGAATGAAGACACCGAGACTATCAAAACAAATTTAAAAAAAAAGAAAGAAAAGAAAAAATCCATCTGCATTTTCCAAAACACATAGCTGGTGTTTTCCTCCTCGCAGCTCTTTCGCAACTTGGATATCGGTGGTGGAAGTGGTGTAGGGACAGGGTTTAACTGCCAAAAAAAATGCAGAAAAACAGCGCTGCATTTTGGGTCTGATGTCCTCCTCTCCTAGTACCTGCCTGACCGCCTCCGTGCAGGGCCGCCGCAGTGCCAGGCGTCTGCGACGTTTGTGGTGCATCCCCAGCCTGTCCCGCTTACCAAAACTTTTAATTTCTCCAAAACTCACCAGCTTTATGCTGCACCTTTGAATGACAGCACGGTGCTGGAGTGACTGACCAAACGAGCGATCCTGGTGGTGCTCAGTCAGCAAACGTACTGACATCTGATAAAAAGAGCTACAGTTTGTAGCCAGGGAATTACACAGGCTCCTGTGTGCTTGGAAAAATAGAAAACAAACCAAACGGCTTGGCTTTGCCATGCAGTGTCTCCCCAGCTCTTCATTCCTTGCTCCCTCCCCTCCTATCACTTGTGTTTTGTTTTCAAAGACCCACCACCAGCAGACAGGCAGAGGACACGGAGCACAAGCTTGGAGCGGGTGGCCACGGCTCTTCCCTGACGGGGAAACCCTTTTCCAGCAGCCGAGAAGGTGAGTTAACAAATCTCTTTCAAATACACGTAAGGGGATGAAATAGCGGTGATCGATATCTTGACCAAAAAAACCAAGAGAAATAAGTCAGTGGCGTTGCAGCATGAGCTTGCTTTGTGCACACCTAGCAGGGAGAGGCGTGAGGACTCGACTCCCGCCTCTCGCAACGTAGAATAGATCAACTGGTTGTGTGAATCTCCTTACGTTGCCGCGCTGTTCACCCTTTAACAAAGACGGGCAAAGCGTTGACTGGTTTCGGTTGCTGTCACTGCGTTCGGTGTGCCGCGGCCGGCGGCAGAGCCTCCCCTGTTCCGTGGCTTGTGAAGCAGCAGTTTACACTGGTTCTGCAGAGGGTTCTGGAGTAAATGGGCATGGCTGTCTTGCTTCGGCAGTGTGCGGTGTCTCCATCACAGCAGAGTAAAGTATAATAGAGGAGTAGCCCAGCACGAGAAAGCCATGGTTAAAAAGTCATCCTGTAAAGTCAGCCAGGCAGGGATATGTAAGAGTGTTTGCACAAAGGGTGAGACGAGGATTTTTATCTTCTGCCTTGCCTGGGTGTCCCATTGCTATACTGACAGGTATGTAGGAACTGAGCCAGTCTCCAGGCACACTGACACACAAAGTCAAGGCGTAACTGGTTCCCGTAGCCACAACTGAAATAGATCGTGTCAAACAAGCCAGCTACAGGTGCTCTTCCGTGTTACGGTGGAGCTGACCTAGCAGCTTACCACCACTGAAACAGGAACGTCCTGCTTCCCCATCACCACCTTCTTCTGCTCGCCTTCACGGGATCACGCAGGGGGCCACCAGCAGAATGACCCAACCCAAAAAAAGATTGATTTCTTTCTGGTGGGCTTTTGTCCGTTTCCTGAACCAAGTGGCTTTGCCTGGGGAGCAGAGGGCATCCCAGACAGCAGCAAGTGGGGGGCAGAGGACACCCCAGACAGCAGCAAGTGAGGGGCAGAAGCACGCTGCCTGCAGCAGGGCTTCTTTTTGATGTTGGCAGCTGTTAATTCGGCTCAAGCTGCAACATGAAGCCTCATCCTCCAGCACCTCCAGCAGCAATCTGACGGCACACGGGCTGCAAAGCCCTCCCGAGACGCCAGACGAGCGCTCGGGCAGGCAGCCTGTACCGGGCTCCACCAGCCTACAGCTACCCTGCAGCACGGCTCTGCCACCGTGTGCGCGTCCCGCTCCTGCCACGGGCACCCCACCGAACCGGGACGATGTGGGAACCTCAAGCCAACGGTGGCCTTGGTTCTTCACACTGCCCTATCCACAAAAATCACAGCTGCTTTGACTCGGTGTGGTGTTTGAGGGAATATACATATCCTACTTGTGTAGACTTGTGTAAGAAATATATTAAATATTTTAATTCATCCATTGAATAACAGGATATAAAATAGCTCTGGCCTATCAAAAAAGTGAAAGAGTTACCTAATACCCTACTCTTGTTTATTTGGGTTTTTCTGCAAGTTAAACAGAATGTAAATAACGTGGTGATCTTTTTTTTTTTTTTTTTTTTTGAAGGAAATTTGAGAGCAGTTCCTTCGGAGCAGGTAACGCATTTCTGATTTATTTTTTTATTTCTGCTTATTATTATTTACTCTATTTTGCAGCTTCCTGAAACTCCCCGAGCCTGTCCCTGCAAGCTGTCTGCCTGCAGGGCTCATGCTGAAACTGGTAGAAACGCTCCTCCACCGCACTGCTAGAGCGGGACTTCGTCTGCGGCTTTGAGTTGAGCACAGGGCATAAAAGTTGAAAATTATTCTTGTCTGATGCCCGTTGGATGGGGGGTAAGAAAGAACTTCTTGTCCTCCATCCACGTTCATCTTTCTTACGCCGACGAGCCGGCGCTCGTATTTATTGGCGCTTTCCAGAACGAGACCGCGGTAAAGAGGAGTGAAATACTACCCTCTGGTTCCGTGATGGCTTTGAGTTGATGGAGCTGCAAAGTGCTGCCAAAAAAAGGTGGACCACCCCTTCCCTCGCTGTCAGCCTCCAGTCTTACGTCCTCCTCCCTCTCCTGCGCTGGCTCAGGTGCGCTCGGCAACAAACCAGAGCAGGAGGGGAGAAGGCGACCTCCGCGTGGGCAGGGAGACCCTACCCCACCCCCCTAGATCCTTCAGCTACCCCCAAGGACATTCCCTCCCGGCCTGGGTTGGTGCCCCAGGTGGCAGAGTGTGGGTGGAGGTGGCTGTCGAGCGCACACAGGGTGATGCCGGCTGCGCAGCTGATCAGTCAGAAGCGTGCGGCACCAGCGCGCTCCTTGGGTTCTGCTTTAAAGGAAAAAAAATTTAAAAAAATACAAGATATAGAATAAAAATTGAAATAAAGTAAAATAAAGTAAAATATAATAAAGTAAAAGTAAAATAAAATAAAGGAAAAGGAAAGGAAAAGGAAAAGGA
>VWZK01003784.1:0-11918 GCA_013396935.1 Baryphthengus martii | reverse complement strand
GCCCTTCTTGGCCCCAAGGGCCCATTGCTGTTCCAGTAATAACTTGTTGTCCACCAGAACACCCAGGTCCTTCTCCTCAGGGCTGCTTTCCAGGAGGTCAGCCCCTGCCCTTCACTGGTGCAGGGGGTTATCCCTCCTCAGCTGCAGGACTCTACACTTGCTCTCGTTGACCAAAATGAGGTTCCCCTTTGTCCAGCTCTCCAGCCTGTCCAGACCTGAATTCCACTCTTGGTAATAGATTCAGCCGCCAGGCAAGTGACAAGTGGATATACCGTGAGGTGGCTTCCTTGGCTTCCAGCCACCCAGAGATGTCCTTGGGGTCTCCCAGAGATCACGTGTGTGCTTGCCAGACATCGATGTCTCCGATAAACCAGGAAATCCCTGATGAGAAAGACATCTGTGTTTAGGTGACAGAACTGAATCCCTCCTTCTTGGGGTAAACTACTGAAAAAGATCTGATGCCCATAATTTGTTTTTTTAAGATCTGCCAAAATGACATAGAAATATACACCGGCCAATTACAGCTACTGGTTTCATTTAAAGAAAAAACATTTTTAAACTCTCTTCAACTGTGGACGTTCATTGAAGATGAATTCATTTTTCCAACACATGTAAACATTCCAAAATGAGTCCACACACCTCTGGCTGAGATAAGAATTTAATGTATGTTATTTTCATTATTAAATCACTCAAATATTTTTTTTTGTTCTTTTTGTTATTCCTTCTTTTTTTTCTTTTCTCCCTCTCTTTTTTTTTTTTTTCTGTTCTTTTCCTCAACCAACTGGGATTCAGAAGTTGCTGTAGTGCTATCCAACTTCTAATATTAAAAATTCTGTCTCATAAAAAGTGGATCTAACAGGCATCAAAGACTCGCATTCCACTGCGATTTGGATGGTAAAAAATGTAAAAGTGCAGATCTACACACCTTAATATTCTCAATAAGACTTTCTATTTTGCATTTTTGTTTTTTTTTTTTGTTATCCTTTAACTGGATGTGTCTGCCAATTGAATTCACAATAAAAATGTAATAAACTTGCGCTGGACATAGTATAGGTATTTTTACAGGTATTTTTATGTAATTGAGGAGAAATGACATCTTGATTAAATTATAATTCATGTAGGCACTCTTCAGCAGCATTATTTTTTCCAGTTATCTACATTAATGGTTTAACATTTACTCTCTTCCATCTCATCCATTTGTCTGTGCTTCCACTAGGAGCTCGATGAAGCCGAAATTCTGTGACAGTCTGATCGGCAGAAGAGTTGCTTAACAAATGCTGTTTATTGATCTCATGACATGCACTGTCCGCAAGATCCAATTTATTTGAACAAATTCCTTTTTTATTGTAGCTCCTCTTACAGCTCATAAGCATAATTATATATTTTATGTCTTTGATTTATAACAATGGCAAGCGTGTATCTATCTCTCCGTACATCTGTAGAATAAATCAATTTTTTTTTTCCTTCAAATCCAACACATGTAGAAAGAATTTAATCAAATAGAACTCATCTATCACTCATCCAAAAGCCTAAAGCTTAGGATTTTTAACTTTGCTACATGGTCATTGTCTATTTCCCAAGCTGCCTACAAAACGAGAGAGGAACTTCGTGCCATGTTCATGTAATTAATAAACCAGTCGTGGTACACAGAGGAAGGAAAGTTAATTGTTGAGACAGTTAAATAGGTGGCTTTTTGTTGGCTACCATGTGGAATCCTGGCTTGACACTTTGTGCTCTCTCTGGTTATTGCAATTCTTGCCAAAAGGTATCCCAAATAATTCAGAGAATAAAATTTATCTGCACAAACTACCATAGAATTGTTGTTTTCTAGGTTTTTTTCCTATATGTTCACTTCAGGAAGTTCTGCTTATAGGTTTGGGTGTAAATCTGAGCAGTATGAATGAAAAATGAGAGCCCAATGGGAGCTCAAAAAAGGATGAGCTTCATTTCTTCCTTATGGTCTTAAGGTGTGGCTTTCCAACCAAGGAATACAAGAAGTAAGTCTACAAAATAATAATCCTCCAAAAAAATAACCAATCCCAAACCAAAAAAACCATAAAAATCATATGACTGCTCAGAATTTTCAGTCAGGGTCACTGTGCTGGGAATGAATAAAAAAGCTGATTGCTGGAGAAAGTGAGTCTTTATCTTCTCCTTCTCTGGAGACTTTCAAAACCCATCTGGATCTGTACCATCTGACCCCTTGCCTGAGTCATTGATGAATTTGTTACATAAGACTGGACCCAGTACTGATCCGTGGGGAACAGCACTTGCTACAGGTCTCCAACTCAACCCTGCACCATTGCTCAGAACCCTCTGGGCCTTGTCAGTCAACCAGGTCTCAATCCACCTCCCTTTCATCTAACCCACACTTTGTGAGAGGATGTTATGGGACATAGTGTCAAAAGCTTTGCTGAAGTCAAGGTAGATCTCTCCCCATCTAACTGGCCAGTTATGACATCATAGCATTCATCCTGCTTCCTTGTGAGCCAGCCCAGCTGGCTATACCAGAGAACGGCAAAGAACAGACAAGAATAATGTCGGAGCTGTGATGTTCTAGAGGTGAACAACTGTACGCTGCATCCAAACCCATTGCAGATGCGCCATGTTCCATGGTGCCTCACCAAGGATCTCATGTCTCCTATGTTATTTTGACTGATGGCTCAGATTGTTTTGATTGGAGACTCTTTAGTCCTTTTCCAGAGCCTACAATAAGTCCAGCCCCGGTAAGACAATCCTCTCGTGGCAAGAGTCCTAGTAAAAGATACTAATAAGTAATACTTGATGTTCTTTGAAAGTAATATTTTATTTTTTTATTTTTTTTTTATTTATTTTTTTTATTTCTAGATACATTGTAAGAGAGGTTTTGTGGATTTTTTCATTATTCCAGTCATTTCTGATACATGACGTGACTGATTTTCAGTTAATCATCTCCATACTATCTTCTCTTGTATCACCCCTCTACTAAATTCAATAAAACAGGACTTTAATCACTTCCATTTGTCTCACCTCGGAGTAAACCAGACTCCAGAAATAATGACACATTTAGTCAGGTCAGTTGCGAAGTTCTTCCTTTCCAACCACTACAAATCTTTATTGACAAATCAAATCTAAAATTATTGTGCAGAATTTGATAGGCCGGGGATTTGCTCTCTGAGACAATTATCTGAAAGTAACGGGGATAGAGGGGAGTGAAGAGAAAAAAAAGAAAGATCAAAACCTTACAAGATAAAGACCAATATTATATAAGGGGAAGTTTAACTTGGAATAAAAATATATAGATCCTGCCCAGCTTTTGAGATTGAACAAAGGTAATTGCAAAAATCCTCCCTTTGCAAAGCTGGAGATTCCAGAAAGGCGATTAATTCCACTAGTAGGGGGTTATGTTCTTTTCTCTGGAAAGTAATAAAAAAGTTAGTCTGCCAGTACACTGAAACCTGTCATTAAATACAAAGGGAGAAGATGTTAAATGGAGTTCTTCTTCCATTGTGGGGCTACACACTGTCCTGCCTCTGGGATTCAGGGATAGAAGCATCACTGAGGTTTGTCCTACTTTATTTTCACTCCTATAAACAATCCTACACTTGTATTTTATCTGT
Source organism: Baryphthengus martii (assembly GCA_013396935.1). Classification (NCBI taxonomy): domain Eukaryota; kingdom Metazoa; phylum Chordata; class Aves; order Coraciiformes; family Momotidae; genus Baryphthengus; species Baryphthengus martii. The sequence goes on along the minus strand of VWZK01003784.1, from coordinate 8,319 downwards.
GTCTTTTTCTGTAGCTAATCTCAGACATGATTATTTCCAATACTCTAAAAAAAATTGTTTCAAAAATCTGTCTACAATGGAAAAGACCAAATTTATTCATTTGTTTGAAGCTAATGATTATTAATTCTAACTGTCTACAAGTCTATTAGTTAAAAAAAAAGTTACTTTTCTGATTAATTTCCTTCTTTGTCCCTAAAGACAGTCAACAGTCATCTTTAGGTGTATCGATAAGACTTTGGGCTGCATGGAAGTCTAAAATTATTACAGCTGACAGGCTGATGCAATAAGTCGAACAACAAATTGCATGTATCTCTCTTATTTTAAATTAGCAATTCCAGGGAAAAGTTTCCTGTCACTAAGCTGGTGTTTTTTTCTTAAAGCAAGAACTCTTTGTGTGTCTGAAGATAAGCAGTTTGAGACGACTTAGCCCTAGTTCAATCTTATTTTTTGCTACTTGAGCACAGATTCATTTCACCAGTTACCCATTCGATATCTGTGTCCTGGTTGTTACATCACCAGAGAAGAGGAGTCTGAGGGGAGACCTTATTGCTCTCTACAGCTCCCTGAATGGAGGTTGCAGTGAGATGGGGGCTGGTCTCTTCTCCCAAGTAACCAGTGATAGGATGAGAGGAAATAGGCTTGATTTGCACCAGGGGAGATTTAGATTGGACAGTAGGAAAAACTCTACTGCAAGAGTGGTGAGGCCTTGGAACAGGCTGCCCAGGGAGGGGGTAGAGTCCCCATCCCTGAAGGGTTTCCAGAAATGTGTAGACATGGCACTTCAGGCCATGGTTTAGTGGTCATGATAATGTTGGGCAGATGGTTGGACTTGATGATCTTAGAGGTTTATTCCAACCTTAATAATTCTGTGATTCTATGATTTTGTGATTTCTCCCTTGCTCTAAACAATTGTCTACCTTCAGTAGGAAGAATGAGCCCAAGTCTTCCAAATCCTTGCTGAGTGCTGTGGTGGGTTGACCTTGGCTGAGCACTGGGTACCCACCAAGTCACTCTATCACTCCCCACTACTTCCCTCAGCATGACAAGTGGGGAGAGAATAAGACAGGGAGGCCTGTGGGGTACGAAAAGGCAGCTTAATGGAAAAAAAAAGAAAAAAAGCAAGGCAAAGCAAAACAAGATCTTATTTGCTACTTCCCATTAGCAGGGGATGTCTGACCTTTCCTGGGAAGCAGGGGTCCGGTATGCTCCGGTTGCTCGGAGGACAAGTGTCTTCTTCAACAAATGCTCCCCCCTCCCCCTTTCTCTCCCTTTTGAGCTGACGTCATACAGTGTGGAATATCTCTTTGGTCAGTTTGAGTCAGCTGTCCTGACTGTGTCCCCTCCTAAGATCTTGCCTACTCCATTCCACTGGACGGGGAAGATGTTGGAAAGAGCCTTGGTGCTGTGTGAGCGCCGCTCAGCAGCAGCCACAACACGGGTGTCTCATCTACCTTCCAATACAAAGCCCAGCACCATGAGAGTTGCTCTGGGGAACATGAACTCCAGCTCAGTCAAACTCAACACAGTGCTTAAAATGTTGGGCTAATGACTAAATGACAGGCAGCCCCTCCTGTTGGGGTGTCTTTGAAAGAGATGATCACAGAATCGCTGTGGATGGAAAAGACTTTTAAGACCAAGTCCAACCATTCTCTAACTCTATTGGAGCTGCTACTGCACCATCTCCTTGCGCACCGTATCTAGATGGTTTTCAAATCCATCCAGTGACATCAACTCAACCACCTCCCTGGGCAGCCTGTTCCAGTCTTTGAAAACTCTTTTGGTAGTGAAGTTTTTCCTCATGTCCAACCTAAACCTCCCCTGGCACAACCTGATGCTGTTTCCTCTCATCCTACCACTGGTTACTTGGGAGAAGACACCAACACCCACCTTGCTATGTAGATTTCTACACAGTTTTGGTGGGTGATGGAGCCTACAGACAGCAAGATTCTTACTTCCCCAAGTCAAAAGACTTTGCTTTAGGTTAACTGCTCAAGACACAGAACTTAAAAGCCTAGAAATAGGTGACCTTTCTGAATTTTGGTATCTCTAGAGCAAAACCTAAGCAAAACTACCTTGCGGTAAAGTTTTAGATTTCACTGACATTTCATTTTAAACATTGAAAGGCGGTGATATATATCTGTTACTACAAGAATTTTTCTCCCTGTAGACAGTGTATTTACATCTGAGAGTTTTTATGGAATTTAATGGGTCTGTTCCACTGGGGAAAGAGAGGAGGGAATTCTTGAGCAATTGTGTTCTAAAATGATCTGTTAGATCCATCATCCCTGGAGACAAGAATGCAAGAGATGTGGGTAACTATAGGAGATATATGGTTTATTAGAAAAAAGTAAGAAAAAAATCTGGACTGTTTGTTTTGGTTACCAAAAATTCTCTCAGTTATCTCAAGGTGCTTGAAGAACAACACGAGATGAAAGACTGTCAAGAGATTTTTGGCTTTCTCTGGTAACAAATCACATTCCCCACTGAACAACGTATCCAGGAGGAATCTCCTAATTAACGTAGACAAGACCAGGTTTGGGGATTTTGCTGTCAATACGAGAACATAATTTGGTTTTATCTCAAGTTCCTCTTTTCCACTTACTGCAATTCAAGGAAATTTCTGGAGGATGATCCTTTTCCTTGGGAAGCAGCCAAGTTTTTGAATAATAAAATGTGACAACAATTAGAAAATAGTTTGCGTGGGTTAATAAACCATGATCCATTGAGTCATGGATTTCAGAGCAGGTGTCTGACTGCAAGCCAACTGCAAGATTGGTTTTTTTCTAGTCATGTGTCTAGGTATGTTGCATCGTCTGGGTCTCGCTTGGAAGCAGACGTGATTTTTACTTACATCACATTCTACTTTGTTGCTTCCTTCCAATATCTGTATTCTCAACCTGTTTGCTTTTCCCTAAACCAAACATCTGTGGCTTTTTTTTTTTTTGATTTTTTTTTTTTTTTAGTTGAATTAAATCTATAAGTAAACTGACGAAAAGGAGGTGATCTGGAGTTATTTGTGTGTTAAGTAGGATCTTCTAAATTGAGGACAGGAAGCTGAGAAAGCAAATTTGACTTCTATTTGTAATGTTTTATTACAGGAATCCACAGGAAAAAGTATTTTGTATTCTATATAACAATGAACAGGAGTGGCTATAAAGCAACACTTGAGGAACATCCATTACTGTCGTTTCTAAGAAAGAGTATGTTTCTCAAGGCATTTGAGATGCACGTTTGAGTCACTTTTGCTGAAAGAGCCCGTCAAACTTGCCCAAACCAACCCATGCAGCCATGCTGATTACTCTGTGGAACAGGGTTGTGAAGACATTTCAGGTTAAAGGTCCATGGGCACTTCCAGCACTCTGTATTGGTATCCCTGGACTAGATGTGAACCAAAGTCTGAGGCCCAAAACACAGCAAATGCCAGATTTCTAGACTAAGAAATGTGAAGATGAGACTGGTGTTTAAAATCCTACAGAGGCCTGTAGGCCACCCCGTACTTCCTGAAGCCTACAGTCCTTACGTACTTCTTGTGGTTTAACCCCCCAGTAAGCAGCTAAGCACCACCCAGTCACTTCCTCACTCCTTCTCACTGATGGGATAGGGGAAAGAATTGAAAGATTTTAAGTGCAAAAACTTGTGGGATGAGATAAAGACTGTTTAACAGGTGATGCAAAAGCTGCGAACACCAGCAAAGTAAAATAAGATTCACAGAATAATAAAGATTGGAAAAGACCTTTAAGATTAGCAAGTCCAATCGTCTGCCCAACATTGTCATGACCACAAAACCATGGCCTGAAGTGCCACATCTACACATTTTTAGAACCCCTTCAGGGATGATGACTCCACTCCCTCCCTGGGCAGCCTGTTCCAAGGCCTCACCACTCTTGCAGTAGAGTTTTTCCTACTGTCCAATCTAAATCTCCCCTGGTGCAAATCAAGCCTATTTCCTCTCATCCTATCACTGGTTACTTGGGAGAAGAGACCAACTCCCACCTTACTGCAACGTCCTTTCAAGGAGCTGTAGCGAGCAATAAGGTCTCCCTTCAGCCTCCTCTTCTCTGGACTAAACAACCCCAACTGCCTCAGCTGCTCCTCACAAGGCGTCCTCCAGACCTCTCACCAGCCTCGCTACCCTTCTCTGGACCAGCTCCAGCCTCTCAAGGTCTTTCTTGCACTATGGTACCCAAAACTGACCCCAGTATTTATGGTGCAGCCTCAGCGGTGTCAAATACAGTGGGACAATCGCTTCTCTAGTCCTTCTGGCTTCGCTATTCCTGATGCAGGTTAGGATGTCATTCACCATTCAGAGAGTGTGTCACACAGAGCTGAAATTTGGTTTAGAGAGCACACAAGTTTTGCAGGGGCCTTGCCCTGGGGTGCTGCTTCATCCACTTCTGCAAAAGTGCCCTGAGTTAGTCCATACACTCGAGAGATACCGCAAGTTGTCTTAGAACAACTTGTACTGGAACCCAGGAAGTTTCACCTCAACAGGTGGAGAAACTTCTTTGGTGGGAGGGTGCCGGAGCCTGGCCCAGGCTGCCCAGAGAGGTGGTGGAGTCTCCTTCTCTGGAGACTTTCCAACCCCCCTGGATGTGTTCCTGTGTGGCCTGCCCTGGGAGATCCTGCTCTGTCAGGGAGGTTGGACTCGATGATCTCCAGAGGTCCCTTCCAACACTGACCATTCTGTGATTCTGTGGTTCTACACACTTCATTTTACTTTGCTCTGCTGTGCAGCGGCTACATGCATACTCATTATAAATCAATAGAATATCTCTTCAGTTACAGCCTGACTTTTATATAATTATATCCTGTAAGGGAAACCTTGCTAAAATCCAAGGTTTTGTCTGATTTCATATCCAAACGAAACCACATGACAAGCTCTGTCTGATTCCTGCACAGAAACATGAAATGTTTCTTCCCAGCAAGGCATGAAACCAGGCGTGATTCACATGCCTTCTACTTTTGTTTTGAACTTTTGTGGAACTCTACTTTGTACCTCATTACCAGGCCCCAAGAGACACCCTGTCTCTAGTCCTTAAATGGGGATTTTGTCAGGAAGCGTCTCATATACCATAAAAGAAGGTTTCGTTTTTGGCAAATGCGGTATCTCAAGGAAAAGTGGATAAACCGTGTCGGAGACGAGCTTTCATAAACAATTTCTGTGTGTGCATTTCTCACAGAGAAACAATGAGGAAATAATTTGAAACAACACCAGGGTACATCTCTAAACGTGTTTTGCAAGATTACCAAGATACAAACATTAACCCACCTTAGAGTAGACCGCAATATTGGGTGTATTTATTGCCTGGCTCCTGCCGTAGGACTATGTTTTCTCCTTTGCTGAGCTAATCAGATGCCACTGCAGTTTTCATCTTCTTATGCCAGGCCTCCAGGTTTTTTTTTTTTTTATCTTGGAAACAGAGTGTTTTACATTAGATGAACACTGCTTGAAGTTGTGAATACAAGCTTCCTGGAATCATACTCCTCAGAAAAATCTGACTCTGCATTTTGCCATTGACTCTGCTTATTGAAATTATTCTGTAGGAAAGCAACAGGGAAAATGCAAACCCATACTGTGCTCAACCTTTTAGAATTATGTCTTACAAAGTACATACAAATATTGTTGGTTTGTTTTTTTTTTTAAATTGATATGTCCTGCAATCTCAAATGCTTCCAGGTCTGCAGATTTAAATTAAATACTCTATTTACTCAAAAAATATCCACTGTTTTCCTCAGATTTTTTCTTTCCAGACAGTAGCTGTAACCATTAGTCACCAGCCACCTCTCTGCTGGTTGCCCCAAGGTTCTCCAAGCACCTTTGACATACCTCTTCCATAATGCTCCTTTTTCTTTGTCTCAGTTCCCTCTTTCTTTTTGTTTTAGTGCAAAATGTAAGCAACAGCAGGATGGTCTTCTGTTTGTTCTCGTGCTCCAGGCTAACTACAGACCAGCTGAAAGCCCTGGATGTTGCTCATGCACAACATGGTGTTTCTGGTTGGGTGAACTATATTAACTTAACAACAGCATCACCAGTTCAAGGGTAGTTATTCTAAAGCAGTTAGAATAGTGCTGTGCAACCAGTTAGTGAGATCTGGACAGGCTGGAGAGCTGGGCAAAGGGGAACCTCACGAAGTTCAACAAGGACAAGTGTAGAGTCCTGCACCTGGGGAGGGATAACCCCCTGCACCAGTACAGGGGAGGGGGCACCTGCTGGAAAGCAGCTCCATGGAGAAGGACCTGGGAGTGCTGGTGGACAATTAGTTCTCCATGGGACAACCATGGGCCCTTGTGGCCAAGAAGGCCAATGGTCTCCTGGGGGGCATTGAGAAGAGAGTGTCCAGCAGGTTGAGGGAGGTTCTCCTCGCCCTCTACTCTACCCTCATGAGACCACGTCTGGAATTCTGGGCTCCCCAGTTCAAGAGGGACGGGGAAATACTGGAGAGAGTGCAAGGGAGGCTCCGAGGAGGAGGAAGGGACTGGAACATCTCTGTTGGGAGGAAAGACTGAGAGTCCTGGGGCTGTTGAGTCTGGAGAAGAAAAGCCTGAGAGGGGATCTTCTTCCTGCTTCCAAATCTCTGCAGGGTGGGCATGAAGGAGAAGGGGCCAGGCTCTTGTCAGTGGTGCCCTGTGGCGGGACAAGAGGCAATGGGCACCAACTGGAACCCAGCAAGTTCCGCCTCAACAGGAGGAGAAACTTCTTTGGTGTGAGGGTGCTGGAGCCTGGTCCAGGCTGCCCAGAGAGGTGGTGGAGTCTCCTCCCCTGGAGAGATTCCAGCTCCCCTGGATCTGTTTTTGTGTGTCCTGCCCTGGCTGATTCTGCTCCAGCAGAGGGGTTGGACTCAATGACTAAAGATATAGAATATTTTATAGTCACACTTCCTTTTACTCCTTCTTCCCTGGGAAAATTATCTCTCCATTTATTACAGCACAGTGTAACGTCAGTGATACTGGACGTAACCTCATGCTGCTCTCAAATCCTGTTGCTTTTTAACTCTTTGAAAGCTTCACTGACAATTCTAAGCACTGCTTCTTGCATCGGCACCAGTGCATATATTCGAATGCAATGATTTCAAACTTATCGGATTAAACAGGACAGAGTCATATCTTATCCAAAATGCTTTCTAATTTATTGTTACTATTTGAAGACTGCATTTATCAGCCTGATTGGGTTAGCAGAGCAGCTAATAAACCAATGCGCTTACTGTTTGACAGCCTCAGGTAAATAAGTAGGGGTGAGAACCGAGATTAAAAACCTTCTGTGTAGCAGAGGCAGAAACTAGTTGAAAATAAACATTTAGGAAAAAAGAATTGCAATTATGATAAGGTGCAGCAGGTAGTCTAGCAATTATATAATAGTTTCTTCCACAGAGGATGTGCAGGAATATTGCCTGTACTGAAGCGATTAAAAAGCCATATACCTGAACATCCACCACAGGAGTATTTTCTCAAATTCAATCACTGCTTGACAGTTGAAAATAACACTTTTCAACAGGTTTGGAAAAGAGAAGAAGAACTATATAATCTCTATCATATAAGTCAAAAGAAGTTCTCCTCGGCCTCTACTCTAACCTGACCCTATTTAACTTGCAACTCCTGTGTAGGTGCCCTTGAAGCTACCCAGAAGCAGCCATCAAATGGGCTTTGGAGATACCAGTCCCATGTTAACTTCCATTCAGATCTCCGTTCCACACTCTCGTGGCTGCTGGGAAGGGTGCCTTATGGAATTGTAGAATGCCCTGGGTTGGAAGGGACCTCCAAAAGTCGACTACTCCAACTTCCCTGCAGTGAGCAGGGACATCCTCAGCTAGAGCAGATTGCTCAGAGCCCCATCAAGGCTTGTTCTTACTGACTGGTATGGATTTGACCAAGTGACTTAGAGATGAGTTATTCCTCTGAATTATCTTTGACTCCTTTCCAGTTTTAACAGATACTGTTTTTTTCCCACCATTTTGGTGGCTCATGTTTTCATTTTTAGAAAAAAATACATATACTAGTGCTTGAAGTCCCCTTCTTTCGTGCCAGATAGATAAAAAATTCCCTATTTCCTTTTTCTATTCCGGTTCATTTTTGCTAATAATCTCCAACCCTTTTAGCTGTCTACACACAGTATTCCCCAAGTTAACATTAATTTACATGGCTTATCCAAATGTATTTCACACTTTAAATAGATTAGGACTCCATTCCTTTGAAGTAGGCGTAATATTTGACAAGAAGCTTTCTTCTGGGTGCATTAAGGAGAGTGTGTCCAACGAGTCAAGGGAGGTTCTCCTCCCCCTCTACTCTACCCTCATGAGACCACCTCTGGAGTGTTGGGGTCAG
>VWZK01003782.1:43811-98371 GCA_013396935.1 Baryphthengus martii | reverse complement strand
AATACTCGCTGGGTAAGAATACAAAAGTTCTGCCAAGTTCTGTACCTTTGGCTTCAGCCAAACTTTGACATCCAAATATTTTATTTCCCTCTCCGAACCTAGTCTTTGATGTAGGATTTGGGCATCTGCTGTGAAACCAGTGTTTTTGGTTATTAATTGTTAAGGAGTGTTTTTCTCTTTGGTAGATTGTTTCCATTTTTAAAAATCTTTCCCAGAGCTGCTCTGGACCAGTTTAGTTAATGAACGAGGGCAGTTCAAATGGTTCAGCAGATAATTTTGTTTGCTGTTTTCTTTGGGATATAGTTCTTTAATGAATTTGAGTAAAATGAGAATTAAAGGTGAGATGTTGCCGCAAGAAAATAGGGGAGTGGCAGGACCTAATTTTTAAGAAAGCAGTCCTCAGTTGTTTGAGAGGAAGCATGGTGAGTTCTAGCAGTGAGTGAAAATACATTCAGAGGTGAATATGTCATTCTGTGGCTATTCTCAAACACAAAAATGGCAGATGAAAGAGTAGTGATCTACATTATATGAATTTATTCCCAGATATTTCCCAGGTGGCCTAAGTTAATAAAGTTTGGATCTAATTAAACCCTTGCATCTTGTCTTTATGTCTCTGTCTGAGGAAAAAGAAGTTTTTCTCAGATGATCAAGAAGTCCCAGTAGTATTGGCTAGTTCTGGGAGCTAATTACATGTTGGTAATACATAAAGTAACTAAACAAGCAATCCTCTAAAAATGTAGGTGTGGTTAGATTGCAACACAGTATACAGCATTTGGCTTATTTACGATGGTGAGAAGACTAACATTGAACACATTTCAGATATCTGTATATTAGAATACAGTAAGTAGGCAGACTGCAGAAAAATCTTATGGCTTGAAGAAATGCCTGTAAATGGAAGATCTCAAGAGCTCTTTTGTCAATTAAAAAGTCTAATTATAGTCTATAAGTATATACAGAAAATACTGGGTAAGTAGAAACTTTGTGATTATGTCAGAGAGAAGCATAATAAAATTTATTTGATAATGCACCAGTAAATTCATGGATGAGCTGAAGTACCTATTTTTTAGAATGAAGATCACAATTATCAGTAGAAAAAGCTTAAAAAAAAAAAATAAAAAATAGCAAATTCTCCATGTACTCAAGAGTCGAATGACTTTCTCCAAATCAGTATAAGAAATCACAAGGAAATAATTTTTTTCCTTTTTTTTTGTATTTTTTTTTTTTTCATTATTTATCTTTTTTCTTGCCTTTTTTTTTTATTTTTTTCATGGTGGAGGAGTTTTGAATTACAAATTGTAAAGAATAATATTCTCATTAATTTGTAAATAATTCTGTTTGCACTGGTCAGCATGTATTTTGTTTCTGGAACTGCCTGCTTTTCAAATTTCACAGTGACTTGCACAGATCTTCAGATTTCCTGTAGTAATTAAAATTGCTGTCTTCGCCAAAAGAGGTAATGGTTAACAATGAAAATGGAACTATGATATCTTGACTACTTATTGTTTGCAATAATTAAATGCAATTTACTGGCATAGTACTCTAGACTTTCATAGATTTTGAATATTAATGAGTTAAAAGCTCTTCCCAGTATTACAACGGATAAGAGGCAATACAAGTGCCTCATGCAATATAATGTTTGTTTTAATAACAGAAGCCTGTGTAACAGGCATTGTGCTTAAGAGCATGATATGTCGGTTTATTTGGAGTAACACTATTTTAAAAAGGAAAACACATTAGATAGGAATAAAAAGCACCTCTTCTTCTTCTTAAATGTGTAATTAGAAATAAACATATCATAATTCTTTCTTTATAAAACTTCAGTCTGCTTAAATTGGGTCATTAGCAATTCTCCAAAATGTATATATTCTTGAACATGAGCAACAGAATCCGGGAGAGATTCTGCACTTTGTAGAGGAGCAGTGGACATTCTGCTATCTTCTGTTGGGTGCAGCAGGGCCTCTTCTGAAAATGGAGACAAGATTGGCCACTGTGCCAATGTCTAGTGGAGAATAAGATTAAGAACCAACAAACATAACTGTACACCATAGTGTCTGGACATATTTAACAGCAGTAGATGGTTAAGAGTCAGTGTGTTTTCTCAGTTATTTTTCAAAAAAAGACATTTTTCTTTCTTGTGTCTCAAAGAAAGCGAACAGACTTGTTCCAAAGACTGAGATTTACTATATTCAGTTCTTGGTCAAAATGTGAGGTTTATTTATTTTGAAGTATTTCTAGATTTGAGAGCACTTGAAAAATTACCATCAAAAGGGTTTGGTTTTTGTTGTTTGTTTTTTTTTAAAGTACCTTGTAACTTTCGTATTTGTAGCACATGTTGTTATAACAACCACTTCAGGTCAAAAAACAGATGATGATGCCTTCAGAAATGAGAAAATAAAAACTTCTTTACCCTAGTTCTTCCTTCAGTTTGGACCCTTTTTCAGATGAAGTCTGTCTTGAAAATAAAATGCATTATTCATTTTTCAATACAGTTTGAAAACTTGGCAGACATAAGTGATTTCTTTGCTCGTCTTGACTCCTGTGATCTCATCCACTGTTTTTGCTTGTTGGAATTTTTCTGTCCCACCACCCACATCTGAGTATTTCTAATTGATGAACTGGTATCTAATTTTCCTCTCTGGAAAGAGGTACTGCAAATCAAATCTACTCTGGAATTTTTGGATATGAGTGATTTTCAGCTTGTTCTTCCTTAGTGGTCTGTAGCCATAGGGAAATCATGTTGAGTAGTGTAAGTTTGTGTCGCAGCTGTATCAAGCATGTAGTTTGGAGTTACTCTTTTTGCCTTGTCATTTACCCATAGGGGAGGAAATCCAGTATGTAATCATGATTCCCTGGTAATTTTGAATTATGAAATAATTACAAAATTTCAATTAATTTGTTTACAAAATTAAAAAGTCAGAGGGTTTTTGCGTATCCCTTGTACATATTTTATTCTGTAGCTGAAGCTTAGTTAACTGTTCACAGTGCAGTGTAACACACAAGAATCACCTCATGCTTAGAAGCGGTTGTCAGAAAAATATGGGCCTGCCTGGTAGAATGTATTAGCCCAATACATTGTCTCCATTTTATTATGAAGCTGCTGGGGAAGCTGTGATATACAGCACTGTCATTACAGATCTATTGTTAGAAGGGTTCTACAGTCTTCTGTGTGCTCCCATTAATTTATAGCAGTAAACAATATGTAGCCCTCCAACTGCAGCAAAGCAGAATCTTTTAATGAGGTGGATGTTATTACCACAATAAATCAGTGCATTCATGTAATGTATAATTCAATGTGTGTATTCCCACTGTAACTTCTCTGAGTAAGCTGATAGTGTATCATTGTCAGTGCACAGCTCCCCAGTTCTTTTTTTTTTCCCTAAGCTTTCTTTCATTTGGAGACTTTTTTTATTTGCTTGCAAATAAATGTGACATGTCTTGATAGTTGTCCTGTTGCAGGCTTCAGAAATCAACTGTAATAATAACAGCCAAAATCAATACTGTGGATTCTGACTATATGGAGCTCTGCCTGATATTTTTTTTTTTTTTTTAATAAGATAGAATGAAATCACTTCTAATTTGGTTTAGCTTTATATTCAAGGAATGCAATTCTATAACTATTGATTTGGGCTATACTCATTTGGAGAGTAATAAAAAAAAGAGGCAGATAAAGAGAATACATGAAATGTTACAGAACTATACAGCGCAACACTGTTTCTATTTTTAATTTATATAATTTGCCTACCAATGACCACCTTTTTTTTTCTCTTAAGCATAGCTGAATCTTCGGGTAAAATCAGTACGTATGGAGATTCCAAAATGGTTCTTGCAACAAAGAGGCTTCTTGGAGTCAGTTCATTCTTCCCTGGAATAAATTTGATAAATCAGATAAAAATCCTTTTATACAGGAAATCTTTCTTTTAAAGGGTTATATTTCAAATTAGTGAACTGCAAAAATAGTAATTAACCTAAGATGTTTTCTTTATCCTGCTGCAATGTGAAAGCTGCTCTAAGTAAAAAATGTAAGATTAGATCTTAGGTCATTCATAGATCTAATCTATACTAGAAGAGAAAGTATTTTGAAGCTTGTATGCCACATTTCACATGAGCTGGAAAGAAGCAGTTATTTTAATAATGATAATAATCTGAATAGCAGACGTAGTTTTTCACTTCAACTATGCTTGAATTAATGACTAGATTACTGCTGCTTTTGATCCAGGACTTTTAAAGTTTTTTCTTACCATGTAGTGTATTCTTAAGTATCTTTTTTCTTGCAGAACAGAAAGAAGAAAATATTTTTGCATGTTTATTCTTCAGTTATACTTGAATGTATCCATCTTCTGTACAGATGGATATCACTTACGTTAATAATATAGAAACAGTGTGCTCAGTTTGTATACAAAATTGCATTGCATATAGTTTTTGCGTATATATGCAAAGATATTTTAGACCTCTTACAGCATTTTACATGTAGGATGGCTAAATTCATTTTTGGGTTTCTCAATGATTTATGTGACGTATACTCATTTTTTCAAATCCTTTATGTAAAACTCTGCTGAAGAAATACGCAGCTCTAGATAACAAAATATTTCATTTCTTACATTTAAGTAAATCCCTGGGTGTTTATGTCCTAGGTTAGTTCTGAACAAAGCATAACAATGCTGGTTAAAGTGTATTAGACTCTTTTTAGTCATGCATATGTTACTTGTTTCTTTTATATCAATGTTTTTTCATAGAAATTCTGCTATTTTATTTGTCCACTTCTAAGTTTCAAGTTTTATCCATTAAGTAAAACTTAAATTGGAATGGTAAATAGAAAGCACAGAAACAAAATGGTTTGAAATACACAGATCTCTTCAGGTGCTTACAGAATCCAACATCTGCTTTTGCACAACATCAAACCCACTCTTCTCCATGCGTGCTGATAATTCTGGTTACCAAGAAGAACAAGAGGAAGAGGAAGTGATAATAGGTCATGTTATCTTTATTTACTGAATGTATTTATTTTTACAAACCTTGTAGCCAATTGGAGCTTTGAACCCGAAGAGAGCAGCATTCTTTGCTGAGAGATATGAATCATGGGAGGATGATCAGGTTCCAAAATTTCACTATGGTACACATTATTCAACTGCAAGTTTTGCACTCACATGGTTATTAAGAATTGTAAGTATGTATTTTAAAAATACTTTTCCTTCAAATGATAATGAAAGCAAAAAATAGCTAGGAATGAATAAACTAAAACTCAGTAGCATGGGAGAGTACTGCAGTTCTTTAGTAATTGTAATTAGTAGTGTAGCATAAATATATTCCAAAGTTTCAGGAGAAGGTTTTAATTTTTATTGTACAAATTGTTTTCAAATCAGTAAAGTGTTTTCTCCTTAAAAAATACTTTCTAGTGTACATTCTTATTCTACTTTAAACATGGTTAACTTTCCCTCCTTGCATATTGTCTGACTGGACCATGTACTGAACATTTGTGATTGTAACTGGATGTATTTAATTTTCACCTCCTAATGAGTGGAAATGAGTTGGTTTCTGATAATCATGAAATTCTGTGATGTAAATAATTTTTAAAAATCTGTTGCAATTTATATGGAAGTAACTTATGAGATGCTACATATTGATAATACATTGGTTAAACAATGCATTTCTATATAAAATTGAAAGGCGATTTATCTCCTAAGAAAGTAATTTCTTTGAGAAAGTGTTAGCAGCACATCATTAATTAAAGCTTGTTAGAATGTACAAGCACACATAAATCCTTGAAGTAATTTATAGTGCTTGACTGATTTCAAGCAATTATCCACTAATATGTGCTTAAGTGTTCTTTAACAAAGAGGAGGCTTTTAAATCTTTCAAAGATTTTTCTTTTCTAAAGCATAAATTACATATTAAACAACAACAATCATAAAGCTATTGGTATTGAATATGCTACCCTTTATAGCATTTAATAGATTACATTGAAAAAAATAAAATGTGTAGTGTATTTTTGTTACGTGCTAGTGTGAAAAATATCTAAGGTACAAATAATGGAGCTTTTTCACGCTTTTGAGAGCAATTTGTGTTACACCTGACTAGCTTCTCCTTCAGCCTGTAAATGCCTTCTTTTGGTTTTGTTTGCTTTTCTTCATCTGAATATATATTCTTGGAGTAGGAGTAAAAAGCATTTTTTGAACAATTAAGCATGAGTTTGTATTTCTCATTCTTGGATAATAGAATTAACTCTTTGCAATTAATCATGTGTCTGCCAAAAGAATAGCATTATTAATAACCAAACCCCAAAAGAATAATAAATCCTTTTTTTCCCCCTGAAATTCCTGAAGAAATAACATTGCTGGTTTTAATTAATCTTTTTGTGTATATTCAGGAACCCTTTACAACACTTTTCCTAAATCTACAAGGTGGGAAGTTTGATCATGCGGACAGAACTTTTTCATCTATTTCAAGAGCATGGCGTAATAGTCAGCGTGACACTTCTGATATCAAGGTAAAAACTTTTCTGAAAGGTGTTAGTGTATTTTATACTGGATCTGTCGTTATTGTACCTATGATCATAAGATCATGTGACCACAGGTTGTGAAAAAGGGAAGGAAGAAGATTGGGACCTATTCTACCATTTGAGAAAAGATGCAAGGGAAATAACACATTGTTTTACTTCTATTAGAATATTTCAGTGAATTCTTTTTTAGAACTTCAGCAAACATTTTTAGCCCTGAGACTGAAATAAGGGAAAGTTGGCCTTTGTGCTGCAGACACGTGTTTCATTGCCTTTTTGTTCCTATGCACAAGTTTTAAGCCTTTGAAACTGGTGTAGACTTGAAACCACTAAGTTTCGTAAATACTCTGTTCATGCTTCTGTCTCACTCAGATAAGAGTGTTACAGTTAATATTTGTATTACTTTATGTAATTTTGGCTCTGGGCACTTAATTTTTGCGTAATTTCTGCAGTAGCCTATTTCTTTATCTGACTATGACAAACAGGAGGAGGAGGCAGCTATGCTACTTATGTGCAGAAGGGACAAAAACTAGTCTTATGGCTAGAGGATAAAGAGCTGTGAGGGAGATCTGGAAGCAGTCTCCAGAGAGGCCGTATACTGGGTAGAGAAACAAAGATCTACAGAAAACTAGTATCTGAGGCTACTAAGATGAGATACAGAATTTATCATGATATGGAACCTATCCTAACAGGGGCAATGGGCCTAGAGACTGACAACTGAACAAGAAGTAGAATGAGAATAGAAGATAAATTAATCTAGTAATTAGTCATTGTACAGAAAGAGACTAAGTGGGTTGAGAAGCTAAGGCAGGAGCACATAGAAATTCCAAGGCAAGAGATTTAGGTAGGTAGACTGTGAAGGAAGGAATAAAGTAAACAGAACAAATAGAATCTGGGATTTGGACTAGGAAGGAGAACAAAGGAGAAGGAAAGAGGGGAAAGTCAGGCACCGAGTTAAATGAACACAGATCCCTCTAGTTTTGATCCCTGCCAGGGGAAATGAAGAGTTTCCAATGTTTATTATTTCTTTAGAGTTCCTTTCCCACCTACTCTATAGCCAAAAAATATTATGAAACATGACACTCATAAGTTTTAGACTTGTTCCTTGGAGTATCATTCTCTTTAACGATTTTATGATAGTACTTTCTCACAGTCTGTCCTGAAAAAGCTGAGCACACATAGTTTTCTATCACCTCAGCATACAATATTGTAGTCAATCAAATGGCATTTTCTGATTCAAGTTGAGTTCTGCAATTATTTCCTTACAATTCTGGGCTGGAAAGCTTTTTTCTGCATCACTAGAGTCAAAGGGATGATGTCTATGCCTTTAAAGGAAAGAAAGCCTGTGTCAACTACTGTTGTCGATGGAGTTCTTATATTTTCTAAATTGTATATAAATACAAAATATAAATATAAATAAAGACATGTATAGAAAAGCTATCTAGCTTGCATCCACCTACTTTTCAATAGGTTAAAAAACCAGAAGTTACATTTTAACCATTTTTTTTAAGGTAATGTACAAGAAATACAAGTAAAACAAACTTTTTTAATAATATAAACCTTTATGTTCCTTTGATTGTTTCCAGAACTTGGAAGATGCTGCTTACTGGCTAGTGTGATTACCTTGAAGTTTGCAATTTGCAAACACTAATGCATTAATGATTATTCAAATATTTTTCAAAACCCTTTAACATCCAATTTATTCATTCTTTTCTAATATCAGTGTTTCTGTACTCTCTTAATTTGGTCTAAGATGTTGTCAAAAACAATATGCAGTTTTCTTCTTAACATTTATGAAGCATATGGGAATCAAAAATTATTTCAGGGAAGTCACTACATTTGAGATAGATTGAATAACTTGAGGGAGAAATCTCCTTAAAAATACAGGTATAGATCAACATGGAAATGACTTTACTGTAGTATCTGACTCCATACCATTCAATCCCTGGTGAACACAGGATAAAAACCATTTATTTCTCAATAAATGAAAGGGTTTTAAGCTTTACCTTTCATTTCTCATGGGCTGAGAACATACGTGTAGTCAGCTATTGTGTCTGATTAAATAATAATCAGGTTTTTTGACCATAAGCTGTCTGGATTCCTGTTGATACTTCTACAACAGATGAAAACCTAGCAGTTTAATGTATTGATTTATAGAAATACAAAGGCTTTAGGAAGCCACTTTTAAGACCTTGAAAGTGGCAGGCCAAAGTGAGTGGTATTGTATCGTGATGTATGGGGAGTGGGGGGCTTAAAGGAAAAAGAAGGCTTTATTCCTACTTTAGCTGAAAAAATTGTGTATTTTTAGAACCATTGAGTTGATTATAGGAAATAGTTTCTCCTTGCCTCTCATTCAAAGAGAATGAATGTAGTTATTGACGCTTGCTGTGGTAAGATTGCTGCTAATCTTAGTTGGAGGCTTGATATATTACAAGGAGGACTAACACGAGCTAGCTTTGGAAGCAACTCTTGTTGGCTGATATAACTTCAAAAAAACTGAAGCATATGTGTGGTCACAACCAGTCTTTGTCAATATCCTGTGAAAGCCCTGGATCGATGATCAAAGCTGGAAACTAATGCTACACTGTGGTATAACCTTTGGTTGAACTTTTCAAATTTTGATTTCTAGAGGTGATATGTTGCATAAAATTTAATTTCCTGGTTCTTCCCTACCCATTTATTTAAACAATGCAAATTAGAATCCTTTGGAAGTTTACTAGTGTCTCACTACCTCTCTGGCATTGTTATTTACTAGTTAGCTCAGCTCTGTTGTCTTTAAATGATTAACTATGTGTTTTGAAATTAAATCTTCTGCACTGAAGAATATTACATGTATTTCAATTCTGCAAGTGTACTGCTTAGTACCTTTAAAGTACTAGACAGGCTTGACCGTTAACTCCTTGAATTATTTCTTAATTTACATTAGTATTGCAAACAATCCTGGTTAGTTTTGTTAATACTGTATAAAAAGCAAGCATGGATGGCCTGACAGTACTTAACAGAAAAATGGTTTAGTTTGAGCCTTGGACTGAGTTCCTAAATACTGAAGTTAACTTTGTCTGTTCTTTTGTGTTGCTGTTTTTCTTTGATGAATGAATAGATTTGGACATGCTTGTTGAGAAGCAGTTGTTATTTCTGGTTTGGTTGTTAACCTGTTGTGATAAATTTATTTATCATTATACTTAAAGTTACAATTGTTACCCATGTTGCTTTTTGCATGTATTTTCTGTTTTCCAAGTGTAGTATTTTGCTGATTCATTTATTTTTTAATACCATATGTAGAGTTTCTCAAGATAATTTGAAGTTCTCATGTTGTCCTCCAAAAAGCTATCTTGCCTTCTTAGTGTCATCTGGAATTTTATTCCTGCATCTTCTATGCCAGGTCATTAATGAAGTTATTGACTGGTATTAGGAGCACAGTAGACCCCATTACCATATTCTTCCAGTTTGACAGTAAGATACTGATAACTGCTCTTGGAATATGGATTTCCAGGTTAGGTATTCCCACATTATTGTAATGTAATCTCATCTCCATTTCTGTGCTTTGCTTATAAGAATGTCATGGGAGACTGAGACAGTCTCAGAGGTCTTTACGCAAAAGTGAAGCAACATCTTAGCTCTTTTTCAACTATTTCACTTACCTTTTGAAAAAGAAAAAGATATTTGCTTAATGTATTTGATTTTTTTTTTTTTTACTATTTTTAACCAAGTTATGATCACTAGTATTGAGTTATGTTCATGTCATTCACTCTACTGCTTTCTGTGTTGCTTTTTTGTGTGCTTATGGATTGAGTTTGTTGAGGGGTTTCTTTGGTGCATTTGCTTAATTTTGTTCAAAAGGAGATGCTAGAAGACCATGAACTTACAGAAAACATCCATAAGCTCCAATTATGCTGTTCCAGATTGTTCCATCATAAAATGGATACTAATTTACGAAAGTCTATCTTGTGATATAACACACATCAGTTACAGTTGTAAGGCTGGTGTGATGGTATTGAATATCTGAATTCATATTTCATACAGGTGTGTTTGGTAAGATGTGTATGATCCTTTATCTTGTCCTAAGGTTCTCATAATATAGAACAGTTTAATTTTTATGTACAAAAATGCTGTTTTGGCAAGTTAACTATGTTATAAAACTCTTTAGCATCACATTGTTTTGGACAATTTTTCTTTAAATCAAGCTTCATGTTTAAAGTCTCTTTGAATTGTAACAGTATTAATGTCTGCTATAATGTGTAGATTGTCTTGGGCTTCTCGAAGCGTACTAGTGTTACAAAGAGGATATTTGGTGTATATAAACGCTGGGGAGATTTGGGGAGAATGGATTTGGCCAAGATTCTTCAGGTGTGTCCTTAAACGGCACAACTTGAGAAGTAGAAGAATGCTAAAAAGACATCATGATTTCATTATGAACAGGATACTGAGATTAAGAAATAAATTATGACTTAATCATGATGAGAATCATGGCTCTAAAATGTTGTCTCTAACTGTAGACTGTAATAAAAAAAGAGCTATGAAAGTAGCCCTCTGTCTTCTCAATTTTCATCCATTTTTTAATTCCTTGCCTCTAAGTCATCTCTATGCTAATGACTAAATTTGATCCTGGACAAAATTATTTTTGGTACAAGCAGCCTATAGAAACTGACAGTGCCAACTTTGAGTTAAAGTTGAGTTAGACTGTGCTTAACTAAGGATTCTGCTGGCCATAGGATGTTCTCAAAATCTTTTTGAAGCTATTGTAGTGCTGTTAAGTACTGTTCTTCAGATATTGTAAATTGTCCTTAAAAGGAATAAAGCAAACATTGGCTACAGTATGCAATAATTAACAAGATTTGTTGAGTTTTGGTGCCGTGATTTCTTAATTAGACAGTGGCATTAAAATATAGCTAATGCATGTGATTAACATTATTGAAATATTTGGAATCTTCATAATTGCAGTAAAGTAAAAGCAAAATGGAAATATTTAATACATTGATCTCATTGGACAGATGCTCAGATAATGTGCCCATGTACCTTAGTCCTTTACTGTTATCCCTTACTAACTTTTCTTCCTTTTGAGTACGTATCTTAAGTGAAATAACAACTTTTAAAGCTTATACAATTAAAAGCCATCCAGGATAAAGTTTTCAGCAGGGAGTTCTTAAAGGCCTATACAAAAGATTTATTAAAAAAAATAAGCCTTTGACTTCTAATAAAGAAATGATACAGAAATCCAGTCATGTCCTGTTATCGTGTGTCTTTTTCACGTACTTTTACTGAAAGAAGCACATCCAGGGAAACTTTTGAGCATCCACAGGAATTAATGGGTCTTCTTTTTATTAGAGTGTTAAATGTGCTCTTGTCTGTGAGTCCTGATGTATTTTATCCAAATAAGCACAAACTTTGTGCAGAAAATCTTTGTTATGGTAGACAAGTCAGATCTGTTAACAGATACAAATAGAATATATCACGAAATAAATATACTGCTAGTGTTACCTGCAGTCATAGATATTGCTTAGTTTCCGTGACTGTTGTGTAGTCAATACTGGGTCACGTGTATTCAATGTGGTCTTTTTCTTTCAAGCATGAGATTCTTCAAGTCTTCAAGAAGACTTGAGTATCTGGAGTCCATCATTGGAGGATTGACTCCTCTGTTAAGGGGGGCATTGGGAAAATTGTGTTTACCTAACAGTATATCAGATTTTGTATGTTTGGGAAAGTTTATTGGTAGTTGCAGTGTTCTATAAAGGAAAAAAAAATTCTTCTCTGTAAATGTTAGAGCAGATGATACTTTGTCTCCCATTGGTTTATGTCCTGCAATTGTTTGACACATTTGTCAAAAAATCTGTAAGCCTCAACATACAAATTTCTCAGTGGTGGGACATTTGTTATGGTGGCCTCCCTGTGTAGTTTCTGTGGAGGCTACTGGAATGTGAACTTATGCTGCACTTAATGGGCCCCTCAAATCATACACACATATATATAATGGCTCTACTTGCTGTAACTTGTGGGAACTTAGTTGTCTTTATAACCTGCTGTTAAGTTTGGCTAAAATTGACCAAGAAACTTAAAATGTGTTTGTAGGAAATGGAGGTTGCTGTAGATAGGCCAATGAGCACACATGAGCTGCAGGATTGAATACAACTGATTGAAAAGCGTGTTAAGCAGTATATTTAAACCTTGGTACTAGGGGCAAGAAACGAGAGCTCCAAGCTCGTAGGATGGAGGACATCCAAGCAGCTAATCTTAGTTGGAGAATCACAAATTTTATTTCTTTTTTTCAAAATATATAGTTAAAATTTGTCACTGCAAAATAGCCACTTAGGCTTATTGAAACAGACTGCCAAACATGAGCATGCCTAAGACACCTTGTGATCTGATAAACTTTTCTGCATATGTTTTGCGTTGTTTTATACTAATCCATCTAATAGACAGGAGTTTCAAGAGTTACAGGGAATAAAGTTGCTGTCAAACTGGCAACATTAACTTTGTATAAGAGAAATGTCGTGTCGTAGTAGTGATGTCAAAGATGTCCAAGAGCGATGACTAGCAAAATTCAGAAGCAGGTTCATAGTAATTCAGATTTGTAACCATAAATTGTGTGTCTAGTATAGCAAAAGTTTTAACGTATTTAGGATACAGATCTTTGGTTTTTGTGAAAGATTTGTTTTTCTTTAAAATTGTGCAAAGATTCATAACAGGAAAATATTTCTCTACGTGAAAAAAAAAGTAATTCTAGATTCAATCAGATCCATATATAGTAATCTGTGGGAATTGCAGTAGTTAAAAATGTAGACATCTGGGTGTATGGATCAGAAAGATCTATCAAATACCTGTCATCTACTTCTTTTACACCCAGCCATAGTTGTATTAAAAATTAAACAAATGTTTTGATATCTGCTCCAAACTTTTTGTGTAGCTGTTGAAATAATAAACATTAATTTAGTTATGGACAAATTTGCTGAAGTCCAAAGGAGTATGACCAGAAGTCTAGAAAATGAGACCACTGATACAAAGTTGAAGGTTTTAGAGGTTTACTTTGGAGAAAAGAAGAACAGGGATAGAAAAATAAAATGTTTTGGCAGTGACAGTTGTAATGCCTTTACCCTGCTGGGGATTTTGGCTGGCGGGCACAGTGCACTTCATGTCATGAAGTCACAGAACAGCTCAGACTGAAGGGACCTTGGAAGATCATCTGGTCCAGCTTTTCATAGGAAAGGAAACCTAGGTTATCTAGCATTTTGTCCAATCCCATCTTGAAAACCTCCAGTGACAGGGACTACCACATCCCTGAGGAGGTTGTTCCAGTGAAGAACAATTCTTACTGTAAAGTATTTCTTTCTTATATTGAGATGAATTCTGCCGTAATAATCCCTGTTCCAATGTGCCACCATACCAGCCTTGTATTCAGTCTGATTATGACCAGAAACAGGCTCCAGCTGCAGCAAAAGCAGACTGGAAAGTAGGAACACTTTCTAGTGGTATGAACAGGTGAACACTAGAAATTCATAGGATCCTCATTATTGAAAATTTTAAAAGGACAAGGCAGAGAAACATCTTTGAAGTATACCTGATTATAATTGTCTGTGAATGGAAAGGTGGACAAGGTGACCTTTCAAGGTTTCATCTAGATCTTTTTGATTCCATACAGTCCTTCTCGCTCTCAAATTAACGTGAACTACATATTCTGTAGTGTATAAATATGGTCAATAAATACCATTGCATACCTCTACACCTATTCTCAGTAAAAACTAAAATAATTTTATGTATATATAGTCCATGTATTGACTAACAGGAGTTAAAATGCCTTAAAGATGCGTTTTTTTGGGCAATAGAGTATTAACTTAATGAAACCTACTTATTGATCAATAACGAATCAACTGCTAATTCTGATCACCATATTTCTTTAATATACTAAAAGAACATCTGGAATTTTATAATTTTTTTTACATAATTGTAAATTACTGAGTATTTCAATATTTTTTCTTAAACTAGGAAATGTTTGAAATATAATCTCTTAGACTTTTAACAGGAAAATTGAATTAATTTCTTCATTATTTCAGTTTTAATGGAAACCTGCTGAAGTACATTTCTTACAAGTTGAGAGAATTTCAGGCAATGTCTTGGGATAATTTCTTAGTTCTGTGAGAAATAACACAGATATAGCAGACGGAGGGTGTTGTGGTTTAACCACAGCTGGCAACTAAGCACTGTACAGCTGCTCAGTCACTATGCCCTGGTGGGATGAGGGAGACAATCGGAAGTAAAAGTGAGAAAACTCATGGGTTGAGATAGAGGCAGTTTAATAAGTAAAGCAAAGGCCACACACACAAGCAAAACAAGCAATTAATTCACCACTTCCTATCGGCAGGCAGGTGTTTGGCCATCTCCAGGAAAGCCAGACTCCGTTACATGTAATGGTTACTTGGGAAGACAAAAGTCATACTTCTGAAAGTATCCGCCCATCCTTCTTCTTCCCCCAGCTTTATTTACTGAGCATGATGTCATATGGTGTGGGATATCCCTTTGGCCAGTTGGGGTCAGCTGTCCCAGCTGTGTCCCCTCCCAACTTCTTGTGCACCCCCAGCCCACTCGCTGGTGGAATGGTGTGAGAAGCAGAAAAGGCCTTTTACTCTGTGTAAGCTCTGCTCAGCAATAACAAAAACATCCATGAATTTTCCCAGCACAAACGCAAAACATAGCCCCATACCCTGAAGAAAATTAGCTCTACCCAACCAAAACCAGCACACAGGGAAACTCATGGGTACTTAGAAATTATGCTTTCCCGCAGTCATGAAAATGATTACACTGAAATGTGATGAAAAAGTGAAATTTGAATGAATATATTAGTATATCTTTTAAGTCCCCTAACAGAGGAAATACAGTGTGGCAATATGAATAAAAAACTAGCCTTCTAATATGCATTTTTATTATTCTGTTTGACAGGTTATATATAGGCTTAATATTGCTTAATGTGATTGTCAAATAATTTAGTTTGAAAATCTGATATCTTATAAATGTTTTAATATGGTTAGGGAATCTGTGTCACTGTTTCTAGACAGTTTTGCAGATCATATAACTGTACTTCAAAATGCATGTCTATTATTTTCTAAACAGAATAAAAAAATAAAATAACATTTCATTTCATTAAAGAAATAAAATATCTTATATACATCTTTTTTTTCTGTGTGGCGGCAAACAGGAAAATAAATTACCAGTGTTAAACTGACATTCTGCTAATATTACTTATTTGTGAAAAAAAAACAACCCTTCTTAGTGAAATTTTCTTAGGAGTCATTGCTTCTGTGTGGTTAAGGAGAATTTTTGCAGAAGCAAAATTGTATTTTAATGATATGCAGAATTATGCAAGCATTTTAATAAGAATTCTGATATGGCAAATTTTATGTTTTTTTTTTCTTTAAATACCACTGAAATGCTGTTTGTTAACATGTTGACATTCACCGTGAGCCCCTTCATTGGTTGTAATGAAATCAGAAACATGGCAGAAGGATTGAACTTTTGCTTATTATAAGGATGTCTGTCCCTACCCTATAGTACTGGTGAATTCCAACACAGGAATTTTGAAACTCATTTTCAATGTCATTGTGCTAAAGCAGGAACTTCAACAAAACATACAGATGTTTTCATTTTTCCGTGAAATCCTATGAACAATAGAAACGTGGGACAATTTTACTATTTCTGTACACATGCTGAGTGCATAAAATTTGGAGAGGGGTTCAGTAGAATTAGAGAAAGTATGAAGGCAACCAAAATGATTAGTCAGAAGGGAAGACCTCCAGAGGGAATGAATCTAAATTGATTAGAATCCTTTAGCTTACAAACAAAACGAAACAAAAACACAGAGGAAGAATGTGGTTATATAGGTATGTAGTATCCAGAAGGGCATATAGAAGAGTGAATGAGGAGTTAATATTTGCTGATTTTCACAATATGGGTACTAGAACCATCTACTGGACCTATTAGGAAGCAGTTTTAGAGTAACCAAAGGAAAAACCTTTGCAGACAAAACTACAGTCCATGGTTAATGGTTGTAAAAATCAGAAGCACAGATTAGTTCAAAACTATTTAACTGTAAGAAGCTGACAGAATATCTGTGGAAAGACTGTATTTGCCCTGTGTTAGTCTTCCAGTCCTTGTCACTGTTCCAGGTGAGGTACTAAATGGTCCTTCAGTCTGGGTCATCCTGGCTGGTCCTGCATCTTCATGTAGTGTTGTGTGAAACCACAAGCAAGTCCTTCCTCCCTTCCCTCAAAAAACAAGCAAAAAGTGCATTGATTATTCTTTTTAACATTCTCAGGCTTCCAGAAACTTACATTATTAATGGCATCACACACATGAGTCAGCATCTGCTGTCTTAGTGTTATCTAGGCATGTGATGTGAAAATTTTAAGAAAAAAGGAGAGGTCCCCACAAGCAGAGCTGAGAAGGACTATTATGGACTGCAGTTACCAAATATGTGAATAATATTTGTAAACTTGAAAAAAACCCAGATTTATTCAGTGGTTTTAGAAAAACTGTTTGCCTTTAACTAATGTTTTAGGTTTCACCCATGTAAAGCCACTGAAAATTGATGCTAAATACTACTCAATTAAAATGGCCCAGTGCATCTGTTTGTACTCCCTTTTCCCATGTTTAAATACTAGCACATGGTCAAAATAGGAAAATCAGATAATAAAGAACCTTCTTTTGTAAAAATGTGTCATTATGGTGACAGTGAAAAACTTTCTGAAAGCTCATTTCTGGGGTAGTGAAATAACTTTTTATGAAAAGCGTCTAATAGTCAAACTAACAGAAGTTACTGATAATTTTTAAGTTTCCAGGCAGCATATTGTTTCTGTGTAATCTAATGAAAACAATGTGTTCTAGAAAGCCAAACATGTTCTGATCTTGAAAGAAACTAATGAATAAGCTGTACAGATACCTACAGATTTATAAAATAAAACCATCCGTAACATATGTAGAGAACTTATATTTTAAGTATTCAGAATCATGGCATGGTTTCATATTTGTGATGCATGTGGCTATCAAGTGAATAGTCCAGTGTCTCTGCTTTTGCTTTATTAGTTTCTGTGATGATAAAAACTACAGAAACTTCAGTGTTACAGTACTTTCTTTTTTACAAATGTTTATCATTGCTACATACTTCTTCCTTCACTTATCCAATTAAATAGTTTCAAATCTCTTTTTATCAAGTACTTGTCAAGCATTTGGTACAGAAGCATGTGTTTATCCTGCCTAGTTAATTATGGTGACTGTAAACAAAAAGATGTACAATTCAAAGCCAAGCAGTGTTTCACACAAGGATGGAGGTGATAATAGCTTAATTCCTGCTTGATCTTTCCTGTCTTTGCCCTGGCTACTTCAGATTGACCTTGTCCACAATCTGATGACCTCCCTATTGCGCTCAGCCATTTGGAAAGCTGCTCATGCCATAGCAGGCCCTAAGGGGCTATCTGGGAGACCACTGATCCATTGACCCATGTCAAGACTGGGTTTCAGGTCTGATCTGCTGAGCTTGTGATGTAGCTACATACTGTAGACAAAGCCAGAGGAGCAGTCTGATGTTTTTGTCTACTTACGCAGCATACAGTTTGCGCTTGCTGTATGGAAGACCAATTTTACACTAGTTATTTGCTCTGAAATACACTTCCTGAAGCAATTACAGGTATTGATATTTTCTTTACAAAGGAACTAATTTCTTTCATTTAGTGGCTCATTTTTTTCTAAGTTCATCAAATTGGCATGTTTGTTGGGTACATTTAAGCCTCAGCATCAAGTTCTACCAAGTATATTAAGGGCAGAAATATAATAGGCTTTTTCTATTAAGTGTTTTGACAGGACATTGCAGACATTTATAAAAGTATGTACATAAGGTTCTAATCATTTTATGTATATCCTACTGCGTATTTTACAAAATAATGGCAATTTATGAAGTTGCTTGTCTGTTTGCAAAACAGGGAAACCACTTATCCAGGAGAAAATCCTTATGGTTTTGAGCTTAATTTTGCTTCTTAGCATGTTAGGTTCAATTTAGCACTAGCATGTACCATTTTCTGCTTAGAAACATTCTTTGTTTAGCCATTAGTGTTACTTTGTTTTTCTCAAAAGGCTTGGAAGTTAAAATTCCTTTGCTCTATGTGCTTGCATTTACTCTTCAATCCTGTTCAGTGTAGCAGGGTCTGTCTGCAGAAGAGCCAGGCCGAGCTGGCAACGGAGGTGTTAAATGTGGCGTTCTAGTCCTGTTCAGCACAGGCCAATAGAGCACATTTGTTTAGAGCAGTACTGATCCTTACAAGGAATTTAGCACATACACACGCTTTGTAACGATGTGAAATTCCTTCCTTTTTTTTTCTTTTGTGTGTGTTTGTGTGTGTTTGTGTGTGTGAAATTATGCATGATACTTCCCTTTAAGTATAGACTGGGTACATAATTGAGTTAATGACCTTTTCATAAAAGGAAAAATCAGCTTTTACTGTGTGGGTTTTTTTTTTCTGAGCACGTAGTATAACTCCAAGTATTTTAGCATTTTAGTTTAAAAATATTTCTGGGCATTGAATGATCTTACATAATAGCCTAAACATTAAGTTCCTAGACTATGTTAGAATAAGAACATAACTGGGTTTTACACTTTTGTAATTAATATATACAGCAGTATTTTCACCCAAACTATAGACTGCCATTTGTGTTAGCACCTTAAAATTTCGATTGTGTTAAAATGTGAAAGAAGCAGTTTTCCCCGACATCCTTGGCTGTTGTTGCTTTCCACTAAATGTTATTTGTAGCATGTGACATTTATTGCTTCAGTTTTATAAGTTTCTTTGTACATAATATGCAATCAAAACCAATGTTCTGAATTTTTTTGGTTTATAGCCTGTTGTGTCTTAGTTCTTTGTCATGTTAAAAGCATGATAATGATTTACCATATCTAAAGATCTAAATTTTTAAAAGTGTGTGAATGTCCCCTTTCTAGGGAGAAGGGATATGCCTGCAGGAGGATTTTGTATATACTCTTTGCCTAATAATTTAATTTAAACGAATAACTCTAATAATTATTTTTTTTTTAATGTGACAAAATACATCCTCTGACAGAATTTACAACATAGCATTGTTTTTCATTCATCTACAGGAACTGATTCCTGAATTCTATTATCTCCCAGAGATATTTGTCAACAGCAACAATTACAATCTGGGAGTGATGGATGATGGAACAGTTGTGTCTGATGTTGAACTTCCACCATGGGCCAAAACCCCAGAAGAATTTGTTCGCATAAACAGACTGGTAAGATGGCTATCTTCTATTGTCTGTGTCAAGTAACATTTGTCTTACAGGATTCTTCTGAAATAGTGTGGATCTTTGCTTTCAGTATATGGCTATTTATAGTTTACATAGGACTATGGCTGAAATAATCTGAGGAAATGATAGATTTACAAGTTTAGGAAGAAAAAACACATTTAGTATTGGTCATTCTTTAGAATTGTTCAAAAAAATAGTTTGAATGTGGTCTAAATATGCAGATCTTATGCCCTTTGTATATTAGCCCGTGTGGTTCTAAAGAGCCAGTAAAATCATCACTTTACAGATTACTTGAAAAAGCTTGTTTAAACATAGAAATATTTGTCACTCTGGTTACTTAAATGTATTTTTTGTGTGTATGGGTTTTTTTTTTATTTTTAGTATTCATTTAACTCCAAAGATCAGTGAATGCCTCAGAAAAGAGGGTTCCATTTTAAATCTTCTGCCACCTCTTCCATTTCTTCCATTAAATTGGTATTTTTCAAAGCATTTTTTACAAGAAAATAAAACCAAATTCTTTTTTGCCTGCTTCATTCCCCAAACCTGTATTACTGTTCTTGTCTCTGTTTTGGAAAATCCTGTTGTTAGCACTGCCTGTCTTCACCGTGCCCTCCAGACAGTGTAATGAATTACAGAATAACTATTGCAGTATCATTGTTAGTGTTTCAGCACATTCTAAAAGCTATTACATTAGGCTCTTTTCAAAATAAAAGGGTTCTGTATCAGTGGCACTCTAAAATAAATAAATTAGATAATATTTTTTTAATGAATCTTGAAAAATGCACCTGCAGATTTCATGTTGTAGTCAGCTAACGGAAATACTAAGTTAAGGCATGGAAGCTCTCAGAAACTTTTCAGATACGAGGCTTAAACTTAATAATATCCTGGTATTCCTAAGTTAGAAAATGGGAATTGAAAAAGTTCTGTTGTTGGCAGGACATCAGACCCCATATTCATGAAATTATAGAACAGTCATATCAGAGGAAATCTGTGATTTATAAGTTATCAGAATGCTTTGCACTCTACTTTTGCTGGTGACATGATACAGAATCACAGAATCATTCTGGTTGGAAGAGACCTTTAAAATCATCGAGTCCAGCTGTTAAACCAGCACTGCCAAATCATCACTAAACCAAGTCCCTAAGTTTCTAGGTCTGGTACCAGCTTTTTCTCACCCTCACCTCTCTGTATGCTCCAACCTACCCTTCCATCATCCCTTCATCATTTCCCAAAGCCTTTGCTTCTAGTTTCTGCCTTTCTTGCAGCTCTCTTTGAAATCTCTCACTTGTGCTGTATTCTCAGGATGAAGTGCTTCATCAGCAGGAAGGAACTGATTTTCGATTATTGCTGTTAAACTCATGGGCACAAAATGTAAAATCCCTTTAAAGTCTTCTCTTAAAGAGTAATGATCTCATTCCGTATTCCAAATATATTTTTCTCTTTGCATGTGCAATCTACAATAAGTGCATCTTAATTTTGTTAAATCCTGTAAAAAAAGCAGTTCAGAACACTCTAGAATGAGGGAAGTGCTTGTTACATGTCTGAAACTTTCATTTCAAGAAAAAGTAATCCGAAAACAGCAATATATTAACTTTTGTATATTTGAAGGGGACGATTAAAATTAATTTGTCTTTTCCTTAATTTCACTCAGCATTTCTTATGACACTCATATTTACTATATAAATATAAGTGAAGTTTCCTTCTAATACACTTTTTTCCCCCAGTAATTCTTCATTAGAGATTGAAACTATTTTAATAAAAAAACAACTTTGCTAGTAATTTTATTGGCTTTGTAGCTTGTACTGTGAAAACAGACCTTATACTACCACTTGTCAAGTGGTGTATTGGAAGAACATGCAAAAGTTGCTATAAATTAGAGTTTTTAGAAATGAACTTTTAAAGGAACATGTAATTTTAAAGTATTGCATAATTGGACAGAATAGGTTTTTTTAAGGCTTAAGTAAATTATCAAAGTGAGAACTAATTGACCGAGTGATGGTATATTAAATTGTGTCAGACATCATCCCTTTTGGTGACACTGTAGGTCCCTGATACTGCTGCTGTAATTCAAGTTTTGATCAGTCTGGTAGCATTACATTTAAAACTCTGTTCCAATGAATTGCATTAACTGCTTCTGTGTGACATAGTTAACCTTATCATGGTGGTGGTGGCCCTGTTAGTGTTGGTATGGATGATGCCCTCTGTAATCTGCCATTTTTGCAGTGGAATAAAACTGAGAAAATTGCGTGCAAATATTAAATTGCTTTTTTAATGTAAATACTTACTGGACTGGATACCACCAGCATCAAATTAGCATTATTTTATTTTTGAGTAGAATAGGTGTGTTTAGGAAGAATGCTTAAAGCTCAATTCCTCATAAATAGTATCCGAAAAACCACTTGTTCCTACGTATGTGGCATGGGCTGATTCATTCAATTAATATTTCCTTCCTGCTTCCTGGTTCAGACAAAGTAGTGATTACTGTATTTTAAGTGCTCATTTTATAAGCTATCACACATAGATATTTTTTCCTTTTGCATTTCAGTTTACCTCTTTAAGTCCACAGATCTTATACAATGATTTGAGCTCATGAAATGCATACTACTTTGATCTGTGACCTTTTTGTGGTGCTAATCGGGTTCCTGATATCATTATACCTTGCTCATTAATCATATTTCCTGCAGCCCGTCAGCCAGCCAGCCAGCCCAAGCCCCTGTTTGCAGCCTTGTGTTGGCAGGTTTCTGCTTTTCCAGATTATTACGGTGTAATACTTTGGCTTCTCATAACCAGACCCACATCAAGCTGTGTGCTCCAATTAAAGTCAGATGGTCCTCAGGTTGAACAGGGATATACTGTTGCAGCTGTCTGTCTTTCTGGAAGAGACCAGCATGGGGAACAGATGATATGTAGGACAGTGCATAATAACAGCTTGTACAGTACTGGGTCAATAGCAGGGGTTCAGATCGTTAATTGACAGGCTGATAGCTGATTTAAAAGTGATTCCTAACCTATTTTTAATTCTATAAAGTATGTATTCTAATTGAAATAGATGGTTGGGTATCCTCTGTGTTTACTCAGAGAGAAAAAGCAGAATGTTGTATAATTAAAACTGGGTTTTGATTGATGGAATGTCATGATGAGCTAAATGATAGCATCAGGATGGCATTCCAAGCAATACAAAGAAGTGCAAAATGCATGTATGGCTTCTGCATATAGCTAGTACATTGTATTTGTGATAGCACAATATTTTATAACAGCACAGATCAATCGGGAGTAGGATATTTCTCTGGGGCAGTCTACAGTTTGATGGAAAAGTGACTGTGTTTTTAACATTCTAAAACCTTTTTATATACCTCTAAAGCTCTGTATTCTATTTACTGCCATAGAACAACTGGTTAAGATACCTGAAAATACTTTTCATTTTACACAGATACAGTTAGAAATAGTTGTATTAGTGAATAATTCCACCGTTTTTATACGTATGTGTGTGTAATAGGAATTACAATACTTGCTTAATAAAGGTAAAAACTCCATAAAGTTTTAAATGAGATGAAATTATAATTCCTTCCCCCAACAAAACAGAAAAACCCCAAACGCAACCTACTATTGCATCCTTATTTTAGTATTCTCAAAGTTATGATATCTTTAGAGCATTCATATGCGAGCAAAGAGCAGAATGCTAACTTGATCTGATACCTACTAAAAAGAAAATATCCGATATTTTTTTGGTTCTCCCATGCTTCTGAGAGACCTATGGGAAAAAGAAATGGGAAGTAAACTGAGAAGGGAAAAGTATAAAGAGATAGTTGTTCAGATATTGTTTGGATACAGAAATCTTAAAAGCTGTAGCATTAGTTGTCAGACACTGAAATAGACATATTCTTTTAAACTTAATGATACTTACCCCATTCAAGCTGATAGAAATTTTAAATGCCTTTCTTACTATGCACGTCAAAGTAGACATTCACAAAGATCATGTGCAACCCAAGGAAAAGTCCCATACTTCCCACTGATAGTTAGGAATAGCTAAAAATCCCAATAAGGCTGTTCTGTTTGTTCTATATAGTAACGTGATCTATTATCCTCTCATTGAAGGTTGAATGTCTGAATAGATAGGAATTAATTTAAAACTATTAATCAACTGATAATAACTAAATTTCACATAGCTTTGATGAGCCACAGCTTTTTGAAAATTAGATTGCTTCAATGATAATATAGTTGTTGAGGTCTGTCGAGACAGCTTTCTACAATATATCTCAGTTGAAGTATGTTAGTGCTTTATTGCAGAGTTAGTCCTTTCATGATTAATGATTTATCCATTTGATTCAATGCTGGGGAAAAAGCAAGATAAATTAGCAAAGTCATTACTGTGATGTACTGAGAGTTTTGAAATCCAATTTTCAAATAATTGAAAATGTAGTGATTGAAAGTTAGGACACTTTCTGAAACAAATGAAATACATGAAGGTACTGTGCACTATATTTATCCTGGCATGATGAGTAAAATGGAGAGGAAGGGTAGGCCAGCTATTCAGCCTAATAAAAATTTTAGTGGAGCAAAATGAATTAGTGTTAAGAACCACCATTTGGTAAGAAAGATCTACATTGAGAATTAGAGGATCATTATCGGTCGATACGGTGCATTACTTTTTAGCACAAGCTACTTCACCTTACACCAGAAAACACTGCGAAAGCAACGTAGACTTTGTGAGTCTTTACTCTCTCCTATCCATGGAAAGTGAATGGATGAAAAAATACAGCTGTGTATTTTACAAAGGTGTTACAGAAAGTGGTGTACAAAATCATGTGGATATGAACTGTATCAGTTGAGGCTCACAAGTGCAGATGAGTAATAGATTGCTAGATTATTAGTCATAGATTGCCAGTAATAGCTTACTTGTTAAATATGTTGAAGACGCCAGTGAGCAGGGGAAAGGCTAAAATGAAAGCAGGACTAACTAGCAACATTCGTTTTTATATGTGTAGCACCTACTTTCCTACTTTGAAATTCAAGTTTAAGCAGGATTGCATATACTCTTATTGGTCTGTGTAGGCTGCATGATTAAGATGCTTCTGGCAATCTGAGCTGATCTGAAATGTGTACAGAATTGAAGCGTAGAGTAGAGGAGAAGGCAAATCGTAGCTCTGTGAACTCTTCACTCAGCTCCAAGCTCTTCTAGAGGGTTCTGTTGGCATGCTACATATCTGTTTATCCTGAAGAGAGCTGATGAATTGTGGTAAGAAGAGTTTTGACACCAGTTCTTTCAAGCTCTACTTCATGAAATACATATGCAGTTGAAGTGTTACTTTCACTCTTAGTTCTGGTGTTTGATGATGTCTTGTGGCTTTTCTGTGGAAATTATAATCTCTATACAATATGAGATTTATACAATATCCTCTGAAAGGAGGACATCTATTAATTCTGCAAGCATTTCAATTTTTAGCAAAAATCACTTTCATAAATTTATAGTAGAAAAAGTAGGTTGGAAAGTAATCCATAACTTTCCTTTTACTGGCAAATACTTGTATTTCTATGCCACGTGTGTGTAATGCATTTAAAACAAATATATGTGCATGAGTATTGATACTGCATCTTAAGACACCATGCTGCGTTCATTTTGTTTCACTTTCAAGCTGTGACTAGAGAAAAAGGTTTGTGCTGAAGGTGAGGTTCCTTGTATCAGACAAAATAAACACTTGCATTCGTGGAAGTCTCAGATACTTAACAGTCTAATCCAGAAATTGTCAGGAGTATTATTTTCCTGTGAAGTTGTGTGAAAGGTCCAGTTTGCTGGCATATTGGACTGCATGTATTTAAATGTTTGATAGCATTTAACGTATTTTTTTTCCTCATCTATGAAAACAAAGCAGTCCTGGGAAACACAGGAGCTGCACCATGTATATACTTAACAGACAGGGGAGCACAGAAAGTCTCTTAAACTGTTGGAGAAATCTAGGATAGTGTGGAAGTCTAAGCAGCAAGATTCCTTCTTTACTCAAAAAGTTCTTTCATGACTGCCGTGTGCAGCTAGTGATTGTCTGATTTTCGATATGTCCATGTAGAATACCAACATTGGCTTAAACCTCTTTGTTTTGCACCTGAGGTAAGTGGTGTATAGGTGCAATTCTGTTACTGTACCACTTACTCATTTCCTACCAGCTCAGCCACGTGTTTAACAATTTCATCATCTGTGTGTGTCACTGTTGGATTTCTTGCACTGTTAGACTTTCTTCCTAGAAGTTAGAACCCTTGCTATTTTTGACACAGGTAACGCTTGCTTGCAGACTAGAATCGAGGAATACTGGATAATTGTAATCAGTCTTTTGGTTTAATTATATCATGTACTGGTCTGATTAATAGTAAAGGAAGGGAGGAGAATCAGACCTTCATTACACATTTTTAAGCACCTTATTCAGATCTCATATGAAGGTAAATCTAGAGTAACATTAGTAATTTCAGCATAAGCACACTTAGATGAATTCAGTGCAAATGAAAACCTAATCTGTGAGTATTCTAGAGGGAAAATAAAAGGATTGTTCAATATAAGACATTTTTGAAAAGTAGAGGAGAAATATTTCTAGAGGAATATGATATATGGCCTATTAGAAAATACTCTGAAAGTCTGGGAAATAAACAAAAGTAGACTAACTTTTCTGTGTGTACAATTGACTCTGTGTGTATAAGAATAACTTATTTTTATTGAAATGCCATCTAAGAAATATGGCCAGAAATTCATGTTTATTGAAATCCAATTCTATTGGAATATTTTTACTAATTTTCAGGTAAGAATTTTTATTGCTTTAATTTGTAAAGGAGTCTTGTATACAAAGAAACTCAAATATATTCAAGAATAAGGGAGGTAATGAAAAGTGAACTCGAGCCATGCTTTTGAGTAGAACTTAAGAATGCTGAAAGCATTCTGTTTTGGTTTCATAACACATCAAAATATATTAGTATTGAAAGATGGGGTTTCGATAATATAGATATGATGGAATACATTGGAGAGGTGCATCTGAAGGACAAAGTTAATATATAGTAAAAAGCAAGTGTGATGATGTAAAGAAACTTTTTTTTTTCCTTTTAAATGAAAGGAGCAACATAGTGTATAATCACTTGTTAGCCAAAAGCATTGTTCTCATTTATATTGAATCTGGATATGTAAATGGGAAGGGAAAAACACAACATCTCACATTCTAAAAATAGTTTAAATTACTTGCTAATCATTATGACACTGCACAGTTACATGTAATGCATCTGTCTTAGTGAAGTCAGAGACTAAACA
Organism: Baryphthengus martii; assembly: GCA_013396935.1. Lineage (NCBI taxonomy): Eukaryota > Metazoa > Chordata > Aves > Coraciiformes > Momotidae > Baryphthengus > Baryphthengus martii. The sequence goes on along the minus strand of VWZK01003782.1, from coordinate 71,299 downwards.
AGGTAAGCAGGAGAAGAAATAAAAAGTACAAACATTTTAAAATGAGAGGAAAATGAAACCAAAACAAAAAGAAGCTAAGTAGTTAAAAAAAAAGAAAAAGGCCATGATTCATGTAGAAGAGTCAAAAGGAAGCAAAGCCTAAACTAGGACTGTGGACATTCAAAAGATTGATGAAGAATGCAGATTTTCTAATGGGATAAGAGGATTTATCATAGTCATGATAAATATTAAAACATGGGAAAGATGACATGCAGTTGAGAAAGATTATAAAAATCCAAATGATAACACAGTTTGAACACATAAAGTTTAAAAAAAATAAAGGAAAACTAAGGTAGGGAAATTTGCTTTTCTCCAAAAAAGGTTGATTGGAAGCAATCTAGACAATTAAATTTGCTTTCAGCTCTTTTGTTGTTTGATGTTGTAGAACTGGTGTTTGAAAGCAAGTCTGTGGAGGACATTAAAGTTATTACTGTGTGAAATGAAGTGGGAAACCATTGTGCTGGAGCCATTGCTCCATTTAACAGGTGTTCACTAAATCTGTCTTTTGTCTATTCTCTGAATGCTGTGCCTGGGCACGCCCTGTAAACAGTGTTCTGAGGTTTACTGTTGAAAATTTATTAAAATTATTGATTAACGTGGAAAAATTGCTTCACAAGCTTGGTATAGGTAAGGGAGAAAAAAGTTTGAAATAGATGGCAGTTTCATATTCAGTTTATTAAGAATTATAGTGTGTGATTGGAAGTTGCTTTGCAAAGAAGTCTTGCAACTTGTTCCTCCTCTAAGGTGAACTAACAATAGTCAGGACATCACCCAACAGAATGTATTGGTGAAAGACCTGGTAGGATATGGTGTTGAATTTGTTTCATTGTTGTCTAAAGTTTATTTATAGATCATATGTGAAAATATGCTGTTAAATTTGAATTTAATGGGTAGTTTGTTCTAAAAAAAAAATTTGTAATATAGTCAGCATGTAGAAAACTTTTCTGTCTTAAGTATTAGAAAAGAAAGTGAAATTTTGGTAACATTTGCATATGTGGAGCTGTGGATAAATAAACCAAGAATTTGTGGTCTTCAGCTGAAGTAAGGGAGGGGCTGAGAAAAGAAAGCCATCTGTGCCCTACATTGAAGGATACAAAAAAAGTCAGCTGAGGCTTTGCTTTCGGTGCTTTTCCCTGGCAAGACTCCACTTTTCGAAAGCCTGGGATGAGGAACAGTGATGTTGCTAAAACCATATGGGGGTACAGAGAAAGCTTCTGACAATGATATGGAGGTAGGAAAAGCTCTCATATGAGGAGTTTCCTTTTCCTAGAAGAGAGGTAAATAAGAAAGAGCATCATCAAAACATACAATGTAATAAATAGTATTGAGAAGATACATCATGAAATTAATTTTCTATTTCGTAACGTAAGGATGTAAAAGTTGTTCATTAAATGAAAAATTAAAATTTGCTAGAAGGTAGTGTTTTTCAGAGTGTGTAATTAGACTCAGGAATATTAAGAGTAAAAACAAGAACCAGAAAAGGACTGTGAACATTTATACAAACAAAAAAGATAGTTTGTTAGGCAGGACAAAACATAATGTGAAATACAAAATCTTGTTTTCAGTGATTAAGACAAGTTATAGAGGAATGTATGAGAGTTTCATGAGAGAAACAGTACCCTATCTCTCCTTGCTCTAATAAATAAAAGTATCTTTTTCTTGACCATATCAAACTAATGATGCTTTAGTCCTGTACAACAGATATTCTGGCTTTCTAGAAAGGAAAATCTTAAGACAAATGTCCAAAACATAGAGGACTTGCAGGGAGGTAGCTAAGGTATGTCCCCAATCTCTTCGTCACATCCCTCACCACATTTCCCCATCTGTGACTCTGTTCAAGAACAAATGTTTGTGAGGTTGTACCTGAACTAGATCACTAAAATTATATTAGAAAGCCTTGTCTCTAAGCTAGGTTATTATTTTAGTGACCTTGTTTACAATGGTGCTCTACTGGTGGTGGCATTGGCACAAATAAATAATGATATAGTTAGCTGCAACGAAGTGTGAGTACAAACATTTCAGAGTGAAAACTTTATTTTCTCTGTCAAAGTTGGTAAATCATTAAACTGCAGTCAGCAGCGTGGACTTAGAGAGCTAGACAAGCTCTAGTTAGCTGTGGTTTTGATATTAGTTTAAGTGTAGCAGCACAGCACTCTGCAGGGAGTATCGTAGTGCTGCTGGAGGAAGTGTAGCGTCAGTCGCGTGATGATTATGCACTTTTGCAAAAGCGGTGGGTGGAAACTCATGGAAAAGGTTGCTGCACCCTAGTCCATCTGCTCAGCATCAATCTACTGTTAGATGTTCCCTCACATCTGCCAGTTGTTACCCTTTAATTGGAAGTTCAGGTGTAGCCCTTTTGGTTTAAGGAGAGGCCAATCTATAGCCCATCAGTCAAGTAGGAAAATGTATTTAGCAAAACAAATGCAGACTTTTGAAAATCAAGGTCATGCTAACCCAAGTAATAAATGTACTGGGCAGTTGGTTCCTTTGGTCAGATGATTGGTCCACCCTTAAATAATCAAGGCCTGTGAATTTCTTTTCCATTTTATCTTTTTGAAGCAATTCAAGCAAACCCAAATCTCTTGGATTGTAGTTTTCACTCTAAATCTTTATTAGTTAAAAGGATGCACATGCCAGCTGCAAGGTATTACCAGTACCCCTTTGAGTACTTACTTGCTGATCTATTGAACTGCATTAGTAAAATTTGTGAGGTATAGTCAACTACATAACCAAATCAAATAAAAAAAAAAGTTTAATTTCCTTACTTTGTTTTCTAATAACCACAAATACTGTATGCTCTGCAATTTAAACCAATGTTATTCTGCTTTTGAAGCATGAAAGTTCCCTCTGAAGTAGAGGACTGTTAGTAAAGAAACCAGAGATAGAATTTCTCATGCATGTGTTCACTTGACCCTTTTGAGATTACTTTAACTACTTTAAAATGTTTTGTCTTTCTAGCTTGGTTCAGTTAGACTGAAATATGTTAGGGAGTCCTCATTTGCCAGTGTCAGTAGCAGATCTGAGGCACAGTAGGTTCTGGCAGGGGGGAGCTTTAATGAGCAACAGGTAGTGGATGTATCTTCCATTAATGTAGCTGCTTAGGAGGAGGATGTCGGATGGTATTTCTGTAGAAAGATAGGGTTTAGGTAACTCAAAGATGGTTTTACAACTAATCTAGCCTGGCTTATTTCTTTTTGAAAGTATTTTTCTTTTCTCAGTCTTAAATACTAAATTTTCAAAAGGAAGCTCCAACATAGTAATTACAAGAAATCTATCTATCCCTCAGCTTCCTTTTTTTTTTTTTCTTTTCATTTTGAAGTTTTATTTTCTCTTTGGATTTTATTTAGGTAGACTAGTGTTGTTAATAAAAAGCAACAGCTTGTAAAGCAAGATTAAAGATACTAATAATAGTTAAAATATAATTGACATTCATATAAGTCATAAGCAGACAAAATTCTGCATAAATAAAGTGAACATAATATATACTCTTGCAAGGTTTTTTGTGTTCGTCCTTTGCCAAATGAGTAGGGTTTGTCTAAGCCACAGTTTAAGAAGATTTTTTGAATCTGATCCAAGTTAGTTGTCAGTGAGAGTTGAACGGGGCTAATAAAAACATGGAAGGTTCAACAGCATGAAAGCAGTTTAGAGGAAGTTAATTAAATATATTAGGAAACTCAAGTGGATTTAGTTTTGCAATGTGTAGAATGAAAGTAATGTTGGATGTTTCATTTATGTTTATTTTAAATTAATAAAAAATACAACGTTCTCCATTGTTTGACAGAAAACAAACAAAAAACCCAACCAGCCAAACAAAAAAAACCAACATAAAAAACAAGACTTGTGTAATTGTTTTAGGGATGTTCCAAACAGTATACCCTAGAATAAAATAGTGCAAAGTATCCTGGTTTTGAAAATCACTGAAAAAAATGTTGCAAGTATATAAGCAGAAGAGTCCCTAGGAGCAGTGAAGCCTCCTAATTGTTACTGACATTATCTCTTGCCATCTGCTTTCTGAGGCAGAATCAGAACTTTGTAATGAGGATTAGGAATGAAAGATGGTGAGAGAATGCTCCAAGAGTTTCTAGTGTTCTCTGCTTTCATAATAAATCACTGAATAACTTTTCGAGTAATAGGGTTTTAATACATTTTGCCTTAACTAATATAAATAAACTAAAAATTAAATTTTGCTGCATATTCTGATAGGACTATTTTATTTATAGTCATTTAATTTATTAAACCTTTCTTTAAGATACTAGAAACACATGAACTAGCCATACTGCAGTGGTCTTGAATGTCTGCACTTGTCATCATCCTCCCTTCAGACTAATGCAAGCACCTACACCCTTGGGCTGTGTATACACCAGAATTAAGCTATTATTAAAAACTACTCCAAAGCTGCATACAAACACAGGTCACACCCAGAGCTTTTTTAAGCATAGTTTTACTGCTAGTGTGGACAGATCCAGGCCACTCTCAGATTTTTGGGAGATTGTGTTCATCTCTGGCTTTACACGTGTTTATTGAACCCTGTCCCAATTGCAGTTTTGCCTTGTATGCATTACTGGTTTAGTGTAAGTTTAGAAGAGAGAAATATTTGGATTAATTCTCTCTATCTTGCATGTTTCTCTCCCAAATATAGTGAGAAGTTCCTATTTTATTGTTGTAACCATGGGTGACCACTTAGAGGAAAATTTTGCTTTGCGTTGAGATGTTTCCTATGAGACATGTCATCTAACCTGTTTATGACCCATTTATATAGACTCTTGTACCCAAGGCATAAGTGGTGTGCTGACTTGTGTTGTTTTAGCTACCACTTTGATATTGTGGCTATGTAAAAGATTGCCGTGAGCTGGACTGTGCACTAGAAATGAGTGCATTTCATGTACTGGGGTCAATTTTATTCCTGCCTAGTTCATTACAGTCATGTTAGCTCAATTTTATATCCAATACTATAAATTCTTCTGATTTTGATTTGATTTGTACACCTTTCTGCTGCAGCATATATAAATATCCTCAATTTGTTTGAGCTGGTGATGGGCAGGCATGCTAGAGGATCAGATTAAACCGCCTGGCAAGCTGGGTCTTGCTGTGGTTCGCCAGATGGCCATCTCTGTTATATGTCAGTTTTCTCACTTCCTTAACAAGAGTAAGTCCCAATGCAGAACGGTAAGGAATGTATTCCACTAGTATTCGCCAAAGTGAGGCACAGATTTCCTAGAGATGGATGCTTCTTCCTTAATCACACATCTTCAACTGAAAGATTTTTCTTTTTTCCTGTTCCATTTATCATAAGGATAAGGATGTTATGAGAAACGAGAGAATAAGGAAAAAACTCAACTAAAGTAGTCTCCAGAATTTATTTGCTAGAGGCCTGTTATGAACTGCAATGAAAAACGATGTATCAGGGTTTTCACGTCCAATGATCACTTTCTGCAAAGTGACTAGTGAAGGTGGTGACACATGAATAGTGAAAGAGTAGCTTAGTGACTGAAAGCTTTGATACAGGCAAAGAAGCAGAGAATTTCACAAGAAACTGATGAGGAGCTACACTGAGGGATCAATAAAGTGACCAGATCTTTAAGGTCTCTTCCAACTCAAGCCATTCTATGACTTCATGATCTGCTTGGTTCCTCTGGGGCAATTTGTGTTGCTATCTGTAAATACAAAAATGACAGGGATATTGGAATGATTGGTAAATGAATTATACAATCATAGAATGGCTAGGGTTGGAAGGGACCTTAAAGATCATCTAGTTCCAACCCCCCTGCATAGGCAGGGACACCTTCTACTATTGTAGATATCTTTGAAGTCTCCAGTGATTACACGGAGATTCTAATTCAGGAACTTAAAATGAAACCTATTTGATATCTTCCTGAAATCTTAGGTTCATATATTATGTATGAAGTTTGCAGTGAGATCTGTTGTCAGCTAGGAAGATTAACACAACTTCATTGGTCTCTACAAAGGGCTCATTCATAAAGTATTTTCTTATTAAAAATGTGTAGTTTTTTTAACAAGTACGTGTGAGAAATGTAAATGCTGCTATTAAATTTAACAAGTAAATTTCGGACATAAACTGTGTCTTGATGGCATAAAAAGCTGGGATTTTATTTTCAGTAAAAAACTTTATGTAACCTTACCAACAGAGTGACTATTCTAGCCTCTTACGTGACATGAAAACACTAAAACTTATCGTCTTACACAGTTTAAAAATGAAAGCCACCCTGCCAAAATGTAGACCTTAATTTCCACATCCCATGTAGTGTTCTTATATTAGTAATACCTTCTCAATGCATTTACTACTTTTTTTCATTGTCCTTTAAAATTATATTTTGGATTTGAAATGTTAGCATCTGTGAAATTAAAATACTGATTTTCAGAAGATGGTTGTATTTCTGTAATACTTTAATCTAAATTCATAGTGGGCATCATTAACAGAAAAGGTGACTGAAAGACATGGCATTTTTAATATGATCTTGGAAACAGAACTGATCCTTTCACTTACCTGATCACGCATGTTAGCCTTCTATCTTTCAAGCAATGGGGTAAAAGCGAATTTCAGGAATTTTTAATGTTCTTGGTGTAGGGGGTACATTTGTGACCCAAGGATTAGTAGATAGAGGCTAATACCTGTTAATATGGGGTCATGAATGCTTAGTGGTCATGTGCTGACCTTACAGTCATTAAATGTCTGAATTCACATTACTCAGTTGTTTGCTTTGGTAGCTAAAGGGCGTTTCCACAAAGCCAGCAATAGGAAAACATTAAGAAAGTGCATTTTCGTTGTGAATCCTTTCAGAACTATGAATCTACACCACCTACTTTTTGGTTTTTAATGAGTTTAGAAATCAGCTGCAGGTTGTTCATATACTATGTCATACAATTAAAGTGATCCTTTTTTCTCTCTTTGTATAGTTCATGAACTTAAAATACTTGAAAAACAAAAATGAAACTATACCTGAGGAAATTGTATTATTTTTATTTTGTAAGTGCATAGGAGGCTGAAGATGATGATCTATGATCCCTACTAATTAGGAATGTCTATTTTTAAAGTATTGGGAGTGGATGTTTTTCAGAGTATTAAGCATTTTGTAAATTCTGAAAGAAAAAACAAAATACTGTTTTAATTTGGTTTAATTCACGTTTGCTTTGCCATTGAGCCAACAAATGGTTGTGTTTGTGTAACTAGGTATCAACAGTGGACAGCTAGAAACAGTGTGACAGGGCAGAAACTGTTTAAGTCAGTATTGCAGCTGAAACCTCAACAAATCTTACCTTGACTATAAAATACGGTGAAAAATAATCATGGAACTAATTACAGTTTGAGAAAACTTTGTATTAATTTAAGAGGCCCCCAAAATATAGATTGACTATGGAGTACTTGTAAAAAGGTTGGTACAGTTAACTTAGATTTAGATGGCAGTCCTATAGCAGAGATGAAATCTAGCTTTCTCGGAAATGTTATTTAATACAAAAGTCTTTTCTCTTTTAAGTATCTTGAAAAATAGTGCAACCACTCTGTGTGGAAAAGGAGACATGAAGCTTTGTTGTGTTGTTTTATGTGCCGAAGACAGAGGGCTCTGATATGGATCTTACCAGTCTTTCCGTGATACAAATAAATGGACTTTGGATTTCTTTATCTATTTTTAGTACAATTGTTTATCATTCCATGAAATTATAGGGAAAGGGAAGATTGCTGTGAAGGCCAATGTGCAAACAAAGTGCATTGCCAAAAAAAAAAAAAAAAAAAGAAGAGAAAGATACTATATTTCTGAGGTTTTTAAATTCGTGTTTTCTCTTAGATATGGCATTTTTCATGTCTTGCTCTTAAACTAAGGTCAATATGCTTAGCATTTTTTTTGTGTAATAGGTTAGACATACAAGAAAACATGCAAATATGGCTTGGTAGATTTAATCTTTTTTTTTCTTAGGGTGTGTGTGAGGTTGTTTTATTTTGATGGAAGAAGGTGGGAAAGAATCGGTTACATGTTCTCAGAAATTTTAAGAGACCAGAAATTCCTTTTAGGTAAGAGTGAGTAGTTGTTTTGTAGTAGTCTATGGAAAGGATTTTTATTTTCCCAAGAAAAATCTGGCATTTATCACTCAAAATAAGTAATGTGCAACCGGGTAAAAGAGGGTACTCTGAGACTTATGCTGTCAGTTACATGTTTTCTACGATGAAATCTATTTTATTGTGTAGAAAAATTCTATTAACAGCCACAAACACTGCCAGAACAGAGGAAGTGAAAAAAGATAATGAATCTGTCAGACCCTACCTACAAAGATAAGGTGATTTCCACCAGAAATCACATTACCCTGGAATTCCTGATGATTTCAGACTTTCAGTTTTGTTGGGAAAACTCTTCACCTGCAGCAGCTGACAGGTCAAAACTATTATAAAAATTCCAAGACCTGTTTCTGCTGCATCAGAAAAGATCTGCGGCAGTGGCTTTCCTTTTTTTTTTTTCTGAGAGGCCATAAAATTTTCCACAGAAGGTTCATTTTCCTGTATAGCAAATTTAAGATGACTGACAGTAAGCCAAGACTTTCCATAATTATCCTTTGTGGTCTCTTAGAAGTAGTCCATAGACCAGAGGGCTTTGCAAACCACAGGTCAAAAACTACAGATTTAAGGAGGTGGCAGTAGTTAATTGTTCATGTGTCATTGTTAAAAAGAGCATCAATTCAGTCTCGTGATGAACTGTCTTTTTGCTGTGACTCTGTGGCTAGTGATTATGGTTTTGTAGTGGTATAATTGCTAGTCTAATAGAGGTAACTAAGGTTAACAACAGAGATAAGTAAATATCATGGAATTATTTCCTGCCTTTAATCCTCATGTGACAACAAATATATTAACAAATCCCAGCAAACCTTCAAATTTATTATGCCCTGAGGGAAGGTATTTGAGCTTTACTAATATGGGACAGATTGCATACCAGATAAACCCTAGTAAACATAACTTTCAGTTGATAGTTTGTTTTCACAGGAATATCTCATTAAAAGGTGTGCAGGGTTTTGGACATGTAAAGAGCTATAGGAGATTTTAATAATCATCATTAATTCTGAAGATTACTTGCTGATACTGAATGTGGACCTGTATGACATAGTTGCTTTGATTCATTGAAAAACAGTGCTGATTGTAAATTGTGAATGAGGCTGTGGTATGTGGGGGGTGTGTGGGTGTGGGTGTGTGTTTGGAGGGGTGTGTGTGGGTGTGTGTGTGGGTGTGTGGGGGTGTGTGTGTGTGTGTTCATTTTCCAAACAATTTTTGAGTTGTTTCAGGCCAGAACTGAGACATTTTCTCTTACTGAATAAAAATGAGTTTATCAGGTTGGAGAGGAATATGTGATTACATCTACATTTGATAGCTTTACTCCTTTAGCAAATGTTGCGATTGATTTTTTAATTTTTTTAAAAGAAAAAAAGCAGAAGATCGGGTAGATTCAAATTACTGGTAAGTACCTCCCCAGTGTCAAGTTTTGCACTTAAATACATGACATGCTGACAGTGCCTTTGGACACAGGCTAAATGCCAATTTGTTTGAAGCACAGTAGACCTGGATCTTGCAAGCCATCACGATGGAAGAGAGTGTTGTGACATCTCCCCCTCCTCCCAGTTAGGCAGTCACCATTCCAGGCACTGAGTCGCCAGACATCCTTGTAATCACTCAGTGTGATTAGTACAGCACAAGAAATAAATCATCTTGCAGGTGAATATTTACAACACTTGAGTCAGTGTTTGCTGTCAGAGAGAGTAGGTTGTTACTGCTCTAGGAATGAGATTTGGGTCCTAGAAAAAGCTGCTGAGCACCCAGCCTCTTGGCAGCAGCTATGGCCATTTTTAGTGCTCCTCCAGACATTGCGGGGGATAATCAAAACAGTGGTGGCATGCAATTTACTCAGAGGCATTTCATTATTTAGATGGCTGTGGAATGACCAAATCCAACTGGTATGCAGGTGGTGATCTGGTAGTTTCGAAGCAGATGCAGTTTTATAATGTAGGTTTCAGTTCATGTACTGGAATGACTTAAAACAGCTCTATTTTTTTTTCCTAGCAAGCTATAAATGAGTCCTTGGTTTGCAGTTGTATTCAATTATTTTAAACCTATTTACAATGTATTCTATTGTAAAGCTATGACCTTTGATCTCCAGAATGGGGGCATGTCTTTTGTGGGAAGCAGGAAGTCTTGGGGCAAGTGACACTTGCAATGCAGTTTATTTTACTTAAGACTTTGATTCTCCCCCTCCCCCCTATTTCCAAAACTGAAGACAAATTTCTGTTTCTATTGGATTATAAACAGGTTCTGGATAGCTTCAGCTGCTGCATAGTGCAGTGATATTTTAATTTGCTGCGTAGACATGTTTACTGTGTACTGTGTAGTTTATGAGTGTTACCATAAATGAGGTAATCTTGCATCTTGGTTTCCATGTGTGAAACATTACATGAGCTAATGCAGCTGCACCACTGCTTGCTGGATATTAGTAGACTTTATTTGGACATAAAGTTTATACTAAACTGCTTTAAATATTTGTGCTAAAACTGGTAGGGCTGCTTTTTTAGTGTGTTTTATTACACTGACGGGTGCCGAAATTCACAAAGCAATAGAAGAATGTCTAGTGGATTTCTGCTTTGTACCTCATTGTTCTCAATAATGGAGATTCCAGAATGAACTAAAATCAATGACAAATTTTTTAATTTATGTTCAGTTGGTGTTTCAGGGACTGGTTCATATTAAATATACACAGGAACAGTAGCTTCCTAGCATACTGTAGGAGTCCTGAAAACATGTACGTTCTCTCCAAAATCTGGATTTGGAATTTGAAGTCACACATGTGAATTGTGAGACTACAGAGAAAGCTGACTTCTCCTCAATGTTTGAAGGAACATGTAAGGATTTTTCTGTAGTTCAGTTTTGCCTACTAAAATCCTTGAATCATCATGTTTTTTTAAAGTCTATTATTTTAGCATCTGTGGCCATATTCTTCTTAATTAATTAAAAACATTGCACATTTTCAGTTTATCTAGCTAATTAGGTAGGTGAAAGCTGTAATGCACGGTAAGTTACGAAATATGTCAGTGTATTTTGCTAACTCATAACAATTACATGTCATTTCTTGGGCTGAATTTAATTTACGTTCTTATTAATAAGTCAGAATAATGGACATCTGTATAAAGTACATTTGAAAAGACACTAAAAATTACTGTGTATGATTATGTACTTAAAAATAGGTACTGTAGAAAGAGATATATATGTATTTTTACAAGTAACTTTAAAAGGGCATACTCCTGCTATGTGTTCTGAAGATCTCCAACATTATCTTGTACTCAAAAATAGACTCAAAATAGAATTGGAAATTATTCTTACAACTTATTTTTAAGGTAACATCTGTTTCAGTATGGAAGTTCACCTTTAAAGCACTTACCTGGAGAAATTATCCAGTTGTTCAGTGAGCAGAGGGATTCCTGAAACCTGGCCTCCTACATGTGTGTCCTTTGCTTCTTACCCTTCATCCTTTAGCAGTAGCTTCAGTTTATCCCAAAAATTCCTTATGACACTGCAACTGTAGAAGCACCACTGCTTTTGGTGGCTGCCGATGAACTGGCCAGTGTGTGTGTGCTGCCTCATCTAATACAACCAAATGGATATTGAGAATATGCACTTTCCCTTGGTGGGAGTATCCATTTACTCCTCTTGCCTGTGCCTGACGATGGATTTTCTGGAAAGCTGTGCAAATGGAGTTATCTTCGAGACTCTTTGCTAACCTTCCAAATCTGTTTTAAGTAAACCAAAGATTTCCATGTTACTAAGGGAGGAATGGACAAACACATGAACTGAAAAGGAACTTAGCACCTAAGGCTTATTTTCTTACGGCACGGAGTTAAAAATCAAATCTGAATTCAAGTCTTTATGTTTCCTACATAAACTGAACTCTGCATACAAGCTTTAAACTAACAATCATTCTCAGGAATTTTACAACTGGATTTGTACCATTACATGAATCTTCCTTTGTTGTGGTTTTGTTTTTTTTCTGTTGTTTCATAATTTGGGGCTTTTTTTAACTTGTGTGATGGATATTCTGGATATTTTTAAAATAATTTCATAATTTTGTAAATTATACTTTAGTTTCTTACAGTTAAGCATACTTACAGTTTCTTGTTCCTTACATGTATTAGTCATTCTGATCTCTCTAATCAGAGGGACGTGGAGTTATTTTGTGCAGTTAGAAAAAGACGGCTGTGGGGCATGGTTTTGATTTTGTTTTGCCAAAGTCCACTTAGGAATTTTGTAAAAGGGAAGTCTTTGGGACTTAGCTATTAAAAAAGGAAAGGCTTGCTATATGTATGGAATTAATGAAATCCTTTGTAACAGAAACAAGTTTTTGAATTATAACTGTTGGTAATACTTGCATTTAATACTCCTCTGTGTGTTGAGATTAACGTAAGGCTTAATATAAACTTAGTTGCTTGTTTTCATATTTTTATTAATTACCTGCTTTTTACTACGTGTCTTAAACAGTTTGTTTCCCTTGAGTGGTCCAGCAGCAGTTAGGGCTTTGAAAATGTTCGTTAGTATATGTCTCACTCAGTGTAATGTGAACCCCCCACTGTTTTATGCAGAAGGACCTTTAAGTTATATAGTTAGTGGTTAGGTTACAATCCCTTTTTTACTTCTTGTTTCCAGTAAACTTTTTCTTTGATTTTTTTCCATATTTAATTTTCAATCAACTAGGCTTTCTCACTTTAAGTTTAGCCATAGTTTGTGTTCTTCCTTAAGCTGTTGCTTTGACATTGTTAGTTTGCAGGAGTCTAAGCTTTTGTCATTTATTATTTTCTAAAGCAATTTTCCAATTCAGTGGATAAAATGTTGAAAATGTAAACTCTGAAGTCTCAAATCTTCCTAGACAAATGAAAATTATGCCATATTTTTAGGTCCAAAAATTTTTATAATGATTTTTGACTCCAGCATGACTGGAAAGAATGAATTGTGACTCTGAGGGGCTGGCAAGCCCCTCTCCTTCCTCCTCCTGGTTTTCATGTGCAAACTTCAACTGAAGGAATGGTCTTCCCTTCCTCTCTTTTCCCCTCTCCTGAGATCACAATTATTGCTCAGACAGGATTTGTGTCTGACAGAGGATAGATACCATGTTCTGCTGGATTTGTGTGATTAGGCAGCCACCATTGCTTTCTGTTTCTGGTAATTCTGCAAGTTTTTAGTCTTTTCCCCATTTGAAGGTTTTTTGATGTGTACTTTCAGATTACCCACACAAGTTTTGTGCAGAACTAAATACTAAGCATTACATTATAATGTTGTCATCTAGTGGCAATGAAATGACTGGGAAACAAACACTGAAACACAAGGTAGCTGATGAACTTTCTGTCCATAACCAAGTCACAGGCTTTTAGGGAACTTGTTTTCTACAAGCACCTTGATTTTTCCTCTTGTACATAGAGTGTCATACTGAATTTCATATATATGTATCCTCTGCTCAGGACCAATAAGATAACTGCAATACTTCAAGAAATAAAAATAACACAAATAGATTTTAAAAACTTTTTACATTTTAGTATTTCTAGTCTTCCAATGTCCAGAAAAATATTTTATCAACATCTTAACTTTCAGATTTGGGGCACAAACAGATACAGGTAAGTCAAATATGAAACCATACAATTTTAACTGTCATCGTGTCTTGATAATCATTATTTTTTGAACATATACGCTTTAATTTTTGCAGGTGAAAAGTTTTTATTATCTTCCTTGTGTGTGTGTACATACCTGCTAAGCTGAACGTTCTCTTTGAAAGTTTTTAGTATTGCCAACAATCATATACTACAAATTTCATTTCAGTGCACAAACAATAGGTCTTTTCATATGTAATTTGAAGGATAAATCAGTAATTATGCATTTAATTGGCTAATCAATCATAGCACATTTTCCTTATTTTCTGTAGTGCTAAGCTAAGTCTTTATAATGTGGCCTGGTATATTTTTGTAAAAAAGAAAGTAAATAGATTATTTAGTGTATGTACAGTGCACGAGTGACATAGATATGTAAAGCCTTCTGCAGTGTTTGCTATGTTACATGAGAAGTTCCTGTGATTGCATGCCTAGGGATTTTATGAATGTACATTTTAAAGAGGTATTGAAGTTTTAGGTTTTACATTATATCATGTATATATTTAGTATGTAAATAACAAGAGGGGAGCTTGCTCAGTCTAAAATGAATTTACAAAAAAAAAAATGCAATAAAACTTTTTGAAATAGATACATTTGTGATTCTGATCATTATAGTATCTATCTCAGATTTTAATGATTAATTCTGTTAATCTCCAAAGTAACTATTTAGTTGTGATTTTTAAAAAAAAAAAATCTTGGTGAACTGGTTTGAGTTAGAACAGAATGATTCTGTTCAGTGGTTTTACTTTTCAGCTAAGGTCTTCTAACTAACTACATAACTTTATGTAAATGCTTTAAATTTTGAGAAAGGTTTCAGGTAGCAGAATCTATGCCTGTCATTTCCATTACACTGCAGGTTACAGTACTTCAGTATTTCCAGTTTTCCTTTCCTTATGAGTTAGGGTGTGGGGTCATTTGACATGTTTGTTCTCATTTAGAGGTTGAAATTTTCCAAAAATATTTAATGAATAAAATAAAATCAACATTGCCACAATTAAATGATGAACACAGACCAAGTTAGTTGCAAAAGAATTAAATGTAGAAAAGGACAAACCTATTTCTAAGTCACTTCTTGCCCATGGAAAGGCACTGGCTATTTTATTGTTTGCCTGCATGTGAGGAAACTGGAGAGAGTAGTTGTTCCAGCACAAATTTGGGTTAACATAACAGATTTACAAGACTTTAAGGCATGAATAACATTAAATTATACACCTAGCAAATTCTGTCATCTCAGTGGCAAGGCCATTACATAAAGTCACTGAAAGTTTTTGTTAATTATGCTTTCAGGAACACTTAAGCATTGTCTCAAGTTTTCTCCCTATATGTATATGTATGCAAACCAAATTTAACTGGCTTTTTAGTTTTTGTAAAGGGGGGAGTACTGAGCATAGCTTATGGTGATTCATCCTGTATACTTTCATTTGTAACATCAAAATGGTTGTGGGTAGTGCCTGTTATTGTATAGATGATTGTATGCATTAGGACATGTGGTGAATCCTGCCTTGATCTAAGGATTTCTGAGTAAGATGGAATTCCTCCATGTGTGTATTTCCATGTCACCTGATCCCTGAAATAGACTGTCAGTAGTACTATAATTAAAGTTTGTTTTGAGAGATAAAGGATTTTTTTACAATTAAGTATTTTATAATTCGATTTACAACTTTTTCTGGGTGGCGTAATAATAGAAAGATATATATTAATACAGAACAATGTTTCCAAACATATTTTTGTATGTGTGCATGCATGCTAAAAGAAGCAGTAGAGCACACTCTATTATTACATTTAATGAAAAAAAATATCTGTCTGCATGGAGTGGCTGCATAAATGTCCATATGTTTTCTGGAATTTACTGGCATCCGGGGGGAGAGGGGAGGGAGGGGAGAGGGAGGGGAATTATTTGGAGAACTGAGGGTATTATAAGCTGAAGGGTCGCTAGTATTGCATGAAGAAACATTTGGAATATTGTGCATTAAGGTTGAGGTACTCAACCAGTACTACTCATCCTCTGTGCTCCTCCCTGAATTAAATACAGCAATATCTCAATCGGATCAGTTAGAGAAGTTCATTTTACTTTGGATCATTTACTTTGGATAGTTAGCAAGCATCCCCATCTAATCCTTGTGTGGCAAGAATTCTCTTGTCAGCTTGTCAAAGAAAAAAAATAAATTCAAATGTGACTATTTGCAGTCATCCGAGGTATTTTGTGTAGTAACAATGAAGTAGAGAATAAAACTAATATAAAGTTCTTTCCAAGAAGCAATAGCTATTTTGGCTTTGATTCTCACAGTTTTCTTAATAATTTGTTTCAAACCCCATGGTAGTTGAAGTGCAGACATGTAACTGGATCTGGAATTGAAACTCAAAAATTTGATTAAACAAAATGGTAACTTCCTGAATCTTCAACAAAGGTGTAAGGAAAAGCAATCTCCCCACATTCAGGTATCACGTACATCATTATGGAAATGTATCAATGGCATCAATAATTTATGAGTAGGGCAAAAAAAGAGATTTCTCTTCAGAAATATAGTCATACAGTCATAAGCGATCAAGTTGTATAATCCTCCTAATGAACAGTTTGATGAATAACTTTATTACATTTGCCCACTATACAAGTCCTGAAATTGTCCCATCACTGCCTGTTTATTTTCTATGGGCATAGTGTTATATTGTGATGTATTTTCTTACAACAAGATGGAAGAGAAGTGTGAAGAGAGTGGGTGCCAATTATTAAGATAAAAGTAAAGGAAAGATAGGGTCTGTTCTTTGATTAACAAGACCGTAGTAGTATTATAGCGTGTACTCTTACATTTTGATTGTACTGTTGGTTTCTTTTCTTCACTTGTGAGCTAGAAGTTCCTGGCAAAGCTGAATATACAAAATAAATATAAACCACACTGCAAGCATGGGTTCCTCAGAGAAAGACAGAGAGAGAGGAGAAAATGATTTAATGCAATAATGATTTTAGCTATACACAGGCATCCCTTTTTTTGTCTCAATTTGTTAAATTACCTGATGTCTGCATGTGTAATTTAAACAAAATTGTGTTCTCTAGTCTTTATTCCTTCTGAGCTATCTTCTCAAGGAGAAGGATGATAAATGGAAACATAAACATAGCATGAGAATGTGAACTAGTTCCCAAACATTTCAGTGGTTTTTATAAACAACTGGTCATTGTTACCTTTTTCTGGATTACTGTTTCCTTTAGAACAACAGTGCTCTTCAGCTGCATTACAAAGTTGATTCTAAATGTTTTTGCATAGTTGCTTAAAGGCCTTAATGTTTAAATAATGGTTATATAATTATACATTATTTAAACAATTAGCTTTTAAGTCTAGCAATAAGCTCACATTTTATACGTATACTACCAGAAATTATAATGGAACTGCATTTTAGAGATATGAAATAACCTTAGCGTGAGTAACCATAGTTTATGGACATTTGTTTCCATTGTAAAATTTGATTTTTAACATGCTCCTTTTCATCTTGAACATGAATAGTGATCGCTGCTGTTCTCCTTGGTCCCCCTGTGGACAGAGTCATGGTCACCAGCTAAGTTTTTCTCTTTCTGAACCCCATTTTTAGCATTCCTTGTGCATTGTGTGCCCTCTTCTCTGGGATAGGAAGTGCCAGCCTGCACCTCCTGATCTATGCAGGCACAAAGCGTTACCTGAGGCTTGAACTGGAGTGCCTTGGAGGGGTAAGATTAACATCATAGCACGTTAGTGGTCCCCTAAACCATCATGGCAACTGTTGGTTTAGATTTCAAAACAATCGAAATAACAATTGACACAATAAATTAAATGCTGCCTAGTATTTTAATGTTTTAAAAGTCTCCTGATACTTTAGGTTCACTGTTTTTGCTTAAGTCATGATTTGATTGCCTTTTAAAAGTAACATAGAATTACATTTTTAATCTTGTCTATCTGTATTCATACAGTAATCAAATTAGGAATTATTTAGATGTGTTTAATACAATAGCAGGAAGTCTAAGGATAAAAGAATAATTCTTAAAAAGTTAAAAACATTTTATCTATTTTATAGGAGCCTTTCAGAAATCTTACGTTATAGCCATACATTTTAATTTTAGATACTGTACACCTTTAACAGCTTTCTAATTTATACAATTTTTGTTTCATTGTCAAAACAGTTAATTATATCATGTCTTGAAGGTGTAAAGCTGTCAAATAAATCAGAGGCTCAGCATAAACATTTGGTGAATTGCTTTTGCTACCTTGCTGCAAGTTAGTGGAACTTTTTTAGAGCATTTACTCAGCAGGTACAGGACAACACTGGTACAATGAATTGCTGATTGCTTGTAAAACAGCAGGTAGTAATGCCCTCACTCTTTGTAATTCTACTTTGTAAAGTGAAGTGGCAAGATAGCGTGGCAGAGAAAGCCGATGTGCTGCGAATATGTTTCCTGCCTAAGGGCTGCTGGAGGTTGCCAATCCTATTTCCAAAAAAAATACGTAAAATTGCTGCCATTTTCCGTAGCGCAAAACAGGCACTTCTCTCCGCTAGAGGGAACGAACTGCGTTCAGGATTTGAAAAATTTGGCAACGTGGGCATGAAAAACAGAAAATGCAAAGATTGGGTTTCTTCATGAAAGTCTCATTAGTTGAATTTAATAAAAAACAATAAACCAAACATTTGCAGGTGTCTTTAAAACGTTTAAACGTCCTACGAAAAGAGAAAAATAGTCTTTTTTTAACCAATACTTTGTTCTAGTGTTAACGCAAACTACGGACTCCCCAAAGTGGGGTTAGGGATGAAGTAAATTAGTTCTACTTTGAAGCTTTTCTTTTCTCGCCCTTTCAGAATGAATGGGGAGGCCCTTGAATGAAAGCTGCTTTTCATTAGTGCCACCAAATACCTATTTGAAAGGAAGAGCTCTTTTAGCACATACAAACACTGAAGTAAATGCTTCCTTTTTCTACGAGAAGACCATCGGCTAAACTGCTCCTAGCTTCTCTTTCCAGTCAGGTGGTTTCCAATCAGAGTTAATTACTCCAGTCATTTATTCTAATCACCCTCTTCGTACGGCCAGCAGTAGTCTGTCACAGGGTGGCATCGTTTGAAGCCCGTTAGGTTTGAAAGCCACTGCAGGGTACTTGCGGCTCATTAGCGAGGCCTCTCCATGACTGGCTCTGGATATGCTCCCTGATTAACTCCCTGTGCCCCACCGCCGTCTCCCTCCCCTCCTCCAGCGCCAATTAACTCTTGCCTGGCTGCTTGCCTTTTGCTTGGGCGGGGAAAAAAGCGCCCGGGTACCACTGGTCCGCCCGCACTGGGAACGGAGCAAGCTCCTGTTTGCAAGCGTGTGTGAATCGCGTCGCTCTGCAGAAACTCAGCTGCTTTCCCCGGTCTGCAGAAATGGCGCTTTTTTTTTTTTTCCTCACCGGGTCTGGGCGGCTGCGGCAGCGCGGGAGCGGCGGACCCTGTGCCCCCCGGAGCCTCCTGCCCCCCGGACTCTCTGAGGAGAGGGACAGGCCTGGCCCCTGGCCTGTAGCTCGGGGTCAGGCCAATTGCAAGCCTGATGTGCCTTTTTGTTTTTTTGTCTTTCCAAATGCTACAAAAAAGGTTTAAATGCTATTTGGCATATAACTGTCATTAAAAGAAAAGAAAAAGCAGCAGCAGCTTGTTGTCCAAATTAAAAGGCATAATTGAAAATACAGATTTACCAGACTATTTAAAAACACTGTTAATTTCCCTCATGCTCTGCGGAGGGGTTAATTTAGATTACAAAGATAGGACTGGGTGTCTAAACCGTTTGCAGTCACCGCTCTGTCATGTGGTTCTACTGGTGAGGAGCTATGGGAAGCGTCAGCTTTCCTGGGCAAGATGAGACCGTCATGGTTCCGAACATCCCTGACTTTGATGCAAGGACTTGATAGTGTCCTTGTGCTGATTGTACTCAGGATAAGCAAGTTTGCATGCCACAGGTATGGGATTTTATTTTTCAAAAATCGTCTGTTAGTGTTACCCTGGGTCAGACTAGGTAATTTTATTGGAATGTTGTTTGATCAAAACCTTGTCGTTTGGTTGTTGCTACTTTAAAATACTGCAGAGCATTATGTCGTTTTGTGGGGGTTTGTAATTTTGTAATTTAAATTTGTTCTTTTTCCATAAAGGAAAGTAGTGTGATAGAAAGTTGCTTGCTTGTTTGCACTGTAAAGAGCAAATAGAGCTGTCTCTGGGAGCTCAGCCTCTGAATTAAATAGTTTGGAGGATGACGATTAAGTACTGGTTTATTGCATTATATTTTTATTTAATTTCTAAATGTTTGGGGTTTTTTTAGACTATCATCTATGACACACAAAAAAAATATCGTTTATATAAGGGAAAATTCTACGGTTTTCCAGCATCTTGCTTAAGTTCTAATGGGAAAAAAATAATTCATTAAAATGTTAATAATTGACCGTATACTTTTTGAGCATATAACCTCTGAATGTTAATAGTATTCATCTCCTATGCCCTTCCCACTAGCACAGTTCATGGCAGACTAATATAAAGGTTATGAAAAGTTTGCTCTCAGCTGGCTATAGAATGTCTGTTGCACTTGGCCGTGTTTACGCCTTGATTTCCTGATCATGCTCAATATACTCAATATACCACTTATCTGTGTACTGCTGTCATAGTGGAAGTTTGAAGCAGTTTAGGTGAAAGAAGAGAATACAATCGAGAAGAAATTAAACTACAAGAAAGCATTATGAGCAAAACTAGTTGAAATTCAACATGCAGTGTATGATGAAATTTGAATAAAAAAGAGGGATTTCACATTTTCTAAGGATGGACATTTTAAGAAGTATAAATATAATCCATTTTCAGTTTGGTCTCTTTCAAGCATTGAACCTGACTCGTAAGAACTCTTTGTTCTGTTAAAAATTCCAGTCGTAGCAAAACTACTCCTAGGGAGCAGGAGACAGCCCAGGGAATCCACTGGGACAGGGCATGACAGACAGTCAAGGCTGGGGCAGTGTCCTGCTTAATCAGGAGGCCATGGAAGTGCTTGTCCTAGGGTATTCGATAGGAGGCGAGCCACTCTGAGCACTAGTTCGTCTGGATGCAGACTTCCTGGTAGCTTGCTTAGCAAATATCCCAGAACAAGATGTTAAATGAGAACCTGCAGCATTTTGGAAAGTTTGCAAAGAGCATTTCATTTAATAGTATCTTCCACAAAAGTGATTTTTCTTTTTTTTATTTTTTTTTAAAATGCTGAATGTAGAAACTGGTAATGTTCTTGATGCACAAATTCTCACTTTCTCTGTCATTGTTAAAGTCAAATAGTTGATTCTCCCTTGTCATTCCAGTTAAATGCCAACTTTAAGGAGACTGATGTTGTTGCCCAACATACTTTGTATTGTAATCCTAAGTAGCCACTCAGAATGTCTTTATAAAAGATCAGGGCTTCACTGTTTGTCATCATCTTAAGGAAGCAAAACCTGTGCTTATGTGTGCCCGTTAGCCCCTGAGTGGTTACACCTTTGTGCCACGTGATGACATAGTGCTGTTTCCTATTTTTGTAACTGTTTGATTGATTCAGAACTGGTACCCTAATTGCCTTTGTAAATCTTGTGCTCTGTTCTCCAAAAACTCTTGAATACTTCCTATTCTGTGAATTAGCAGACAAGTCAAATGACAAGATTGAAATGACTCATCTGCCTGACTTGCATCTAAACTGTTTTAAATTAAATTTCTTGACCTTTTGTCCTACCATTTCCTAATCTTAAACAAATTTTTCTAGAACATTTTTTTTTTGTTCCCCAGAACTGACTTCAAAGACAAATTAGATTAGTCTTTAAAACTTGTCTAAGATGTTTCCTTGTGCTATTTGTGGTGATTGGAAGACTGTGTGTTTGCAACCATCTCTGTCTCCTCTTAACATGCATACTAATACTTGTTGATCATCACAATCCTTGTGAATTGCATATACAATTGACACATCAAAGCACAGTATAAATGCTGCAAGCTATTGAAACAGAGTGCAAAAATAAAGCAACACTTGACTTTTAGGGCATACAGAGTAAATCAGAAGGCAGAAATGTATGAGCAGTTTAGATGTAAAATACATTTTAAAAATCACTAGTTTCTAACGGTTTGCAGTGTATTGTGCTGTCGTTAACCAGACAATATGCGTACATTTAAACTTCAATTTGAGGATTAAATGAGATGGTAGCACCTAGTCTAATACTTCACATGAAAGCTATTTCATGTGTAGTTTTGTCTGTGTTCACATACATCTTTTTTGAATTTTGATTGTGCAGTTTTAGTTCATGTTTTAAACGTTATCTAAAACTTCATGACCTTCACTGCATTCACTAGGTTCCACCATATATTACATTATAATTATGCCAGCTATGTGTTCATTTAGTATAAGTAAGCTAAAACCCCACCACTGGGTAAGTGTACTCTCATCATAAAGCTTTCCTGAATTTCAGGTTTTGGCCTGTTTCTAGCTTCTGTTAAAAAACTTGTTCAACCTTAAAGGAAAGCAAATTTTACAAGATTTAAAGTTCTGTAATGTGCATTTTGCACTTCTCTTAAGAGGAAAGAATCTGTAACTTTAAAAGGTGAATCACTGTTTACCGTGACGAATGCCCTTTCAGAAATGTGTAATACTCTGACCTTTCAGTTTGTCTTTGGCTAATACTTGACATTCAGAAGCAACTGTGATCATGCTGACAAGGCTCAAGGAGATGCCATGCAGAAGTCCCTTGGCTAGAAGTATGCGAGGTAGCTGAAGTGTTAGAAGCAGTATACCTGCATTAACCTCCTGAGAGGAAAGATATGTTAGCTTGGCAGCACGCGATGCTAACACAATTACACAGCTTCACTGTCAGTGTGGTCAGCTTGACTGGTACACAA
This sequence comes from Baryphthengus martii, assembly GCA_013396935.1. NCBI lineage: Eukaryota > Metazoa > Chordata > Aves > Coraciiformes > Momotidae > Baryphthengus > Baryphthengus martii. Next base: position 48,721 of record VWZK01003782.1, on the reverse strand, counting down.
CACTGCATTGTGAAATACAGTTATATCTTATGGGATTTGGACGTTTGGTGGGTTCTTTTTAAAGACAAAACTTTATTTAAACTACTTTGACTGAGCCAACTGTCAGCTGTGTGGTTAACAGCCTGTGCTTCCATGGATAATAGATTCCAGATCCAGGTTGTCAGTCTTCATGCAAACAAGTGCTGGAGGAACTGGGAGAGGAATTACTGAATTTCAGTGAGGAGGGAGCTTCCTGCCTCCTTTTGGTGCTGTGTATGAGGATTTTCAAAAGGGATTTTCGTTCACTGACTTGGCCTCAAGATGTTACTGACTCTTCTGGAGGAGAGAATCCTCTAACAATTTCAAATGTCCAGCAGACATTTGAAATGTGGACACAAAATGCAGAGGTGGGGTGGGCAGAGGTGAAATCAGCAACACTTCCTGGTGTTATAAATACTTTTAGCCATATTTGTAGTAATAAACAATTGTGGTCTAACTGGTTGTGGTTAGGTTTTCTGTGTGTCTCTAGGGAAGGACAAATGCAAGCCACATACATCAGTATTATCACAGTTATGAATAACGATAGCCATCTGTGTGATTCCACAACTGTAATTAATTATGGCTTTTTTATATTAATTCTCATGTAGGGAAGTTCAATAAAGACCTCTTGATATTTTTTTTTTTTTCCTGTCACAATTGTCCTGTATCTTTTCTACCTCTGGCTGAGAAGAAATCAACCAATCAGGAAGAGGCCACTTTTAATATACCTTTTGGAAAACATCTATTAAGTTTATGGAGCCAGTTGGCTGAGACAAGTTTTGCCCACTCTTTTTTTCAATGCGGAAGTTAGTATTGTCACAGCCAGGACTAGTGGAATACGTGAACAAGTGAGGTAGGCCAACACGGGAATTTATAGCTCATTAACTGTTGAGTACCAGCATGCATGCTCAAAGAAAAGGATATACCAGTTACGTGCACTGTGGTCAAATCAGCCCTTGTTCAGCATGTGACATTGTAACTACATACTTTGGGAACCATGTTGACTCTGTTAAACCTGTTTTCAGTTTCTCAAGACTGTAGTGTCATCTGGAAGTTTGTACTTTTTATCTCTTCAAATGTTCTGACAGCAATAGGCTTGTCTTCTTCTGATGGATAACTTTGGAGATCCTGCAAACCAAGATGCTTTACCTCACCTTTCTAAGTTCTTTTACTGTGGTGAAGGCTGTGGAATTGCTCATAAGAGTAAAGATAAACATCTGTGTAAATGTTTTCACTATTGGTACCCAAGGTAGATATCTAAACTTTGAAACTTAACAACAAAAATGCCACATTTGGTGTGTTTATCTATACACTGTTCTTGGTAAATTATAGCAATTTTGACGTAAAATGTTGCTGTCAAATTTGCAGTTTTTCATGGATATACTAAGAAATATATTTTTTAAGGGTGATCACTGGTCTTTATGGAAAGAGTAGCAAAGAACACTGCAAGACCAAGTTTTCATATTCACCTAAATCTTTTATTCCGGGCACCTAATGATAGACATTTCACTTGAGATTAAAGCTGAATTTCAAAGGAAATGTAGCTTTCATTTTATAAAATAGGTAACAGCTGTCTGACTTGTTCATTTAAACTACAAAACAACAGTTGTAAACTGAATATAGAAATCACCAAAAGATGCAAAACTGCTTGAGATTTTTAGCTAAATGTGCTACTAATTCACTCTTTAGTAATAATTACATAAATCCAGATAGGAGTTTGAGTCATTAGATTACAAAATATTTTTCTTTATGTGGTGCTTATGCAGAATATACTTTGGCAGCAAATACTGTTTCATTGTTCAGACTATTACACAAATTTTGTCTTTTGTCATTACTTTTTATCTTATTTTTAAATACAGAGAAGTAGAAGGAGCAGAGGAAGTTTATCTTTCAGAGATCTGTGCCTGAGCTTCTTCTCAGATTGTTGATATCCTTTGTTCTATAAAATCAGTCATCTTCAGTAAACCATCTGAGTTAAATCTCTTTATTAAGATTACAATTTTCAGAGTTCCTTTTCTATTTTATTCTGGTATTGGTAAGCAAGTAGAGAAATAAAGTAAAATGCTAGCTTTTGTTATAGCAGTAATGAAGAGTACATTGACAGTGCACTTCTGGAACACACACACACACACACAAAAAGACAAATCTTGTAATGTAATCTGTAAAGTAATTGCTCACTTTCTGAAATATTTCATGTTTAAAACAAATTGCTAAGTACAGTAAATAAAACTATATGCGTTTGCTTGGAAATTTATTTAGTAGTTTAGAAACCACCAATTATGTATACAGTTTTGATCTCCATTTCATTCCGTGAAAATTTGTGTTACCTCATGTAGAACTTGAAGTTTTCTCCTTATGTCTGCAGTCCTTTTACTTCTCTTGATGTCTTCAGGGCAGGCCTGAGTTCAATATCTTTCTAATAGTTTCTTTTTCCCTCAGATATCTACCCATGTGGTCAAATAATGTTGCTGGTGAAAGTGTGTTTGGTAGTTTACCTTTAAATACTAGTGGTTGCTGAGAAACCTCGAAACATAAAGCCAGCTCTTCAAGAGTTAATATGTTATTAGGAGGCCAGGAAATCTGGCAACTATTGCAGAAACTAGACCTAATGGTGCACACAAACAATTTGTCAGTCTTGGTAAATGTGAATAGCTTTCCGCAAAGTGGCTGCTTTTGCTTTGTTTGAACAGCCTAAACTTTTCCTTTTTGGACTTTAAATCTTAGAAGTGAAATGTGATCCACATATTGAATCAAAATAATTTAATTCAAAACATATTTTGATTGGAACAAGGTTGACATGGAAAGAAACTCTAGAACAAAAAAAAAAAGTTGAAAGGACTTCCTATCATATATTTAGCAGGAAAATTTGAAACAGTTCTAATTAGTCTGAAAAAAACAGCCTTCTTCATTGTAACTTACAAAGGTCGTATATCAGCGTTAAAGCAGCATTACCAACTTGTGGCTGAAAGCCTGCACATGCAAACATAATTCCAGTTGTTTGGTTTTGTTGGTTTGGTTTTTTTGTTTGTTTTTTTTTTCTTTTGTATGAACATGCAGACATGTACTTCCAAGCCAGAATATGTACTTAGTTTAAAGTAGTTACCTGGGACTTTGTCATGTTTAAGAAGAGTAGTTTTCACATCAAAACTGTATTTGTGCTAAAAATGCGTGAAATCTTAATTCATGCTTTTCTGTTCATACATAAATATTTTTCAAATGGAACATAAAAAAGGACACTCAATTTTTTTAAGTGTTTCAAAGGAAATTCCTTACTTCAAAGAGGAACTAAAATATTTAGCTTATTAAAGGTAATAGGCAATTATTTGTACTTGAGATTTGTAATTTCTTACTTGCCGATGTAGTATATTCCTGGTGCTTTGGGGTTTTTTAAATTGGGGAATAGGAAAGATTGTTCATGTATGAGAAGTAGTTTTGGTTTCTCAAAAAAAGTTTTGACTTTCATTTTAACTGTATAAAACACATTTTGTATAGACTGTTCTTATTTTCTGTATTTCAAATAGGAGTTACATACATGCTTTATGCCATGCTTTAAGATTACTTTGCTTTAGCCAGCATAAGAATAAGGCATTTAACTCTGTGGTCTGTTTTTTATATCTTGATTGTGAATAAATATCTCTGCTGAAATTAGATGAAAAGAAATGCAGTTAATCTTTTCATCTAATTTCAGCACTGGAACATCCCAGGCTCGAGCACAGTATACATTTGTTTTTAACAGACTTCATTTCATGTTATATGTCATTACATAATCTAGATCAGGAAGAAAAGTAGAGAACAAAAGCCAGTAGTTGTCGCTTTAAAGGTACAAATCTTGATTCCAAGGGCATAATACTGTTTGGGAAAATATATCGTAATAAATTGCTAGGATATTTATACTGGAAAAAATGAAAAATCTTTTCTAATTTGGTAAGTTTGTTTTTGTCATTTCAACCATGTTTTACCAAATCATTTGTACCAGTGTTAGACTAATAATTAGTTTTCAGTTGCTAGTGGGAAATTATTCTCCCTTCATTCCTTTCAGAAAACAGGACAGAAAAAGATGCACATAAAATAATTGATTTCAGAGTTGTTCATGAAGAAGTAGTTTTGATCACACATCAGATTGTGCATTTGAAAAATATTTCTGAAGAAACTAAAATTTCCATGGAAGATCAAAGCTTCAAATTGTTGATGTCTGAAGTGTTTCTCCCTTGGGAATGGAGAAATGAAAGTCACTAATAGGTGTTTTTGTTTGACATCTGTATACTGTACTTTTTAGCATATCTCAAGTGTTTTAGTCTCTGCCTGATAGATCTCATTAAAGAAACGGATATCAGCCCCAAGACAGTTTGTCAAAGTTAATATGTGTCCCTGTGGACAGAATTGACAATTTGTGTGTGACTTCACGTGAAGGTCTTTTCATGGTCTTGTTTGATCCTTTAACAATTGGGCATTAGTCACTGATTTATTTTACAATAACTCAATAGGATTGAATAATACCATATTATGCTGGACATTTTAGGGGATTTTCTTGTTTTGCACATTTTGCTCAGGGCACACAGTAAATGATATACTTGATCTTCTGTGGGAGCGCTAACAATTGATTGGTTTGCGTTAAGAGCAGCATGGGAAGGATGTTAGTACCCCATAGCTACATGCCATATTTAACTTGAGCCTTAATGAGCACTGCCTGTCCTAGATGCTTAAGTTATCCTAAATGCTTAGCATTCAGTACCTTTGGTTCAGTTTTGCAAGAGGTGAATGCTAGCAGTAACATTTGTTTGTTTGGTTTTGTTTTTTCTTTAAGAAACTTCCTATTTAAAAATGGATAGCTAGGCAGATTGGAACTTTTTCACTTCTCAGCTTTTTTCTTTTTTTTTTTTTTTTTAAAATTT
>VWZK01003782.1:4490-43781 GCA_013396935.1 Baryphthengus martii | reverse complement strand
TTTTTTTTTTTTTTAGGGAGTACCCATACTTAAATAGTATGTACCAGTGTGGCTATAAAGTGCGTCACATGTGCTGGTACTTTGTGTTGTTTTCCTTGAATGTCTGCTTTATTTTTCCTTCATTATATGGACAGTTAAGTATTGTTCCTCCTTGATTGTGTCATAGCATAAGCACTTATCTCCAAGCAAGAGCTTAAGTGTGAACCTGAAATGACAGGCAGCTTCTTTAGCGTTTGAATTTGTGTGCTATGTTTGGTCTGTCCTTCAGGGTCCTGAGTACTGATGTTGGCTGTAGTCATTTTTTGTTTAACCCTTCTATTTGTGATTTGGCAAATAAGAAAGAAGACTTTAAATAAACTAATGTGGAAAAAAAAAAATATATCTTCCTTTGAATCTGAATTACAAGTGTAAAATAATTTTAACCTTCAAAAAGAGAAGTGAATTCAGGATGGCTCCCCGCTATTCCATGAAAAGGCAATGAATGTGTTTTAGTTTGGGGTTGTTTTTTTTTAAGAAAAAGTCATATTTATGTATCTCTTAATCTGAGGAGACTGCAAACCAATACTCCTTTAGTTTTTCATGTCCAAATGCTTTGTGAGGGTTATATGACTCATTACCATTCTAGCTTTGGAGGAAAGTGAAAATATGAACCACCTCTGCACGTACTAAATGTGTGTGTGTGTATATAAAACCACAAGTTCTTAACACTATTTTTCCTGACATTAAATACTTATAATGATAGCAGTAAGTATATTCTAGGGTTAAATATTTTTAGCAGGATAGCAAGAAAATTAATTCCTATCATTGTCATTTGCTCAGCCCCGTAGAATTTTATTGCTGCACATTGTAGTATTATGGACACTCATGAGACTCCTAAATGGTTTTATCTTATTAAACAATTTTGAAATCATTAATTTTTAATTGACCTGCTTGTGTTTTTTTATAGTTTTAATTGAATGTCTGTATCTAAATATTGGGGTGTTTTTTTTTATCTTATAGTTTTATTTTTTCAAAAGAAAAAAGTAAGAATGAAAAAATCCTGTCTAAGCATATATGTTATAATGTATTTCCCTATAATCAGCTGAATATATAATGTACTGTGTGGTAATTCATTTTAAAGAATGCTCTGAGCAATTCAGTAGCTGGAAATCCTAATAAAAATAATAATAATAAAAAAAAGAATGATATGATGTCAAAGATACGTGCAGGCTTTTTCTTGATTGAAAGTTCTAATTAAGTGAATCGAGGAAAATTAACTGAAATTAGCTGTCAGAAAGTCACATTTAAATGAGTGATGATCTAGTGTGGCAGTAAACATTTAAATGATATAAATTGCCATTTAAGTGTATGGTTTAATGTTTGTCATGCATTAATATGACATGAGACTGCAGTGACAATCAAGCAGCTTGCTCTAATTTGAACATATTTAGGGCTTTTGTGTGGAGTGCACCACACAAATTAAGACAATTGCTGGTTTTATGTGTCAATTTAAATGTTGTTCTCAGGCATCGGTTAATGAAACAAACCTATCATTTTTGTGTGCAAATTGCAGAGTGATTTCATTGGTTTTCAGATTAATTTTAACTTCCTCTGCTCAAAATTAGGAATTTCCTTTACAAGGAAAATGTCATTCCTTATGTTAGATGAAAAGACTTTGTTGTGTTGTTTCATTTGCTCATTCAGATAAGAAATATATTGAACCTCTGTGTAAAACAGACAAAGCAAATCGTGCTAGTGATTTAATCTGGATGAATTAACTCTTTAGACAATTTTTTTCAAGTTATCTTTTAATGTATTTGTACTCTATCTAACACTATTATGGAGAGATTCATTATTGGTTGGATGCTTTTGTCTTGGGGATTGGGTTGCAACTGTATAACATCTTCAGAAAGGTGGCTTAACCATTCAGCATAGTACTGTTTCTGTATAGGTTTGTGTAACAGTTGTATACAAGAAATGCGTTAATGTAATAGCAAGATGATAGTCCAGCATGTTAAATGATTTGTACCCTAACATCCCTAGTTAGTTCAGTTTCCCCAAGTCTATAAATCTTCTCTCTGCCTCTCAGAATCAGATTATCATGCTGTTATTATTCACCATGTACATCACACCAAAAAGTACAGCTTCATCTTGAGAGTTCATAAGAACATAGCCCAGCTGTCCTAAATGCTTTTAACTTACTGCTTTTTTTCTTATTCCCACTATTATAGTTTAAAAAGCAAGATCTTCTGGTCAGCATGGAGTAGAGCATGAGACTCTGGCATCTATCACAGGGCCCACCTCTTAGTTTGGATAGAATGTCTGAAATACTGTTATCTATTCTCTACTTAGACTTGTTAAAATAATTTTGTATGCTATTCAAAAAATGCTTCTACTGCTACTAAATGAGTACTGTCTGGCAAACTCAAGTTTGTACATTTTGTGTGTGATTTTTTTTTTTTTTTTACAGGCATTAGAAAGTGAGTTTGTTTCCTGCCAGCTTCACCAGTGGATTGATCTGATTTTTGGCTACAAACAGCAAGGACCAGAGGCTGTTAGGTCCTTGAATGTCTTCTACTATTTGACTTATGAAGGAGCTGTTAATTTAAGTTCAATAACGGATCCTGTATTGAGAGAGGTAAGTTTGTACTTTAAATATAAGAAAGGAAAATCTTTGTTAACCACTGCAGTGTTGGAAGTGTAAAGACTCCACACTGTTCAAGGCTGCCAGTGAATGCTAAAGTCTTTGTGTTCTCTTGTGGTTTGGCTACAGGCCAGTCAAATGCAAGGTGCCTGAACCAGTCGTCACAGCAGGCAAAATTAAGAGAACAAGCATGCAAGTTGTTGTTAGACTTTGTGCACCTGGATTCAGCACAAACTGCATGCCAGTAAAAAAATAAACATCCAAGGATTACTTCAGTTCTGAGAGCAGTCATTTTGTTCACTAATACTGGATCTTAGTGGCAGGAGACAGTGAGCAACCTTGATTTGGCTTGCACTTTTGAATTTACTTTTACAGTCTTAAAAACTCTTATAATGCGAGCTTACATATGTAGTACACACTGAACACCATAGTTTTGTAGCTTCCATTATTTTTTTTTTTTTTTGGCTTGCTATCAAATTAGTGATAACTTGCCCTGTGTTTTTCATTGGATGGTTGATAGTCTTACTCAGACTCAGCACCATTTACTGAAGTATCCCTCAGCATAATGTGGGTTTAAGAACTCTTCCCTTTAAAGAGCTGTTTAAAAAAAAAGAGTGGGGTGGGTGGCTGATTAAAACAGGTTTTTGGTTGGTTGTACATCCTCTATTCAGGCAATAGATTGGCATCAAGTATACCTTCAAGTATATGAATTATAGAATAAAGGTAACAGATACTTTGTTATAAAATATTCTGAGTCCCTGAGAACGAAGTAATATGAATTCAACCAACAATTTTATTTAAAAAGATGACTAAATATGTAGCAACAGGGGAATGTATGTGTGAACTGAATGACGACAAGAATGAAGACATTTCTGCTTATGAATGTTAGGTTTGAGGTTCACTGTAGAATTTTAGGCTAATCCTAATTCAAGTATTTATTATTTATTGCTTATTGAAAGAAGGTCTGAGAAGTAAGCAATTATTACTTTAAATAATACTGTTTTCTTTACTGGTCGTCTTAATGGGACACCTTGACAGCCTTTGTAGTGAAAGTCACATTGTAGCAACACTTTGGGTTGTAGCTGGTTTGCGGGTGCACTGGAAAGGTTTGAGAGGTATGCAGGGCATGTAGGAGGTGCAAAAGGACTGACAAGTACTGAGAGTGGTGGCTGGATGTCATCATATGGGCTTCTGTCAGTCTATCTTGGTCTGCTTTGAGATAAATTATAGATGTTGCACATAAATACATGTAATTGAGTTAATAAGAGAGATAGTGGAACACTTGGCTTCTAAGAAAAAAATGTCATAACCTGGGTTTGAAACACCTACTTACCCAAAGGTACTAGATGTTCACACTGCCATGTTTTCATTTCGTTGGTAATGTTTGTCCACTGTACACTGACAAGGAAATATTTTTACTTTGTAAGAGTATTTATTAAACTCTTAAAGTGCTAGGTTTAAGTGTGAGCTGAAAAATAGACATTGTTTGTAATTTGATCTTAATTCTGATATTAAATGAACTGTTATTGAACCATTGTTTATTAAACTAATAATTGAAGTAATATGAATCAAAATAGCATCTTCCACACACAATTTTAATGTAATTTTTAATTTTTCTAGAACAGTTCTAATATCAGTTTACCTGTGATCTGTTCTACTTGTGTCGTAGCCTGAAAAAGGTAATTTAAGAGCAGGCAAGTTACAAATCTGTCTGAAAGTGTGGATCATCTCAGTTAGAGACATTCACTTCATGCTTCTATAAATATATTAATATATTTTATTGCCAAATCTTTTGAATTTGTCATGTTTTTATAGTATTTCACTGCAATATTTCTCGTTTTTGTGTTGTTCTATGCTGCCTGATCTGAGTGGCATATAAAAATGAAAACAGGAGAGGGAGAGTAGCAGTGTCATTGAGTTCATAATAATGGAGTAGCTTAGCAGCAGATGAATTCTTAAACACTACTGATGGTGTCAAAAATACACACTGATGAATGCAGGCAGCAGAATGAATGGTGTGTAGTAGCACTTCAGAGTTACTTGAAGATTGGTCCAATGGAATATTTTATTTAGTGTTTTTGAGCAGTTCACTACAACAGTAAAAGGGTTCCTGTTTAGTTAGGTATCCTTTGCTATTTACATGTGTTTTGTAAAGCGTATCTTTGTATTGTGTAAGTATGTGTGTGTAATTTGAAATAGTATGTATGATCAGCTCCGATACATTGACAGTGCAGAGATTTAATGACTATCATCGCGAATGGTGAGTTATGCTGGTTTTACTTATGAGTAGAGATGAAAGTAATAAAAAAATCTGTTTGTGTGTATATGTGTGTGCATAATCATTCTATATCTATGTGCTAAGTGAATTTATCATGCACCTTTGACAGCCTCACCACCTTCTTGCTTACTAATCCATCTCCCTGAGGACCTATACTAACGTTCTGTACTGCTGAGCAGCTTCAATCAGCATTTATTTTTCTCCTTCAGTCAGCTTGCCAGTAAATGTTGCTTCTTTTCTCCACCAAATTCCTGGTTAGAAGCCAAATGAGCTTCTGATCTGGACAATTAACAATATTTTTAGGCAAGCATGACACCTCAGATTTACTATTTCTTTATTAGGCAAATATTAAACCAGAATTTTTACTCTGGATTTCTTGCTTTCGAAAAAGATGCTTTTGGCTTTCTCCTCTCGATAAGGTTCATAGTTTGGGTCTTTAAATCTTGGCAGTTGTAGCAGAAAATAAATTTTTATTTGCAAACCTAAAATAAGGAAACGCTTCTGTATACTCTGAGAGCTGCAAATTCCAGAGGCCTTGAGGTATCATATGGTGATACTAGCATGTGCTTAAACCATGGTAATTTCTCCACGTAGATGGTCTATCCTGAGCCTGAACCACAGGAGTAATGAGAAGCCTGTGATGCGTATGTTTATGAAGTATCTTCACAGATACGTGTATGAATATTGGTGACCAACTCATCAGGAGAGGCCACACACAGAAAAATAGTGGAAGGAGCTGGGGAGTGGAGGAGTTTAGGTTAATGCAGAATTTCCTTAGGTCTCCTAAATGGCTTCAACTGGCACCTTTATTTTTATAGGCAGTCAGGTTATATATATTATAAGAAGGAAGCACTCGTCTAGGAAGGAAAACTACTTGATTAAAACCATATTCCACCTTTCTTTTTTTTAAAAAAAACCTGAAAATGTAGAACTTTTACGTCCTCTCGTACTGCTGTGAACATTTTTTTCCTGCTATTCTTTCTGCCTGTGGGAACAAAGGAAGTAAAGTATTTTGAAAGGATCTGACTACTATAACAGAAAATTTTAAACTAAAATGCAAACCATGGGCCACATGCTACCTTTTGGCAGACAAACCCTGGGGAGTGTAAAGCTTGCATAATTCAAAGGCAAATCTCAGGGGGAGGGGAGTAGATCAAGAGAGAAGGGTTTGAATTGCAGCCAGTGGGGGAAGGGAACTGCAACCAGGAGAAGCAAGGCAAGAGATCCAGTGTATCTGCTGGCATGTCTGCCACGACTTGTCCCTGCAGAGACCATTCCTTCCTCTTCTTTTTCCCTTGAGCCATTTTAGCAGCATTGTCAGTGACTTTGATCCTTGTACTTGTGTGTCTTGCTGAAGGAGGTTACAACTGCAGAGGGAAGTTGCTGTTCGGTTGACAATCAGTAAATGTAATGTCTTTTTTTTCCAGTGGAAAATACAGTATTTGGTATGCTATATGCCTACGTTCTTTTGACTCATTCTTGAACACCATGTTTTGATCAGTGAACTCCTGATCTCAAGATCTGCAAGGTTTTTGGTGCCTGTATGGAAGAGGCAGGAGTCACAGTAGCATAGATAAATGTCATCCAGCTGTTCTGGAAAGAATTCACAGCACCTTCTTATCACAAATTCTGCTCTTTTTTGCAATGACTGTCCAAGAATGGAAGAAAAAAAAAAAAAAGAATTAGATGTAAGCCATTCAGACAGGCAACTGATTAAGAGGTGAAACACAATCCATAGAAAATAATGTGTGTCTTGAACTGCTTTGTCAGTATTCCATTGGCATCTTGGTCAGAAGAACAGAAATTCCTATAGTCTCTAGCATAGTGTAGCGAAGGATGATCATGAATCTGGGCTGCATTTGGAGTTCCTAGTTAAAAGTCCATGTCTTCACTGACACCCCTATGTAAGTAGCATAAACACTGGAGAAGTGTTTGCAGGATGGCAAAATATTACTTGAAGAATACATCATTGATATACTGCAGGAACCCCCGAAACTCATTTTGTACCATTCTTATAAAAAAAACACCTAACCATACTCTTCAAATAATTTTCAAAATACCATCTTACATGATCTTTGTAGACAGTAATTAAAGAAGACTGATGAATTTAGAATTAGCAATAATAGTTTGAAAAAGATGAGAATAAGTTCCATCCAATTAATATCCCACACACTTTCATTAAGTGATTTGCTTTTAGCCATTGTTTTATACTTCTTCCTTTGAAGAGAAGGTGCCTTTTTGTTCCATGAAGGTAGTCTGTTTAACATTAGGAAATACAGCTTTCTCCATTCTGTTGGCACCTTTCTTTCTGCTGTTAGTATTTTATTTCCGTATGAACTGAGGAGTTTCAAAAATTGTGAAGAATCAGCTTGGATGTAGCATTTGGTATGTTATTTGAATATACCACTTCTGATTATATAAGGAGAGGAAATAATACTTTTGTTTTCAGTTTTAAAATGTGTGGGATAAATTATTTTATGGATAATAGCTTTTAAACGTTGCCTGAGATTAGTATCTTTGGGTAAGTTTTATGCATCTTAGACCTGTCTCTTATGAGTCTGATTTTATTTTTAAATATTTACAGTGTGAGAGACTTCTGTGCTTTCCAAAAGAAGTCACAAGGATGTTTAGTTTACATGACCCCAGTTCCATGACAGCAGTAGCAGATCTGATATCTTATCCCAGAGAAAGCATTTTTGGCCTCTCTTTAAGCTGTGTTCATGGTGGGAGTTAATAGCATATTTCAGCTCTAACTCAGCTGGAGAACACTGACAGCAGTGCATAAACACAATTTGTATTTATAGTGTAGTTAACATTTACTAAATAGTTGGGAAAACGATCAGTCTGTTTTTAGCAGGTTGGGCAACAGCCTTTGTTGTGGCTGCGATGAGTTTTAAAAAGTAGGATAAAGTGATTATAAAATACTGTCACAGAGCAGTAAATTTAGATGTGCTGGATTCAGTAAGTAACGAATTCATGCAGGCAAAATTTAAAGTACTGTAGCAACAATCTTTGAATCATCTCTGGCCAGACGTCTGTTGCACAGATGGCATACTTTGCATCGTACAGTGCAAGAACAGTGAAAAGATGAATGTTAAGAACTGGTTTCGTTTTAATTGCAAATCTGTATGAAAATACCTTTACATGGAACCAGAATTAAGTTTGTATTTGAAGGGAGCATACTGGTTTCATAGGTGAGGAGAGATGGACTTGTCAGATGCAGCCAAACTCGTGCCCTGGTCTTCTCCTGTGAAGATAGGCAGAACGGGATTGCGTAGCGAAGAGAGGTCTTCTGATGCTATGGTGGGTGGGCAGATACCGCTGTTGCATGAAATCAGCTTGTCTGGGCATCAGGACTCTCCCATGAAACATGAGTATTTTTTTCTGGTAAAAGAGGCATTAAAATAACAGGAGCACAATTCTTGCCACCCGTTCATATCATTTACCTATTAATTCTCACATCTCTGCTCACACTGTGACCTATCTCTGGTATTGGAGTAAACAGAAAAAATGAGCATAAGCAAGTGTTTGCTGTGATATCTGGGAGGTGTGACACTTCTTTGATTTCATTCAGCCCAATGTTTGACATGATGAACGGGGCTTTATTGCTCTTTGTCTTAACTTACTATTTACTACAGTGCTTAGAAACAGACACAAAAGTATTCAGCTAGGTTTCAATCCAAAACCATATTTGACCTGGATGTTCACTTTTGTCTTTATAGGTTCTAATTTTATCTGGTCCTTCTACTTCTCTATCCAGCAGGAAAAAAAGAATGATATTTTAGGGTTAATTAAAGTAGAACTGAGATGCCTGATGTATAAGGATTAAAAACATAAGAATCAAACAACTGCTTTGCCTGGAAGTAGTAAAGCTTTTCGGGACGAGGTAACTCATATAAATTGGTTCTTCAGCTCAGAGTGCTTTTTTTCTCAGCCTCTGATTGAAATGCAAAGGATAGAAATTTTCAGCGCAGTCAGTTCCCTCACCTCTGTTACTTGACCTGTCTTGTGGATCTGTCAGAGCCAGGAGGCCTTGAGACCCCCTGGGCTCTTAACATTTTCATTCGTGCCTGGCCGGTCAGTCTTAGATAACTGACATATTTGTCGGCCAGCACTAAATAAGAAAAAGTAATCAAAAGTTAAAGAAGGGATGGAAAAAAAATGATGTTCATAATACTTCAAAAATAACTTTTTTTTTGAATAGAAAGTGGTTTTGTTTTTTAACTTTTTTGTGACCTCTTCTACATGTGAAAAAGGTGAGATATACTAGTGTATAATAGCTGCAGTTATCATACAGTAATTCATTTAGCCTTGAATCAAACATGGAAGTGAACAGGCTACAAAAATTTCATTATTTTTATGTCATCAGCATGCTTCAATTATTTGCAGGCTCTTAATGCAGGCCGAACAATATCTGTATTGACCTTCACTGTAATTGGGAAACCAAACATTTTTGTTTGGAGTGTTTTCGTTATATTTGCTCATGGCAGTCTAGGGTGTCTAGATCATCAGTGCTCCCACTGTGTCTGCAGATGTGGTGTGGTATTTACTTATCAAACTGTATTATATTAGTTATTAGTTATATTTGAACAATAGCTGCTTCTTGAGTGGGAAAGTTTGTGGTTATGCCCAAGGTGCTTTTCCTCAAGCAATGTCCAAAAATCAAGTTTCAATTAAACATTACATTTTGCTAAATGATAACAAAAAGTTCATTGATTGCAGTAGAAGACTCTGAGATAGTATTGAACCTCTACTTTGAAATTAGCTGGTTTGATCTTGCAGGTGGTAGTTACGACTTAGTTTAGATAAATATATTTCTTAGCTTAGCAAATGAGTTATTTGTTCTTTCATGACAGTTGTTACAAATCCTGAAAGGTGATCACACAAGACAGTTTAAGACCACTAAATGTTGGATTTTTACATCAGTGTATTAACCACCTTCAGAGAGAAATGTTTTCTTTTAATGAAACTTTAACAAATAACGATGGCATAAAAGGTGAAGAAATTCCATGGAATGCTAACAGATTGGAACAAACTGGGTTTTTTTCCAGAGGAAAAAGTTTTGTATCAGAAAATTCAGAGTTTGCTAAGTAGCAAGTAGATTGTGTGAAGGTAGCACATTTTAAAGAGTGTTTAGCTATTTAGAGAACTGAATGAACAAGGCCAGAAATTGATGAAGTTTCAGGGTGTTACATATGGCAGTGCCACTACATTCTACGTAATAATGATTGATTTTAAATGAAAGCAAAGAATTGCTCTCTTAAAATCTTCAGCTGCCATCATGAAGAGAGATATGAAGTAATTTTGGGTTTGGTGCCCGAATAAAATGGAGACTGTTGCATTTTAAAAAACTAGCCCCAGAGCTGCTTAAGATTTTGCTTGTACTGAATCCAGTTTTATTTGCGAGTCCTTAGATTAATATGAACTTTTTTTTTTTTTAGACCCTTTTCCCTTTTAATTTTGTCAGTCTCTTTGAAGTACTGCCAGACCTGTTTTTTTCTAGTTCTAGTTTTTTTATCTACTTCTTTCCAGTAGCCAAAGATTTAGGTGTTTTGAATGAGCACATCAGTGCTCCAAACAGAGATACTGTTTGAAATTATCCATGAACCCAGTGCCTCTGAACATTATTGAGTGACATTTGTTTCTGTTGCTTGTGTCTGCTCTGACTAACTGGTTTCTTTCAGATTGACAGCTGGGATTATGCTGCAGTAGATGGACAGCTGCATGAGCTGGAGATTGCAACTAGGTCTTGCTATGCCTCTGTTTAATATGCCTGGAATGTGTATATTCAGACTGCAGCAACTTTCATGGCCCTGAGGGAGATTTATTCGTATTCTCACACACTGTGATTACTTCCTGTTTTACTTTAATGACTGCCATGTAATTGTTGTACTGATTTGTCTGGCAAGAAAGACTTTTTTTTTCTTTATTCTCACAGAAAATTTTTAAATGTAATTTAAGAGCTAGGTTAGTATTAGTGAAGTTGTGGTGGAAGATGTCCTACACTGTGCTCCCTTATACGTTTTTCTGTGGTGCAAACAGAAGAAAGTATTATTCATATATTGAATCTGAAATAGCTTTGAGAAAAAAAGTGAAGCATAACACACACACCCCTCCCCCATCGGGGATCTATAGCAGCTTGGATTTACTAAATTACAAGTGGTTAGACTAGTAACCACAAAAGGTGTGTTTCTTGCAAGAAAGCTACAAGGAAGGAAGGAAAGAAACAAAGCTTATACTTCATTTTTTTTTGACGACTTTCATTTATACATTTTTATGTTGTTTTCTTATGTAATAAGGCATGCTCTGTTTTATTACTTATAACCCTAATGCACCACAGCAGGCAAGGGGACTGCTTTTTACTTCATACCAACTTGCCAGTGTACCCTAATAATGTCCCCCTCTGCAGGTTGTTGACAGTATTTCTGCCCACACTTCAGCTCTGAAACCATAGGCATCTTTTACACTCTGCTTGGTTAACAGAAGATATATCATGAACATTTTTCAGGCATGTTTAATGATACATAGAGATCAGTATGTAGACCGTGATCTTGTAGTATCTTTTCTTTAGCCTTTCTTCTCTCCTTGCTCTCCTCTCTCCCCTGCCATTTATTAGATTTCAAAGCTAGCGTAGGCAATTTTCTTTAAACCAGTGCATTAAGTGAATAGTGCAATGATAAGAAATTGAAGTGATTCAATATAAAAGGGTTGATTTGTGAAGCTGAAATAAGAGAAAGATTTTTGTGTTTTCGCATGAAGAAATTAGGGTGCTTGTTTTATTTTTAAAACAGGAGATTATAGTGTGTGAATTTATGGTGTTAACATTTGAGTGCTGTATTTTTTCCCCAGGTCAAGTGTAGTGCAATGTCCCCAGGGCAGGTGTACAGTCAGCTAGCATATACGTTGCCTGTTTTAGAAAAGCATTTTGCCAATTTTTCACAATCTTGATCTAACAGTGATTGTTATGAAACAAAGGGAGATAGTACTACGAAGAGCTTTTCTTCTATAATCTTTAGCACGTTTTCAGCAATTTTATCTGATTGTTATGAATCATGCTTGTTCTCTGGCTAGTGTTACCTGTGTCTCTGTTGTCCTTGAGGAATTTAACTAAGAATCTTACTATAGGACTGGAAGTTACTCTCTGGTCAGAAGAGGTTTTCTGATCACTTGCTATCAGAATTTGATCTTAATCACTGTCCCGTGGGGAAAGGAGTTAGTCAGTTGGCTGCTAAGCCATTTGACTTCACTGTCTGAGGGAAAACCTGTCAAATTCTCTGTGTTTTCTGGTGCTGTAAAGCAACACCTGGGCGGAAGGAATGAGAAAGGAAGTAATCATAATTGCATATTGCTGAAGCCAATAGGAATTACTAAGGAACATGTGTGTAAACCTTTTTGAATATCAGAAAGTGAGGTAGGAGCAGCAGAGAACCAAAGTAATTAATTTTGTGAGGGCTGTTATTTTCTGGACATAAATACTGTGTAGAAAGATGGAGGATGAATCCCAAACATTTTGTCCTGAACACATACACTGAAAGAATATGTATTACAATGCATGATGCTATTTCACCTGGGCTTTCAAATGTTTGGCAATTAAATCTTGAAGATTTGAGAAGTAACTGGAAATACTTCAGTGTAGGTCTGTAAAAGCACATTGACTGAAAGTAGCCTTTTTGTAGCAAATGGTGAGATTGCAGCTTCTGGTGTGTTCAGACTGAGGCGTGCATTTTAACATAGACATGCTGTGCTGTTAGACTCTTCAGACAGTTTGGTGTTTTGTGTCTAGGCATGATGAAAGCAACTCTGAGAGTTAAATGGTATACGTCTTGCCTTTTAAGTATATGGGCCTTCATTTTAGGATTTGAGTTCAAAACTGGAGACCGTTTTATTCTTTCTCTGTGACACTCACTGTAGTTCCCCCTCCACCCACCCTCCCTCATATTTAATTTTATAGTTCTTTCAGACATAAACATGGGGGAAAAAAGCAATTTTGACTTAGTTTCTGAGTGTTGCTGCAAAGAAAAGTAACAAACATCTGTTTTTACCTTAACTGCATCCATATGTTCAACCTCCCTGTCACCCTCCTTCCCAAAAAAATTTACAGCCGTATTTGGTGGGTACTGCATACTACTGAATTAACTTTCTTCACAGTTAGATTAGAGGGTGAGTTCAGAGACTGAAAATATCTGTACCAAGCAGTGGCCAAAAGCTACATTATAACTAAACTAAGTTTCCAAGTTTTTCACTCTTCCTCTTTTTATTTACTTCCCTGTTCTCCTTCCAACCCCCCAAGGAAAGAGATGATGATCCAGGAGACTTTTTTAGACATGGGTTATTGTCATAATAATATATATTTTAATTTTTGAAATTTACTTATGACTTTCATATTTATAAATTAATTAGCATTTGAAATGCCAAGTTTCCCATATAAGTATGTGGTTTGAGATGCATACTGTGTGGATTAGTGTAAAGGGTTAGTTACCTTGTTTTATTTTATTACTTCTTGTTGTAGCAACTGGAGCAATTCTGGCCTTACCGAGCTTTTGTTTTTGTAGAGGATTAACAGGAAGAAGGCTGTTTTACTGAGATATTTGAGAAGCAGTGAAACAAAATGTTGAATGACACTGTCTTTTACTTTGTGGTATACAGCATGCTTTCAGAGATCAGAGTTTGTGGAACTAAAGGTATCTTCCAAACAAAGGCTATTACTTTCCAATTATATAGTGCCTTTAGTAGATGTGAAACTGATTGTGCAAATTTCCCAGATATTTCTGCTTACAATATTCTAAATGATTGTGTGCTCCAGAGAGATTCAGCTGTATGAGAACATGTGGCCTTCCTCTACCACTAGAAGAAGCTGGCTGTCTCGTAGTGCTATTGACTAATACTACTAATACATTTTTCAAGAAAGTTAAGTTAGAAGCTGGGCTATAATTTGTTAGAAAGTGAGTTGGTAACTTTTTGACTGATGATCGTTCTACGTTATATTCTCAGGTAAGCAGCAAGTTGTTTTGTTCGAAGGAGGTATTAACTATCTCTCTGAGAAGTTTCCTTGATGCTAGCTGCTTTTCTTTTACAGGTTGAACAAAAGTCTGAGTGACATCTGGTGGCTAAAATTCCCTGTATTTATCTTTCTATTGTTATGTAAATCGAGAGAATGAGGATTGATTCTAGCTTCACCATCACATGTTTCTGCTGACAGAGGGAGGTCATCTTGCATCCTTCTGTATGTGATCCTTCTGACTGAGACATCATGAGAACATGTTGTTGACATCTGGATTGGCTTTGAATACAATGTGGGAAAAGGGTGGAATCATTTGCGCTTGTTAGTACACTCTCTTGGTCATAATTAAGAAATGTTGAAACTAAATATTGAAATCTTTGCTTTTTATTCCTGGTAGTTAGAAGGAATACAAAAGGTTTTTATGCTGAAGTCTAGCCGCTATGTCTAGACGTAATTGTCCAAGTGTTGCTGCCTTTACTTAACAGTGTTTCAAGTTTCTTTTGGATCTCTGAAGACGTGAGTAAAGAGAACGTATGGATACCAGTATCTGTGCCTTTATATACAGTCTTGATGTTTTATAAAACCTCATTACCTGTGGTAGGATGTAATCTGAATTTCCTGGTTCTGTTGGCTAAAAGGGAAGGTATGTGTCAGGGAGCTGTTGTAATCCTGGAAATGTAGGCTCTCATTTTTTTGGAAGGACCAAGTGGAACCTATAAGGCATGTATAACTTGTTTGTGCCAGAACTGTAAATCCAGATCCATGTAGAAAATGCCTGTTAAAGACTGAAGATGGAGAATATGTGGTCCTGTGAGGCAGGCTTTAGCAAAATCATTGTTCCATTGGTCAGCATTTTCACCAGTTCTGACAGAACACTGTAGGCAAATGTTTTTAATCTGGATTTTTTGAAACTAACATTTTTTTTGTTGAGGATAGCGCAGCTGACCAGTATGATGTTGCTTTGTAAATGCCACATGTCTTAAGGGACCTGAAATTCTACACCCTTGTGATTCCCATGATATCTTGAGTCACAAGACCCCACATTTTAGTTTTAATGTAACATGTCTCATCACTAGGAAGGGGACTCCAATGGTCTTACTGAGCTTTAATGTTTCACAAATCTGATACTATTATTCCTCAAAAAGTACTCATTGAGTCACAGTATTTGTATGTCAGATTTTAGCTAGCTTCTTGATAAACTCACATATTGACCAGGTACTTCACAGAGTGGGCAAGAAAGTTACAATCTCTCCATAAAGTAGTTGTAATTCGTGCTCTGGTGAGTTCAGATGTTTTAAAGGCCTTGACAAAAGTAATAATGTTGAGTGTTTTGGATGGCGTATTTCCTATCAGAGTATGATTATTTTTGATGATCTAAAGGCCTCAGGTGCATTCTACTTTCGGTTTTGTCATTTCTGTAATAGGAGAACATTGTGTGTCCAAGTCTCTATTATCTAAAAATAGTTGTTTGTAAGAATAAAATCAGCATAAGTGTCACAAAATTTTAACGAGTGGCTAGAATAGAACAGGAAATGTAGGTGTGAGGAGCCTCAGAGTATGTTGAACCATAAGAAAGAAAAATTTCTGAGAAAAAAATGTTCTAATATCTAAAAAGTGATTAGTGGTTTTGTGTTTCAGCATTTGAGTGTCCCATTTGAAACACTTTTTTGAAGAACCTGATTTTCAGTACTTCATTTGAAAGTAGGCCTCTCTAATGCCTCACCTTAGGTACTTGGAATCACTAGATACTGTTGAGAATGTAAAGCTCTATGAACCATGCAACAGAGAAACTCAAGTATTGGCCCATATGCAATCTGCTAGGCCGCAGCAAATATGAGGTCATTTTACTGAGTTTAGCTCACAATGCAAGAGATTTAATCTAAGCTGAATGACTGAAGTTTTTCTGTAGTATTAACCTGTTTCTGTGGATGGTGAAGGGGCTTGGCTGACAAGAAATAACTAGTTGAATGTTGGCTGCTGGATATTATCTTTAAGCCAGTGGGCTAATAGGTGGCAACATGGAAATCTAGTTGGACGTGCCTGGGCAAGAGGAGTAAGTGCACACATTTAAGAATAATTATGTTTAAGAAACTGCTAAGCATGAGATGTTATTTTCATGTACGCCCTATGAAGAAAGCGATAAAACATGTTTCTGAAGATGCAGAGAAAGTTTTTTTAGAAAACTTGTAGCATTATATCTTCACATTTTCCTTTAGCTGCATTTAATATTAGTTTTGCTGTCAGTAATTTCATGCATCCTAAAGTTGTTTGCTTTTTTTTAATAAAAATGAATATAAGAAAAAAGCTTGGTGTTGTTTTCATGGTAATTATCACTGTGAAACTAGGCAATGGAGTTTAAGTAGAAAGTAAAGCACTCTTAATACCTATAGAAACTTTTTAAAAATTAACTTTTGATTCTGAGTTATGATACAAACAGGATAAGCCAGTGTTAGAAAGGGAAAATGGAGCCAATAAAGAGAGTTTCTGATTATAATAGCTTGTTTCTGTTTAATATCATTGAGCAGGATGAGGTTTTGCAGAGTTTCTCATGGAAATAGCATCCACAGTACTGAAATGATTACCTCATTCTTAGTACCAGTGCCAAGCACTTAGCTCCACAGTGAACACACGGGGTTGATTTTCAACATGAAACAAGCCAGAAGTGTGGAATGACATTTTCAGGTGACAGTTATGGTTCTATTGCCTGTAATTAGCACCTCTTAACATGCAAACCTGCCTGTGCCTTTTCCAGGCTGTTGAAGCTCAAATACGAAGTTTTGGACAGACCCCTTCCCAACTACTCATAGAACCACATCCTCCAAGAAGTTCTGCCATGCAGGTGGTGAGTACCATATTAACTCTTTGTGACCTGTCATTTTGTTCACTTCCTTTGCTACCTTGAAGTTACAGAACCAGCCTCTTTGCTTTTATGTGGTTGTGGAATTGTGTTATTAGAAACACCAGATGAGTTACAGTTTTATAGGACTGGGATTGTATGCAGTGCTTAACTATTATTTTATTTATTGCTGAAAGGATTGTATTGATTTCTAGTACAAGCCTTTTTTGTCAGTGTAATCTAAGAACACTTCATCAGTTATTTTGTTAATACCATACCTGTACAGGTGAGAGCCAGTCATCATGGAGACAATTTAGTTAGTCTTTGGCAGATTCCCCAAGAAGCATAGATTTAGGAGGTGGAACTTCCTTGTCTTTTCCCTCAGGTATAGGTTTTCCCCTAAAACCAGGATTACTAGGAATTCATGAGCTGCAACTCACATAGCAAAGAATGTGACTAAATGTGTTTTGCAGTAAACCCAGGGTGATAAAATCCAGGCAGTGAGTATTAAAATGCTTTCTCTTTTACCTCTACTTGTGTCTATATATAATTTTATTATTCAAACTATTATTATGTTGCTGATTACTTTCCATATCTTGTTGTGTGCAGTCCTTGGGTCTGAAAGATCATTTATGTGGTCATAGATCTAGAACTAAGTACGTTAAGCGATACTCTGACAAGTGGAACAAATGGTCTGCTAATTCACAAGTTTTTCAAAAGGTTACATTCCCTTATTGTTAAGATGGACGTTTTACACTGACAAAGACATTTTCTTGTATGTAGGACGTATATCCTACTCAAGCAGACTGAGGTTATTAGATTAAAACCGTATCTGAAGTCCAAAGGTTTTAGAAAAATTGACCAAAAATCTGAAGTTTTTCCAAAGTAACATACAAACCTTGTGATTTAGGAGTCTAAGAAACGTAAACTTTCTTGTCAAATTGACCTACCAGCTTTTATCAAACATGCCATGTGTTGTACATGAGGCTTGCTCAGCTATCTGTCCTACCATCCTCACCACCTTTTCTGCAAACAATACATACTACACTTTGACAGTTGTGCTATAGACATGCTCCTGTCCTGGAATCCTATGTACTGGATGGACAGAGCTGGTTGTGTTGATTTGTGATCTGCTGGTCCGTTGCACCTCTCCCATAGTGTCCCAGGGCTGCAGACCACTATAGTCACTTGCATGTGCAACCCACTAGGCTCTCTCTCTCTCAAGAGAGCCCACTTAACAGGGATGTTGAGGAGCCTAAGTGCCCTCATCATACAGCTACATGCCTTATTTGTCTGTCATGGTACCATGAACTAGGCACTTGTCCTGATTTAGAGGGATTTGTTTCAGGAAGAGGACAAGCTTGAGAAGTTGATTGTTGATGTGTTTGTCAGACCCATTGTTATATAAATAAAATGTGATGCCAGGACGCAATTTATGTGGTTTTATCATGATACTTCTCGTGACACTGAATTAGTAAAGATTTAGTATGCAATGTAAGAAGTTAAATTCTATGAAGTTAACTATTTCTAACTCCTTTGGTTTTTTTTGGGATGAGATACACACAGGAAAAAACCCGCTTAGTTCTCCACTTGCTTTGATGAGTTTTGTGGTTATTAATATGGGATTTTATAATAGCACTACATTAAGTGGTTTTAAAAGTAATATTCCTGGAGCTGAAATACCGTAAGGGTATTTTTCCTGTCACAATTTTGAATTATTTCTAATTGAATTATTTACCGAATTTTCGTATGTGTGTGCTTGTGTGCCTGAATACAGCTGAATTGAAAGCTACCACGTGCTGTGTTAAGTGCACAAGCCATAATATACACCAGGTGTAGTAATTAGTAGTCACACGAAGGCTGCCTATTTGTCTGGTTTTGCTGCTGTTGCTGTATCCCCTTGTGTTTTCAGCCATCAGATAGCTGGATTTAATTGAGGCCACATCAGATGAGGCATTACTGACACCTTTAATTGAATGAGCATCCAGGGAGGATTAACTCGTAATATTGATTGGCTTTTAGCCACTTGCTCAGAAGGGTGTCTGGTAGCTTATTAGTTGCTTTTATTTACACCTTTATGCAAAGACTGTAAATAGGAATTCATAGAGCAATATGTTTTTCTAAGTACTCTTAATAACTTTTTTTAAAAGGAGTGATAATAAAAATGCAAATGTATTTAATTTTTTTATTAGTTCTTTATAAGTATGTATTAAATGTATGCACTTACATACACATATATGTAATGAAATATTACAGGTGGAAGATAGCCAAGAACGACACTTCATTAGTGTTCTAATTCAGTTATTAGAAAATTACAAACACTAGAGCAATATGACTACTAGGATGGTTGTATTTCTACATCTCAATAGAGTTCCCATTTTTAGGTACACCACACAATCACAACCCCATTAAGTTTTGCTTTTCCTCCTTATATTTGCTATCTGGATCTAAGGTCCTCAATACTTCGTTCCAACATTTGCAGTATTGTTAGAGAGCTTACTTAAAAAGTTATTAAACTTTTCAACTTACTAAATTAAAAAACTGAAATAAAAAAATATTATGTTGAGAATGAGGGTCTGGATTCATTCTTTCCCTTTAGTACTTCTAGAAACAATGCAGGATAGTATCTGTAATCACATCCACTTTATATTCTTTACAACTGCATTTAATTATGTTTGTCCTTTGAAACACATTTGCAGCAAAGTCTTCTACTTTGCATTCATAAATCTTAGTTTTGTACACCAGAAATATATACAGAACATACATCTACTCTATGTGTGTATCTGTTTATTTTAATGTGCTTTCATGTTCTCATCTGGCTTGTAAAGAATTGCAATCTGCCAATTTAATGCAACTTGAGACAGTCTCTGGGAGCAGGAATTTCTTTTGCTCACTTTTTTGTTTTGCTTTGTTCCCTCCTAGTTTGGCATTGCTTCCTTCAGTATCCTATCTCTGCAGATATGAAGGAGAATTCTTTTGGCAGAGATAGGTGATTGGAAACTTCTAGATTAGTCTGCTGTGATCTGTAGCAGCTTGTATATAAACACCCCTGTTCAACAAAACCCTCAAATGAATAGTGTACATGAAGGTTAAAATGATTGTTTCCGCAAGCCTGACCACTATTACTGCATTTGCTTTTCGCTGCAGCTGCTATTGGATCTTGTTTGTTTTAATCCAATCTTCCTTCTCTTGTCCTGTCTTCTCCCCGTGTTTTCTATTCCCATGTATTTGGGTTCTTGTGTGCACTCAACAGTATCTCCTCCTGCAGAGTCCATTGATGTTCACAGACCAAGCTCAACAGGATGTTATCATGGTTCTAAAATTCCCATCCAACTCCCCTGTCACTCATGTAGCAGCCAACACTCAGCCTGGTCTGGCCACTCCTGCTGTTATCACAGTAACTGCAAATAGGCTATTTGCTGTAAACAAGTGGCATAATCTTCCCGGTAAGTAAATTAAAGTAAGTAGCATAAGAAACCACTGCCATCAACAGTACTTCTATTGTCTATTTCAAAATTTACTGAACGGTTTTAATTTTAAAGTGCGAAGAGTAACTCCTGTTCATTGACACATGTGTCTTGGACTTGGTCTCTCCTTAAAAAGGTAATCTGAACTGTTGCATAATAAAATGTGTAGCACACCAAAGTTTTGTAACAACAGTATATCACCTGCCAGGCCATTGGGCACTATGCAAGAAGGCAAAACCATGATCATGATAAAATCACACTCTTCCTCTTGAATTTGTTTTTCAATCAGATGGAAGC
Source organism: Baryphthengus martii (assembly GCA_013396935.1). Classification (NCBI taxonomy): domain Eukaryota; kingdom Metazoa; phylum Chordata; class Aves; order Coraciiformes; family Momotidae; genus Baryphthengus; species Baryphthengus martii. Next base: position 23,279 of record VWZK01003782.1, on the reverse strand, counting down.
CTGAACCATATCATACCAAAGATAAGTTTTAAAGTCTGTAGAACTTGCCTGAAATCTTTTCTGCCACCTTTTCCTAGTTTGTTACGAGCATCATATTCTGATGTTAAAGCCACTCAATGAGAATTAGAAGATAAAATGTGTGGCAAGTCTGTATCTTCTGTAACTTAAACATCCCAAAGTCACTAGGTGCTTATGTATTTGTCAGTATGAAAGGAAAACAATGTATCCATTTGAATAGCAAACAACCAAAGTAATTTTTCTTTAAAAATGTGTTGGACTTGACAATATACTCATCCTATTTTCAATTCTAATATTCTCTAATCTTAAAGGCACCCGTCCTTTCTCTGACTGTGACAGTCTCAGGCCCAAGCCCTGAAAGGTAGTTTATTTCAGTGCTGTGCAGTAAAACTAGTCAAGGTATTTTCAGGAAAGAGAAAAAAAAGAGTTTCTACTCAAATAACCTACATTGAAGATATTTGCACTAGAGTAATACTCACATCACTGACATTCCTACTAAGAAACCAAGACCCATGGTCCTTGGTTACATTTTGAAAACAGCCAGATGACTCCCACACTTTTTCCTAATTCTTACAAATTACCTGTCAACATTGTACAAATATAAACATCTGTGTATCAGTTCACCCACCCAAGAAATTCTTAAAAGAAAGATGGGAAGGAAGGGAGGAAGAAAGGCTTGTCTAGATAACTAGTTGTGAGCAGGAACTGTTTACAGGGCTCTTGACATTTGTTTGGAAGGAGGATGGCAATATCCTCTCATACCTTGGACATATATTATTCAAGGCTTTTAAAAAATGTCCTTTGTGAACATACAACAGTCATGGGAAAAGAGGAGGTCCTAAAGTGGGAGGAGTTGGTTTTGACTTCCTTCTAAGTCTGCTGATTGATCGTCTGTGAGCAAGCAACCAGTTGTCGATTGTAGTAATCAATTGTTTTAAGTTGAACAGAACCTTCAGATTTTGGGTTTTCCTTCACCTCTGACAGGGAGAACAGTAAGCTGTGCTTTTGAGTCACCATGGGTTTTTTTTATTTAGAAGCATTTTAAACTTTTCTTGCCTTTACAAAGGGGTCGAGAAAACCTGCAGTTCAAGACAAACAAAAGCCAACCACACAAAGGCAAAAGCCAACAAAACCCCATCTCTTTGCGAGCACACTCATCAGCTGCAGGCTGTTATTGGAGTACTATACTTAAGGTATCTGGGTATGGGCTCCTGAGACTAGTCTTTGCTATTGTTGCCTTCAAATTTTATACCAAAATGGGAACTGCTAGGGTTAGAGGGCAGGTATCATTACTACTCCATATCTCCTACTGTGAGCTTAGCATTAGCTTTACCAGTGAGGCATCATAATAAAAAAGTTAAGCTATCAGATGTAATTACACTAATATGTAATTGAAAATGTCATTCCTCATCTTGTACATGAGTTTGGTGGCTTTTCTGATGTCTCATGGCACTGATACACAACAGGGCACCTCCATTTTGTCACATGGATTTCATGTTTTGTTCTCTGTGTTTCATTGCAGCAGAACTTTGACTTCACAATTACTTATGAAATCCTTCTAATTGATACTATTTTTTATAGCAAGCTGTAGAAAGTAGTTAGAAAAATCATAGATTTGAGTATTTGGCCATTATTTTTTGTTCCACTTCAAGGCCTTGTGGGCTATTTGGAGGAGCGGGGAGGGGGAGAATTTGCCTGCTTATTTGTTTTCAGTGAGGCTGTGGAAAGAAAAGACCTTTTTTTAACACTTAGGGAAAATTCAGGAGGTAAACATTTCACTTGTATGCCAGATGCCCGGATGAGACGTAGATCAGTGGAATTGTATATTAATTTCTATGCAAACTTGCAAATAAAGGGGTTATGGTGATGCATGAATCCTTAAATACTGGATGACTATGAGATTTCCCTGTCTGCATCATAAAATGACTTTTTTAAAAAAAAGTCCTTTGTGCTTCAATTGTTCAAGTAGTGCTTTAAAAAGGAAAGAGGAAAATAGTATTTGCTACAGTCAGCAGATGGTTGTCACATTTTGTTTTCAGTGCTCTTTACCACTTAATTTTGTTTTGTTGCGACAGGAGAGGTTGCCAGTAAAGCATCTGCTAGAGCTTATGGCTCAGGACTGAAGCTGCTGCGGGTGGCATAGATTCAGAATAGCACTAATCTAAAATAAATGTTTAATAAGCAGCCTGTGAAAGCACCTGGAATTTCTAATTTTATTTTTTTTTTTAATTCTAATTGATGCAGAATAATCTTGAATAGTTTAAAAAAAATGGTCATACCTTTGATATATAAAACGTATGTGGCTTCATGTATTTAAAAACACACTGTTTTAGAATCTTCTTTCCTGAATTCCAGCTCATCAAGGTGCTGTACAAGACCAGCCTTACCAGCTGCCAGTGGAAATCGATCCTCTCATAGGTCTGTCACTTCCTTCTCTCTTTGCGATTCATTAAGCTCTGTATGGTGGCCCTGAAGTGTAGATTACGGTTGTTTTTCACTTGCTGGTTGCTGGGAATGGAATTTTCCTGATAAACCATTTGCATGCAAATTGGAATGCAATGAGCTGTGGCTATGCTGGTATTTCATCAACTCCCCCTCGTTGGTTTGCCTAATTTGAACAGGCCTAGGATGCGTGTCAGTGAAAATTAATATGGATGCTGTAATAATGTGTGATTGAGAATGTGCATGAAGTACTGTCAGGGTAATATTGGTTCTTTTCATCACTCAGACTTGTTGATGAGCAGGAGCAAGGCACGTTATGATGAATTGGTGCACTGGTAATGTGATGGAGCTCCTTTGCTGAGGAAATTTTCATAATAACAGTGGGGTTCTTAACTGCACCGTGTTGTGAAAAATAAAACCGTGATGCCAGAGTTTCATCATTAAAGGAGATCAATCCTTTCTTCATAGGCTGGCTGTTCAGGCTGAGAGGATTAATGTGTAATTGCAAAGCGATTTCAAAGTCGAAATACATTGCCCGCTCTGTTTTAGTATTGAGATATTAGTATTCATTTTTCAAGAGTATTGGATCTTTTGATCAGTGTAACGAGTTAAATTTGTATATGTTTTTCTTTTATTAAAAAGGGGTGGAGGAATGTCTCTTATTTAATGACTCAGTGTGATAGACTCAGTTAATGACTTTTTAATATAGGGGTTTATTATTTTATATAGAGCTGATTTTTCCTTTTAGCATGATTAGAGTTTGATCAGTTCTTTCACTACAGACCCAACTTTGGGGAGTGCATACCTGGACTATAATTCAGGAGCCTGTAGCATGGGAAATGGAACCTTAAACATGATCAAAAAAAAATCAACTCAACCTAATCCCAAAATGCAAACTAGTTGTAGGACAGTTCACAGGAACAAAGAAGACAGAATTCCCCCACCCTGCCCCAATTATATTAGGCTTCATAATTACCTCTGCTTTTTGATTGTGCATTTCAGGATAGTAGTTTAAGTGAAAAAGAAGTGAAGTGGTCAATGATAGAAACATAGAAAAATCAGAGCAGAAGCGAACTTGCCTGGATATGTTATAAAGACAAGTCTATCAGCTAGTGAGAATTAATTTCAAAACTAGTACACATATCACAGTAGGAACTGCATTGTATCGGTCTGTAAGTACAGACTGTTGCTGTGTAGCCATTTTGCTGGGTAAACTCTATGATTATTAAATCAGAAACAGTGTGAGCATACTAAATCATTTTATAGAGCTAATAAAATGAAAATATTTTTCCAAAGTTTTAAAAATCAATTTCCATCTAAATAATGCAGTACTTAAAATGAGGAGGACATGTGCTCTAACTCTCCTTTCCTTCCTGAAACAGATTTTATTCAAGAAAGTGTGTGTAGCAGGAAACGTATACTTTGCTTTAAAACCTACTATCAAGTAGATCTTAAAAATATAAATAAATGTCCCAGCAAAAAAACTCAAAATCACATTGGACCTTTCTGATGATTTTTCTATATATAGTGAAGAACATCAGGAAGGAAATAAATTTTTTATTTTCATTTGTATTTTTCATAGTTATAAAACTGTAATTCCATTTTCCTACTTACCTGTAATTTGCGAAATAGTTTTACTTTCATTTGGTATAAACTTCTTTAAAATTAATATTTGTTGTTCTAAGAAATGGTTTCATATTCTCTTCATACAACAGATCTCAAATCAGCCTTGTGATTACATTGGACATAATAGAAAAGGTTTAAGGCTTTCTTTGTCACTGTTAGGTAGCAACACTGGCTACAAGCAAGTAATTATGTAGATGATATTAAAGGTTTCTAATTGTAGCTAAACACATTTACCTAGAAATGACACCTAAGAGGACCACAAAATTACGCATTTATAGTTATAGCAGGAATCTTCTTGCTGTCTTAGTCATAAGGAGGGATTCCTGTTGTCCTCATTTTCTGGTTGTGCAGGAAGATGCAAACCAGCAGTGTCTGATATGACATAGATCCTAGACCTCTTTCTGACGTGAATTTTTTTGAAAATCTTATCCACACTGAATGCGTCAATCTGCATGTTTTTTGAGGAGTTTATTTGCTGTTGTTTTGTCATACAGAACGCTTCACTGTGCATTTATAACACATTGTTATGACTCAAGTGGTCCCAACAGCGGTCAAGGCTCCATTATGTGCTACCTGCAGATCAAGTGTCAATAACTTGTGAAATTATTTGCTACCTGTGTGGATAAGATGGTATCAACATGTTAAATATAGCAAAAAGATTTGATACTAGAGTAAATGGAATTACCCCATGGCTTAGGGGATAGATGGACCATGAGAATGGAAATTAAAGAACAAACAGTAAAGAAGAGCACAAGACCAGGACAGAGACAGGTCTGGTGTACCACCTGAAAATAAAAGTAATGGTGCTCTGAGCAGTCAGCAGACAAACCCAGGCCCAGGAAAACTTACATGTCTGAGCGGGAGTAGGGTTCTTTCGGGAACAAAGCATGTTCAAAGTTCTTCCTACAGTGTAGGATTTTTGTTATATATGTCTACAGGCACCCATATGTATGTGTGCATACATCAATAAGGGCAAAGTATGATATGAAAAATATGTTCATTAATTGATTCCTGTTGATTCTATGGATTCACAATGCAAGATTATCTAGGGAAATAAAACAGCAGGTGATTGAAGTAGGGTAAATATTTTCTCTCAACCCTAAAAGAGATTGTGGAGATAAGCTGGTTAATTTTTGTGCAATGGTCAAAACACTGTGAAATGGTAGTGGTATTTACTGTAGTTCTTATTGTTTTAAATTACAGTGCTTGCAATGAATTACAACTTGTGTATGCTTTTGAAATCATAATTCCATTGTCTGCTGCATTATAGCCACTATATAACGCATACATATAAGTACTGTCTTATAATTACATTCTCTTTGTTTGTTTCTTAACTTTTAATTTCCTATACTAGAAGAAGGGGGAAGGAAGCTTATTACATTTTAATGTATCTTTTCTTTTTGCAGTCTTTCATTCATATTTATCAGCTGCATTTGACTTGAAGAAGGAATTTCTTTTATTTTTCAATATATACTGCAAGGAATTAGCATTGTTCCCAAAAGTGTAATAAGTACCTTATAGTAAATGTCCCTGCCACAAAAAATGAGTAACCGCGGTGGGGAATAGTTTTTGTGTGAATGTAAGTTTTTAAAATGTGCTTTTGTTCTGTGAATGTGGATGCTAAAATTTCTTGATTTGTGTGTCTTTCTGTTCAGCCAGCAATACAGGTTTGCACAGAAGGCAAATCACTGACCTTTTAGACCAAAGCATTCAGGTACATTCCCAGTGTTTTGTCATCACCTCTGATAATCGTTACATCTTGGTCTGTGGCTTCTGGGACAAGAGTTTCCGAGTTTATTCTACTGATTCAGGTAATGTATTTTTAAAATATGGGAATAGCCTGAAAGATTTTTCTGTTCATTGTCAGCCTGGTGTTTCAAATAAAGAAAGAATGAGGAGTGGAGGGAAAAAGTGGAGTGTGTATTTATTACCCTATTAATGATATTTATCAAATCTTTTCCTGCGTACTAAAACTGTGTATTGTTTACTATCATTTATGTGGAATAATGGCAAATGTAAAACAACGAGCTCTTGTTTAGCCATAGCATCACACTTCAAATCTATATGACAGGCATACCTGTTCTTACATTGCAGTTTCCACAAATAAATGAGTTTTTGTGAAGCTTTGCATACCAGGAGAATTAATTGTTCTTAGAGAGCTTACTTTAATTTAACTCTGGTTGGTTTTCAGCACCAGAGAATTTTTTTTGAGGAAATAGAGGCAAGCACCACAGAATAAGATCAGAAGTGAAATCTTGAAATCTGGTGAAAGCATACTTACGAAAGCCTTTGAAAGCTATGCTGTAATAGAAAAATTGATTTGGAGCCACTGAATTCTTTCATATAACATAAACTGATCAATATAATGGGCAGCAGTTAAATTAGTCTATTAGCTGCCATGTATCCAAAACGTTGAAGTCATCCATGTGTTATGCTAAATAGAAAAAATCTTTCAGTGTAGGAGCTACAGGAAGTTAAAAGCTGTGGAGCCCCAGAAAAAAATAGATATGACTTTTTGCCTTTCATTATCTTATAATGGGAATAGCAACCTCACTGCAAAGTACTTCTTTGGGATTAATGACCCGATGTGGTTAATGTGTGTGTGCCATCAAGATTTCCAGTAGGTTATTAATCCCTTGGGATTATGTTTGTCATCATTTCTTAAATATATTAGTTAATAGTCTTTTTTCACACTTGGCAAACCAAAATGTTTAAAATACTAGGATGGTCTTTAATGAAAATCTGTTAAGAATAGAACTCATGGCATATTTTAGCATATCTGTCATTTTTGTGATTTTAAAGCCTTAAGGGTAAGTTCCATTAACTTCATATTGACTGCCTACAGTTCATTATACAAACATCTTGTTAGACCCTTCTTAGTTTAATTTTCTCACTGATGAAAATAAATTTACATAAAGCTGAGCATTTAAAGGAGATCTATAGAAAAGTTAGCTAACACTAATAAATATTCAGGATATAGTCTTGATTTATGTGAATAGAGAACTAATGCTTTTATGTCAAAGGATATATTTTACTTTACACCTATGGAAGGAGCTTGTATGATTTTGGTAGCTTTGTGCTGTATCAATCTGAACTATAAATATCTCATTAAGTTATGTCCTCTGTGTGTTAAGTTAGATGCACCAGGCATCTCGTTACTACCATAGCTAATTATGGTATAAACCAAAATACAGTTGTCAAAAAAGTTGTAGAAGATTTGTGTCTTCTGTGTGCCTCATGTTTGTCAATACAGCAACTGTGGCTATTAAACCAAGTAAATTCAGATATAGTGTATTTTGCTTTGAATTAAAATGAGAATATAGTAGTGAAATATGCTGAAATCAGCAGAACAGCAAGGAAAAAAAGGTGATGTGATCAGTACTGCATAATGGCAAGTGATCACAAGTGTTGAATTCAATTATATTTTAGCACTTACACAGAAAGGAAACCTTGATCCTATTAGATTTTGGGTTTGTTTGTTTGTTGCTTTTTTTTAACAGGAAATAGTTGTGACATAAATCATGGGTTCTCATCACAGCTAGTATAGTAGAAGCACAATAAAACCTTCCTCCAGCTGTAGGAATGATTTCTAGACAGTATTTTAGATTCAGTAGTGCAGAGACTTGAGTCTTATTTTTCTTTTAATTATTTGTAGCACAGCTGTCAAATAAAACATTAACTAGAAAATTTATTTTGTCAAAAAGGAGTATCTTAGTGCATATAGTAAAGTTTGATACTACTGTATAAAGAGGACAACTCGTATTAAAGGAAATAAAGTTGAAGAACTCATAAGGTTAACGATTTTTTATCTTTTTTTTTACTGATATGAAAGATCAAAAGCTTATTTCTTGTTTTGATGGAATTGGTTGAATCTTAGCTGCACAGTAACAAAGTAAACGTAACACGGCAGTGCAAATACATGAGCAGCTGTCTAACAAATAACCTTGAAAAATGTTCATTTTCTAGGACAGAAATTGTAAACATAGAATATAATTGAAAGAGAGATCTCTATAACTCAGCACTGTTTATAGCATAAACGTGTTCTGAACGTATAAATCACCTCAGGTAACTGAATACCTATGGCTATACAACTGAAGAAAATGTCATGTAATGAAATTATTCTCAAATCTAAACCATGTAATTGACAACTTGAATTTTTAGGGAAAAAGATACACTCGGTAAGATAGTTTTGAGTATTTCCAAAATGAGGTTATTTAGTCTGTGAATGTTTCACTGCTCCTAGCTGTGAAGTTCAGTAACTTGTTCTGACTAAATCTGTCAGCTGGTCAGCATCTGAGACAGTTAGGTGACCCTATGGCAGAAATTAAAGCTCTAGTGTGCAGAGGTGATGGCTGTAAAACACTGTTACAGACACACAGAGATGAGTGAAAGACTTGATTCCTGACTTACTCTCCTTTCTGATACACGGTAGATCTGCATAGTAAGTGTGCCTTCCAAAATTTTGCCCAATCCAGTCAGAAAAGGCTCATTTGATAGTACTTAATTTCACAGTTTCTCTTGGAGGATTATTCTTGCGTGATAAGTTTTGTCAGTGTTTTAATTTAAATCTGATACATAGTTTTCCTGTAAATTGCATCGTATTATTTTATTGTTTCTTCATGTGCTTACATAAGTAATTCTTCTTTTTTGTAGAAAAAGAAGAATTACTTTCTTTTCTTTGTTGGGTTTCTCTTATTTGTTGGGTTGGGGTTGTTTTCTGTTTTTCTCCACTTCAGTGCAATTACCTTTTTTGATCTTTTGTTGTAAATCAGGCTCTTAACATTATTTTTGTTCTTTCCTCAGAACCCTATTCCCTTGTCTTTCATTACTGTTAGTGTTATTTAGTGGCCGAACAGGAGTACAATGCCTTTGTACTATATAGAAAGAAGGCTATGAAGTATGTCCTACTTGCTATACTGTATGATTGACTAATCATTTTTAATTCATAGACCAGAATATTTTATTAAGATGTATTTAGTTTGAGTGCCAGGACTGACTTGTGTTACTGCTTGTCATGTTACTAGTTACTGTTTTTAAACATTTTTCAGAATATTTTATTTCAGGTACAGTGTTTTGTATTTCCTGTTTCTTTTTGGCACATGCTGTTAATCCTTCCAAAGCCATCACTCGTTTCCCCTTCTGTTTTTCCTCATTCTTTACTCAGCCAAAAGCACAAATGGATGCATGGTCATTTGGGCTGAGAAATTTGAGGTCACACATTAGTAGCGTCACACATTAGTAGCGTCACACATTAGTAGCATCACACATGACGCTTCCCTGTGTCATTGGATCCAGACTTTGGCCTGACCCATATTACCTGAGTAGGCCAAGTAGGTGCATAAAAAAATGTATGCGTATATCTTTCGTCCTATCTCTACAAGATTTGCAGTTGCTAAGCGTCAGCAAATCCAGTGAGACGGATTTTAGTGCTTACATTTTCATTTCATGGGATCTCGTATGCTGCTGGCAGATCCAGAAACCGGCAGGACACATGACATGTTTGCTATACCCTTTGGCAGGGTTGTCTGGCAGAGATCTGCTGTGGGTGACCTTACATGTGTTTCCGCTCCCACATGGAAATCCACTGTGCATGAGCATCCAAATTTATATTTTTCTGAAAATACTGTCCTGTTTAGTGAAAGTTAAAAGGTAATAGTCATATTCATGTTTATACAGACTCTTGAATGGCACATTTTTAATGGCCTAGGCTTTCCTTTCTTTTTAATGTGTTTCTTTTATCAGAGGTACAAACATTTGTCCTATATGCAGTAGTTAAGAAAGACCTTTTTTCAAGGTCTCTCCTCTGAGATTTTTTGAACATTACAAAAATTCTTAAAAAGTAAGGATCCTGTTTGAAGTAATTGGCAATTGTTTACATGGTGATGGAAAAGCCTGGACACAAGAGTAATTTTTCATCTAAATCTCTGTCTCTGTTTAAGGAGATGCTTAAAAGCTGCATATGCTATATGCATGTATGTGCTCTCACACTACCAATTTCTACTGAGTCCTAATTTTTCTGTAGCTACTTCTGATTCTGTTTCCGCCATCATCATTAGATGTACATTTTACTGTGTCTTTCACCAGTAAACTTACCTTAAACTTGCCTTGAAAGAGAATCTTGTCACATTTCCTGTCTGGAAAAGTGAATGTAAACATACAGATTTTAAAAAATCCTTCTGGCATCACTGGACTTCAAATAAAGTATAGTATTTAGAGACTGTAACTATTTTTTATGTGAACTGTATGGACTGCAGCACTTTTAAGGAAGTTTCCACCAAATCCAGAGAAAAAAATAGTGCACTCCACTGTAGTTCTTCTTGGAACCTTTTTTTTCCTTTTTTTAATAAAGAAACTATTTCTAGAATACTTATTTAATTTGCCTTACAAAGTACAAAAGCATAGTTTTAAAACAATCAATTTTATATGTTTTAGGTAAACTGATGCAAGTAATATTTGGACATTGGGATGTTGTAACCTGTCTCGCTCGTTCTGAGTCCTATATTGGAGGAAATTGTTACATTCTCTCAGGATCACGTGATGCAACGTTGCTGCTCTGGTATTGGAATGGCAAAACCAATATCATTGGTGATAACCCAAGAGGTAAGTAAAACCAACCAGAAAAACCTGTTTTTAAGAGCACTGTCTAAAAATGACCTGAGTGAACACTTTGCATGACAAAGTTTTAGGTAACATTAATTTCAAAGTGCAATGTTTCTTTTTTATAGTTGTGATCAGTTCTAGTTTAAAGAATTGAGGGTAAATGATGCTTACTTTGCAGCACAAATAGAACTGATTTTTAAAGTTATAAGATACAGAACGTTTCAAATACACTTTTTCTTGTCACTCATTCAGTTGGGAAGGAGTGGCTCCAGAAGTAAGAAGGGAACTAGCTTTTTATATTTCTTGTTAAATCCGAGTATTTCTTTTTCTCTCACCATGACAATTTTATTAAATACTTACATTTGAGTTGTTTAAAACTAAAAAAGACTGTGCATTGCTCCAGTGCAGACTGTATTCTGTGCAACTGTAACTTACGCATACAGGTACTCACCTCTTACTATCAATAGAGTTACGCAGGCAGTGAATTTTAACTTAGACTGAGAGCATTGTAATGAGATGTGCAATGGCCTGAGCAGAACATTGAGGTGAAAGATGGACAGGCACGTGGGATGGATTAAAGAAGCAAGTTTAAAACTTGCTATGTGCCTAATCCTCACTCTCATGTATGAGGTATTTTAATTGGTTCCAGTGCAGGTGACAGGGTTCATACCGTATAACCAAACTAATGTCAGAGTAACACGACTTCAGCCTAATCTAGATTTAACCCCTCCCCATGCAAACTCACCTTACACTTTCCAAAGAATTTAATCTCTTCCATCTTGCACCGTTTCCCAGGAAGTCTGAAATCTTTTTAGTCATTAAGATTCTCTCTTTTAATTCATAATTTTCTATGGAAAACAATGAAACACTGTGACTGTTGAACCCTGCTTTGCCTGTATTATAGAGTAGGAAGGGTATAAAGTGATCTTGTTAATATGCCAGTTTCACTCCACACAAAAAATTAATTCCTGATGCCCAAAGCAAAGAAGGCAGCAGACGTGCAGCTTGCCAAAAAGCCTGAGTTGAGCCAGTTCGCAGGAGTAACAACCTTTTGAGACAGCTCATGAGAGCTTACGTACACAAATAGAGGGGTGCATCATAGCTAAACAGTGGTTCTGTTCTCCCTGTTCTTCAAAAAAAAAAAAAGTACTCTGAAGAGAAGTAAGAAGCAGTATATCCTGTCTGTTTTCAGAAGTGTGTTTGCTAAGTTTTGTGCCATACACTTAAGTTCTTCTCTGATCTTGTTTAAGTACCTGCTTTCGGAAGAAGACAAAATGGACATCTAGAAAACAAGAAATTTTGCTGTATCTGGCATATATTGCAATTATAACTGGCATATCATTTTTCATTATCTGACATTTTCCAAATTCATTGATTTGATAAAATTGTGTGTTCCATACTCTGTTATTCAACTGTAGTTATTTCACTTCGATAAAAAGGAGGTGGTTTCACAGAAGTTGCATCCTGTGAACTATTCATGCAGATGGATGTGGCTAGCAGAATTTTATGAACATCTTTAAATAAATATGGCTTTGGTTGAGGGGCAGAATCGCTGTGAATACTTTATACATATTTTGCAATATATCAATTTAATGAAAATTTTGCAGAGCTTGTAAACTTGTAAACTCCAAAAAGTCTGTGAAAGGAACTTAAGAGCTTTGCAGTCTAGTGAGTTTGTAAATCCTAAAGAATAAAACTGCCCTTTTGAGAGGAAAACCTTAGATAATTTACTGATGTGATGCAGTGAACATTTGTAGGTGTCTCCTAGTAGTGTTTTCAAGGTCTGCAAGTGCAGCTCATCTTTGTAGATGCCTGGGCCTGTCCTAAGAGTTCTTGTTGAGTATTTGCCAAGCTTGCCTGCTTTATGAACAAGGCCTTGACTATAGGCTCCTTTGTGACCTTAACAGATCACATGCTGAGATTTTGTGACTACTATCTCACTAAAATAGGTAGATTTTGTTATAATCTGTTGACTGTCATCTCTAATGCAAATCTCTTAAGATATCAAAATTTTGCAATTTTCAAAGTTAAAACCAGGCCATTTTAAGTGCTGTTTAAAATGAAACAATAGCTACCTGGTAAGGCTTTTTCTTTCAGTCCTATTAAACTTGTACTTTTAGGGACATGCGATGGCTCGTGTATTTACTAGTTGCCATTATGTAGCTTTTTTCCTGTGAAACAGCATGCCTGGAAATTTTTGTTATGAATTGGAATCTCATGGTGCTATACATGGGCCTAGACATGTGTATACTAAAAGACAGTTTCTGCTTCAAAGAGATGGTAATCTAGGGGATTTAATTTTTCCCAGAAATAGCTTTCTATAGACATTTCTGTTCAGTCATTTTTTTTTTTTAAAGGCAAATAAAAAGAGCTGTTTCTGCTTAGTTCTGAGTTTGTCAGAAATGGAAAGCACCAGCAGACTTGTTGGATTTTGAGCTCTGTTATTGTAACTGTAATTTTCATCCATTTGTGGCATGCTTGATATTTAACTTATACAATGTCTTTTTGTATTTGAAGCTTATGATTTTTTACCTCAAAGTATAGTTTATTCATGCTTATAATGAGCATTATTTGTTGTTGGAATTTTAGATATTCCCCAAATTGATACATCTTTCCTATTTTTTTCTCTATTTAATTATCTCTAATTTTCATCTTAAAATGAATTTACAGCAACATGCATACAATGGCACTGTGAGAAATCATTATGTTAGAGTAGTTTCAACAAAAATAATCTAAACCAGGAGCATTTCTTTCCTCCTTTCAGAGTACTTGTTCCCTCTGATATACATCAGTCAGCAGACTACTATGATCAAGCTACTCTGAATACTTTCCCATTGGGCACCTATTACTCAACCAGTTACATTTTATTTAGTTTCCTTTGTCTGGTTTTGTTACTTTAGGAAGCAGTGAGCTCTTGATCTCTGGCTGCATATATTCATGTTTTAGAATGGTACTTAACTCAAGCTGACAAGCCAGGTGGACTATGACATACATGATAAAGAGGTGTTTTATTTGATACTCTTTATCAAGGACAATTTTCTGGCCAAGTGGACTGTGTGGAAAAATTATTTATGTTTTTGGTTTAACAGAAGAAATATGTTGCTGAAATATTATTTACATTCTTTATTTTTTAACTTTTAAGCTGACTACTTAAAGAAATTACACCTATGTATTCCACTGTTTAGTTTCTCCCTAATAACTATCAAATGTGTTGATCAATGTGAACCAAATTTGATGAATTTAAATATAAAGATATGAAATTCCTACATGGGACACATCTTCTGGAAACTATTTTTATTCTTCACAGAACAGCTTGATTACATTTAGGTTAAGTCCTTTTTTCCTTCTCAAATTAAAACCTGAAATTCAAAAAATATTTTACTATGCTCTTTGATCAAATCTAGGGATTTTTTTCTTCTCAATTAATTGTTTTTGAAAATGTAGAAACATGGCGATATGTCATTTTGGTGCAGAGGTCTTTTCTGACACAGAAATGTTTCTGTGGACAAGTTCTGACCAAGCCTAGGAATAATTCAGAACAGAGCAGGGGATCTGAAATAGTTGTATCCTTCGCAACAGCCCTGAGCCATTCTGAGTTCACATTTAGAAGCGTAATTTACTGTGGAGATGTAAAGTCGGTTTGGGTAGCATAAGGGGGGTTTATTTTTCTCTCCTTGGCATGTGACTTGCTTTGGGGGGAGGTGGAGGAGGTACGAGGTGGAGGATGAAACCTTCCCCCTTGAAGCCCATGTGTGATCTCTATCACAGGGTTGGCTTCTGCAGGTTTAGAGGTTCCGACCTAATAGCAAGGTACTGCCTGGGGATATGGTGTTATGTTTCAAGGCTTGCGTTGCTGAATAGGATGGTAGAATGTGTGGAGGTTACTGGGGAAGGGTGATGCACTTACAGAAAGATGCCATGTTTTGCACTCGCCCAGCCTAATGCGATGGAGGTGGAGGGAAGGCAGAGGGGAGGCGAGAAGTGGGGGGTGAGGGGAGAAACTGTTTGATGGCTGGAGAAAAGAGATGAGAGAATTCATTTGCATGCAAATGGCACGCATCGCTTTCAGATCCTGCTGTCTCTTTGGAGCTCAAGTGGCAACTCAGAGGGTTTGGATATTTCCTAGGTTTAGGGATTGCATTTTACTTTGTAATCACAGAACCATAGGAAACAGGGTCATCTGATCTATTCTCTTTTCCCAAAGAAGGCTTAAGTACACCATAACCTTTTTCGACTGATACTTCTCCAATCTTCTATTAAAAACTGTGGCAAATCTATCTTTGGGCCTTAGAAGGCCTGTCATTAGCAGTGCTTTCCCAATGTTCAGCCTAGTATCCAGTTCTTTTTTGCAGCAGTCAAATTCTATCATTTCTTATATATTTATTCTTTGTGTAGAGAACAGATTATTTGTGTCCTACTTGCAACAACTTCGTTATTTAAATTATCACTGCCTGCAATTCTTTGCTTCCGGATTTAATAACCCAATTCTTTGTCTTTTGCCAGAAGTCATATTTTTCTAGACCTTTGATTTTATGCTCTTCTCCTCTTCAGTTGTGTCTTCCTCAAAGTAAGCAAGCAATGCAGTTGAATCCTTTCCAGTAGTATGTAGAAAACAACCTGTTTTACAGACCAGTACTTTTCACAGCTCCATGAGACATCTGTTTTTTTCAAAATGGCATGACAGTGTTAATTTTTTAAGTGTATGCGCCAATGTAAATTTCAGTCTTTTCTGAAGAACCACTGTCTACTCAGTTGTTTCTCATTCTCTGTGTAGTTTTACTGTGGAACCTTGTCTTTAAACTTTCTGAATTATATTCTTTTCAGACTGTTTCTCCAGTTTGTGAAACCAATTTTGAATTCTCATCCTGTCCTCCAGCAAACTTGTGGCAACTCATGTCTGCAAATGTAATTTGCCGTCTTATTCTATCAAATTGGTCATTAAAGAAAATACTAGATAGTAGGCAGCTCAGGTATGCACATCAATCCATTTACCATTTTAACAATGAATAGCTTACTGAATATAACTTTCCAACTGGATTTTCATCTGATATACATTAGCATCTTCTAGACATGTACGTCCCTATTTTCTTTAAGAAATTGTGCATGTGAAACAGTGCCAGAGTCCTTACTAATGTCAAAATACATCATGTCTCCCTGAACGCAAGTCTTGTTACTCTGCCATTGCAAGGGAAAAATTGCTTTAACATGATTTGTTCTTAGCAAATCTAAATCAGCTGTTACTTATCTCGTTGTTTTCTTCTAGGAAATTTTGTGTGTGAGTGTATGGATATATAACAATATAAATGTTCTGCCAATGTATTTTCTGTTTGTTGGGATTAAGTAAACTACTCTCTAGTGTCTCAGTTTTGCTTTTCATGAGTCTTAAAAAACACACAACACTTTTTAGTCTTGCAGAACCTCACCCAATATCCATAAAAAAACCAGTTACAACTCTGGGATTATGTAGTTTCACTTTCACAATATCCTCAACTCAATATTATCAGGCCAGTTGAGTTCCAAACTTTACCTCATTTAAGTATTTCCTAATTGAGATAACAGTTCTCATTGCTGCTTTCTGTTGTTTACTTCCTGACTACAGTTGCCCTTTTTATTGAGCAATTTTACTGAAATACTTTTAAATGTGTGGCAGCATCTATTGGTATTGCTTACTCTTAATAACAGACCAACTTGTCATGAAAACCTAACATATTTCTGTTTTTATAGAATGACTGCTATTCCTGATGTCATTGTTGTACTTCATCTCTCATTGTCTATTTCATTTTGTCCCTGCTTGGTCAAACCTAGTCTCTTTCACTGATTCAGAAAAATCTCATTTATTTTGATCTTTCCTGACTTCCCTGTGTTTACAGTCACTGGAGAACTTACAGTTGTGCCAGCTGGTATCATCTTGTTTGTCTTATCTTTCTGCTGCATTGAAGCGGTTTTCACTAGTATCCTTATTCCATTTTCCTTTGTTTTTTCTGTAGACTTAACTTCCCATGACATCTTACAGAACAATGTTCTGTTTCTATTGAAACTCGTCTTCTCAAAATACTTAAAAAAAATTCTTGTCCTTGTTCTTTCTCTTATAAAACATATTGAACACTCTCTTGAATCTTCATCACTTTCATGTAAATTCCTTTCAACATCACGTTTTTTATCTATTTTTGCTATATTGGTTCTAATCATATCTAGAAGGTAATTTCTCTCTGTTTCTTATATATTAAAAATTGTCACCAAATTGCTTGCTACACACGTACTCGTATTTCTTTACCAACAAACATCTTTGTAGGTAGAATATCCCATTTTCTCCAATCTCGCTTCTTAATGATACCTCACCAGGTAGAGGCCAATCAGATTAGTGAATATCAATCTATGTCTTCAAAGTTGTGGTTTTTTTTTTTATTGTAATTATTTTATTTGATTGTACTTTCTTGGAGGGGAGGTTTACAGTGGTGAATCTAGTTGTCATAATATTGATTTTGCTTATAAAATGGAAGACATTTCTATAGACAGGGTGAAGATACAGCACTTTTCTGCTGTTCTTGCACTATATTCATAGAAGATAAATAGACTGTTCTGTTGCTTTCAAAATATCTACTGATTTGTTTATAATTAATTTTCAATTTTCGTATTTTGAAAACCAAAACCAGATCTACTTTAGAAATCTGATTTGCTGAAAGAAATTAAGGCTTAACCAATAGAAGTATTCAGTACTAATGAAATGTAGAGTCTGTGTGCAACTGTATTACTACTAATAATACTAATGTGATCTCTTCTGAATTATTGCATTGATATTCCACACATATGTGAATTAAACAAATTATATTACCTCTTTTATGTTAGCCCATAAAACCAGGAAATGTTACTCTCTGTATGTATCACATTTGCATCACAAGGATTATAAGGGTGTATTCATTGCATAGTTTTATATTTTTTAGAGGGTACTATATTCAGTGTGTTAGAATTCAGGATACTATATGAAGTGTGTTAGAGAAATTAAATGCTGTATAGCAGGACACATGTCTGAATGTAAGCATGTAATTTCGTATTTAAAAACAATTAATGGATTTAACTGAGATTTAATTGAGAGGAGTCATTGAACACTATTACTATTGCTAATGGGTAGAATATCTTCCTTGGATACAGAGTTTTAAAATACATCATCTTTTCCATTAATAAAATACAAAATTTTCCAAATTATTCAAAATTTAATCACATTTCCTGTCTTGCCTAAGAACAATCTAGCTACTATCCAAAGTACTTTTAAAATAAACTGTATTTCATTTGTTATTTTTTTTCATACCTACAATTCCTAAATAAGTATTTGAATATCAGATCATATAATTTTATCAATTAACATTATTATAAAATTAAAGCTATGGTCTTGAAACTAGGGAAGTCATTAGTTTTAATTGTATTAGTAATCAATGCAAAAGATAAACTAGCTATATTTTATCAACAGCTACATAAACTTTTCAGTTTGCAAATTTAAACTTTTAATAAATGAATACTTGATAATTAATTATTTAAGTGGGTAATGCAGGTGATTTAAACTTTGAAAATATGGCCTGATGAGCATCTTTGTGTTGATTGATTAAAGAGTAATGTCATAGATAATAATTTCTTTGCACTTAGACAAACTAATCCTGTAAATCTGCACTCCATGAAGATTTGCATACGTTCTTGCCTCTCTACATAGTGAATAGTCACACTGATTTCAAGCAGGTCACACGTCTGCTATTATCTTAGTAACAAAAAAAGCCTGTTTGCATTCTTCCTCTGTCCTTATCCTCATCTTGAATTAACTGACACCTTGGTTCCCAAGTTTCTGCATGATCTAAATTTCTATTTTCAGTTTCAAAATCAATGATAACAGAGAAGATATCATTTTTTTCAGTTTTTATCAGTTTTTCAAAAAAAAGCCAGTAAATATTTCAATATTATTTTAACACTGTTTAATTGCAGACATAACAAGTATTCTTTGTTCCCTAAAAATGGCTGGACAGACTAGCACAATACTGTATATAAAGCAAGAATCCTTTAGCACCATCTGTTGGTATTGAGATGAAAGCTGATATTGGGACTGACTCCAAAGCACTG
>VWZK01003780.1:26818-42277 GCA_013396935.1 Baryphthengus martii | reverse complement strand
TTCCTTTCCTTTCCTTTCCTTTCCCTTTCACTTTCCCTTTCACTTTCCTTTCCTTCCCTGCACTTTCCTTTCTCCTTTCCTGCACTTTCTTTTCCTTCCCTTTTCCATAATTCTAGAGGGATCTTAGGCACACCAAGCTGATATCATGTTGATGCATATATCTTATATTAATAGACATAAGGAATATATTTACTGACATAAGAAGTACACGTCCTGCTATCCTATTTCTTCTTCCAGAATGCAAACCTTATTTTCAAGACTTCTGGAACTGCCTCAGGCTGCAATTTGTGGGTCATATGTAGTGACAGTAGTCAAGAGCCCAAACCCTGTAATTTATGTTGGGATTTTACTTCTCTATTTTCCCCTTGACGATGTTAAGCTGAATATGCTTTACTAGACAGAACTGGAGCTAAAAACTAGAGAGTAGAAATTACTCATCTGTGGCCTGTATTATGCCAGCTAGCCTCGCTTATGACCATGGGACATGTTCTTCTTGAAATCTACCTGACAGTGACATTGTGACCACAGGAAAATGAAAATATACGGATGCACTAGATAGATAAATCCTTTTATTAAAATAATCTGCACATGTCTTTACTTAAGCTTCACCAGGTAGCATGATATCTATATTTAGGTTTTCACTGACATCCTTGGAGAAGTAAATATTCCTCCAATTTATTAGATTAATATCTGCTTGTTTTCTATCTATCTTCACACTCTACTTTTTAATAAAAAAATCCCCAGTTTAATTTTGATCAGATTGCATATTTTACACTTCAGTAACTTGCTTGTCTTTCTTTCCCCCAACCATACTATGCTTGAGCTGATGAGTGGATGTTTTATAGGTTTGCTTGTTAGCATTTGTACAGAAAGACAAAGTTTAAATCTGAATTTGTGAATTATAACTTCTTTGCATTTTCTCACCTCTTTCTGTATTTGTTTTACTGTACAACTATGTATTGCTATGCATATAAGATAAAGGACATCCACACGCTAGCATGCAAAAAAGTATACAGAAGAAAGTGTAATTAAACACTTAGAATTTAATTCTACACAGAAGAACTTTGGATTTAATAATATATACATCCCCTCTGAAAATCACCTGTAAAGCATCCAAATTATATCTGGTGAATATTTTCACAAAATCAGAAGGGAGAAGAGAAGTAGATCATAATCCTACAGGAAACAGATGTATGCATAGATGTTATGTTACCTAGCAACATAGGGCCCAATCTCTTATTTACTCTGCTTCTCCAATCTTACTATAGTACATGAGGGAAAAAAGACACACACATTAGGTGTATCGAGTCCTTAACCTCTGTTTCAGCAGGTCCAGAAAGAAATGTATAATATATGTTTGTATATATGGTTCTGGATAAATATTATGACAGGCTTATCTTCCTGCATACAGCAAGCACCTCTCCCTATTAATAACTAGTATATCACAGGTGTCAGAAATGTATTAAAGTCATTATGGATTACAAGACAATGGAACAAAAGCCAAAACAAAAATAGTTTTAAACTTTGCAACCTCAACTGTTGTAATTAAAGCAAGTCAATTACTTCAGGGTCTACTGATGTGACAATACTCTCCTTTATTCAGTCTTTGTAAGAAAAGCTGTTAACATACCTAAATGTTTTCCAGATTAGAGGTTGGGAGTTCTTTACATTAAAAAAGTTGGGAAACTTGGAGGAGTCATAGCAGTTACAATTATGGAAAAATGGCAAATGTGTCTACATTTTTTCCCTATTTTTTTTTCATCCATAGCTCTGACATAGTACGGTTTTCTTTCTAGTCAAAGATCGTTCTCTAACCAGTAAGGAAGAGGGTACAAAAAGGTTAAAACCTGTAAGTTTTTTTAAATAAAACCTTCTCTGTTAGTTGACATGGGTAGACTTGGTGTGCAGTTTCAGGAAGTTTCTGATTTATACGTGCACAAGTGCCTCTGTCTGTTAGTAACTTGTGGATATCAGATTTTTTTTTCATATTGAAAAACGGGAACAATCCTTCTGTTATACTTGGACTCCCAAGGATATTAATGTGATTTTGTAGACTTTCAGAGATTCTTAGAAATTCCCTAATCTTTTATAAACTGGAAAACTTCCCACTGGCAGACTCCTGACTAACTGTAGAATCTGCCATTAATGGAGTATTCCCAGTAACTTTGTGTGCCTATGGATATGTATCTGTGTTTAGGACACGATCTGTCATCCATGTGAGTCTTCTGTTTATGACTCTTGTTATAATTTCTACTACTGAACAGTCTAGAGAGTCACCTGTCTATTACTCAGATGCCATGTAGGACATAATGTCAATTTATGTCTCTTTTTTTGGGTCCTGACTCAGCCATGTTTAATCAGTGCAGGGGTTAAAAGTTAACATCTGCACTGAGATCAGAGCAGCTTTGACACATTTGTAGATGATGCTGAACACTAAAAGATAAAAGGACACTCTTGGGACAAGAAATAATATTGAACCAGCCCAAGTAATAGCCAAAACTTGTTAATTACCTCATGAAAACAAAGTATGTATTTCTTTTTAAAATCTCAGCTCAGATTAAAAAGCCAAAATTTTGGGTATTTCTTTCCCAAAACAGGTCAGAATGCTTTTCTCACTTGTAATATTTTGTATTCTTTTAATTCATGTGTGAGTTTCTATCTGCAAATTGAAGTGAAGTAATTTTGGTTTGGAAATATAAACTTTTCATTGTGAAATGTTAAACTAGGACTTTAAGGTTCAGAACCTCCTCCTCACACACCTTTTTATTTTCTTTAAATTAAACACTGCGTGAATCAAAATGATTAGTTAATTATTTTTGTTGTAAAATTGACATTTTCTCACAGAAGCCTCTTAGGCATTTTATTTCCCAATCAGATCTAGTCATGAGACACTGAACGCCTACCTGTGGCATATCATTTCCAGGGGACTTCTGGAAGCAGTGTTATTTCACTTCCATCACTGCTGCTTTCTTGTGAGTGCAAACCCTAAGTACTTAACAGTAAGCAAAACCAAATGAAATGAAAAATAGCTATTATATACATCATAGGCCTTTGCTAAGTTACCTTTTAACAGTAATGCCTTCCCTGTTCCTTTTCTTCCTTTCTTGTTACAACATCTTACCTCCTTCATCAGTGCAGAAAACAAGGGAACTAAACCTGCCAGGTATTAAATGTCTTTGATTCGTATTGAATTGAGGAGAATGAGATCACACAACAAATCTCATGAACAGCTGCTGAAGTGACACCAAGGTCCTATGCGCTTTGGAGAGTCAGGCATTGATGTAGCTGCAGTTGCACAGCTCGTTTTCTGACAGGCAAGTTTTCAGTCAGGCAGACTTGAGAAACAGTGGCAATAAGATCGTTCTTCACTACATCTCTTCAGCCTGCAATCAGGGCAATTTATGAGGGAAAAAATAAGGTTAAACACCAATGCTTTCATTCTTTCCTGCAGTGGCGTTTAGAAGCCCCAAGGATTGAGCCCCCTGGTATTTTTTTCGTGTATTAAGAAAAAAAAAAAAAAAAAGAGAAGCAAACAGCTTCACAGTATGTAAGATATGACACATTATTTTCTAGCATTACCAGGATTATTTTTTTTGCTACCTTTGATCCTTTTTTTTTTTAATTAATAACAATGTTTTATGAATTCTGTCTCCTTAAGTGATCTGGATTACAGCTGCAAAAATACCTTCTGTAGACTGCTACCAATCAGCAACCTACAAGGAACTGTAAGAAGCAGTTTAGCAAGAGCAATCAAAATTCCTATAATCCAGAAAGTAGAAGGGAAAAGAATCCAAAACAACTACACTAAGGAATCCACAGAGACAATTAGAGAAGATGGTAATAAAAGGCAACAATAATGAACATCTGTATCACTGTAGTAGGCCTAAATTTTCATCAGCTCTTCTGCTATATTTTTAACTTTTTCAGGTAAACACTTTTCTAAATTATCACTACATAAGAAGGATAGGACCTTTTGGAAGGTCATTTTCTTCTCAATTATTTTGAAAAGAGACTATTATGTGGAGTGGACTATTAATTAAAAGCAATTGAAAATTATTTAATTCTCAGGAATTATGAAACTAAAAGAAAATAGTCTCTGATTATTCTGGAGAAATTGTACAGTTTTAGTGAGCAACATTTACTACAGTCCTGCAAGAAAAATTCAATACTGTCTGTGCGGGTAGTTGGTAGAAGTTGGGAGTAGATAAGTCCATGTTCAGCCTTAGCCAGTGAAGAAAATCTTTTGTGGATATTACCTTCTTACAGCTACTGTTACCAGTATCGATCTCGGCTAACCACTGCAGTACACTGAAATCAATCCAGCTACATTCCTTGGAGTCACCTAAAACTAGAGCACTCCATTGTTGAATCAAGTCCATTGACTTGAAATAGCTTTATTTGCACTAGAATGTTAACACAACACAGAGATAGCACTTGAATGTTAACATAATAAAGAGGGGCATCCCCCCCTCTCAAACACAGAAGCCTGCGCAAAACAATCTGGTGGAGTTTGTTCTAAAAACGATAGGATCTGAAGGGGAAAAATACCCTTTCCTTTATGTAGTTTCCTTTATACCTGGGAGGGTAGAGGATGTGCCTGACTATCCAAATGTATAGTCTACATATGAACTGATTTAACTGCAGAAATATCATCGCTAACCTGAACCAGCCCTGATTGTTTCTGGGTTTGGTGTAACTTGCTTGGCAGAGATGTGGTATTTCAGTTAAGATGGCTCTTATCGAAACAGAGAGTGTTTTGTAGATGAAGATCTAAAACATCCAGTATATAAGCATCCAATGCTTATGTGTTACCATGAAGATAGAACATCAAGCATGACCACCAGCGTGTCCTATTTGTCTCTTCATTAGTGAGGAATGTTGCTGCTGTTTGTTGGACTTGCTGGTAGTAAGAGTAGTGGCTGTTAAAGAATCATTGAAAAATAAGTTTACTTTGGACTGATTTAGCTGTTAGACAAACATGTAATCATTGTCTATAATGCCTTTTATACTTTTGCAACTGAATCAAACTGCCAGATAATATAAGTGAGATGATAGCATTATGTCCCTAATGCCTATAATCACATGCCAAGAATTGGCATCATATATTTACTTCTAGGAAAGCAACAGAGAACTACCTCCACTAAAATTTGATGGCAATGGAGTTGATGTCCATTTCTACTTGTAGGTGTCGAGTGGAAGGGGACAGTCTCTTTTCTATAGTGCCCAGTAATAGGACAAGAAATAACGAGTACAAGCTAGAACACAGGAGATTCCACCTCAACATGAGAAGAAACTTCTTTACTGTGAGGGTGACAGAGCCTGGAACAGGCTGCCCAGAGATGTTGCGGACTCTCCTTCTCTGGAGACTTTCAAAACCTGCCTGGATGCATTCCTATGTGGCCTGCCCTAGGAGATCCTGCTCTGTCTGGGAGATTGGACTAGATGATCTGTTGAGGTCCCTTCCAACCCCTAACATTCTATGATTCTGCGATTCTACCTGCCTGTAGAAAATACAGTCTTTTGGACAGTTAGGCTTTAGCCTAAGGTAATGTTAAGGGACTGTTATTTATACTATTTTATTTTATTAACTTACGCATATTTGCATCACATTTTTCATTCTTATAAATTTGTATGTAAAAGCTGCTTGAATATATATATGTATATAAATATATACATATACATCAATATATGTAATTTTATGTATGCATTTATACAAAAGAGAATATAGTGAGTTAGTGTGTGTCCTGCTAACAAATATTTTTTGTTGTTGTTGCTCTCTTCCTCCAATAGCAGTTTCATTTGTTCTGCTGTACCAAGATCCTTCCCTTATTCACTAATCCACCTTTATTTCTCTCTTGAATCCAACAGGATATACAGAATATTGTAGAGAGATTTAGACCACCAGAAAAAAAAAAAAAGAAAACACAGCCCTCCTAAATAGAACCAGCCTTCATGGATGAATGTCTTTTTTTTTTTTGCACTGTCCCACTTGAGTGGCTCCTAAGCATCTTTAGTGTATCTTTAGTGATGCATCAAAATTAGTTAATTCTTCTGCAATGGGATCTTTAATATTTCAAAGTCAAAAACCACAACTCCATTCTGCTTGTACAGGGTATATAAAAGATGCCAAAACACCTCTGCTTTCTTAAGATGGGTTTAATTACAGTTTAAAGCAAGGTCTTTTTCTAAACAGAGTATTATTAAACAGGTCTGCTGATTCAGACCAGTTTAATGAAAAAAAAATAATTAACAAATTAAAAAGAAAATAAATCTTTACTTAACTGTGTTCTTTCAGGGTGAATACATTCCTTTACTCTTCTGTTCGATTTCAATAATTTTCTCTTTTTAGGCTTCTTAGGCTAGGTCATGGCTATCAAGGCACATCCATCCCCTAAGTCTTAAAACTATTTGATGTCTTCCTGATCTGGACCAGTTTATGCCCCTTATTTGTACAGGGACAGCCACTACTGTTAAAGGCAATAGGATCTCCTGACACCAAAGTTGTCCTCAACATAGAGATCAAGTCTCTAGAATGTCACTGGGCTGCAAAGTGCTAAGAAACAATCAAAGAAATTTTAAATTCTAGCTTGATAGTGTTGAGATGTAGTATACTACTTGTTTCTTTTAAGTGATAAACCTTTGTTAACTTGTGATAATTGCCAAGTTGTTTTGATTGCGTCTGATGGGATAATGTTTACCTTTGTTATTTCTACATTTGTTTTAACCACAGGCATCAAAATTATTCCACATCTGTCGTCAAACTGAGAGGAAAACAGGCCACGTTCTACACAGATAAACCTACAGGATTCTCATACTGCTAGCAAGTATGTGTCGTTATTACTTACATGTGCATTACTCCCAGGCAACACTGTCATGAAGAAGTCATTTGAAAATGCATTACTTTTACGTATTCTAGTCTTTAAAAAGAAATTGTATTAATTGTCCAAGGCAATGGATATGGCAGATTTATATCTGTGAAAAAAAAATAATTAAAATTGTAGTATTAGTATAAGCAAAAGCCTAGTTATTTCTAGAATTATTCTACTAGTAAATCTAATTCTTGACCTAAAGACACTACTGCCTAAGCTATACTTCATGTGCTTTACATACGGGTGAGCAACACAATGATTTATTTATTTAAAATCTACTTAGATTAATGTTCTTGTCTCAATACATATTTGTTATTTTTGACATTGCTGTTGTTTTGGTTTCCTTCCTTCCTCCCTTCCTGCCTTCCTCCCTCCCTTCCTCCCTTCCTGCCTTCCTCCCTTCTTTCCATCTTCTCTTCTCTCACACACCTTCTTACTTTCTCTCCTTAACAGACAGGAGGTCATAGCAAGGGGAAGAGTGCCAAGCGAAACAACTTCCATCCAGCCAAACTCTCTCCCCTGTGATTTAATTTTTAGTTCATTTTTTATAATATTAGTATTGATTTAACATTCAGTTATGCTAAATGCGTAAGGAGAAACTTAAGAAGGAGTTATTTTACAATGTTTTGCATCTTTGATTCAACTTGTTTATCTTTGGATTGTAGGAGAAGGCACATGTCTAAACAATATTAGAATGTATTATCTTTACATCTGAAACAGAAAACAGTGTAGGCCAACAGCAGGCTCTTAAATACAGTACCAGATGTTCAGTAAACAAATATCAAATAAACAATTTATGAAACAAATACATAAAGGTCAAAATATGTTCTGCATTTCTGTCAGAAAAGTGCTGGCTTAGCAATTATTCTGGATTTAATTTTCAAACTTCTAACTGAACTGAAGATGATATCACCAAGCCAAAAAAGTCCTACACATCTTTCTTCATATTGTGCAGAAATTAAAAAAATACAAACCAACAAAACAAAACCAAAGCCAAATAACCACATATACTTCTGCATTGTTTTGACCCTGCAAAGTACTGAGCATCTCCAATTTACCTAGAATTTACTTAGAACTGTGGACACTCTCAGTCTTTTTGGGATCAACTTCCGTATTAATAATGCTACAGAAACAACTTCCCTCCAAAAAATCCTACGTAAAAATAAATCTAAAACAAAACCAAAAAAAAACCTCAAATAAAAGCACATCAGAAGACTAGTAAACGGTTCCTAGAAAACACAATATTGTTTGGGGTTTGTGTTTTCTGCTTACGACAGTTGTATGTGTAAAAGGATGTATGACATATAAAATCTACGGTTGTGTATGTTTATAGAAGCACAATGGGTGGATAAGATTACCAGTTTTGAACTTTGACCAGCAGTGCATCTATGCTCTTTTTGATATCTAGACAACTTGTTCAGAGTCCTAAGGCTACCTAAGTGCTTTACAAATATAATATATGTTATTGCCCTACGCTGCATACAAAGATCACAAAACACTTTCAAATGTCAGTACAATAAACATTACGTAACTTCTCATTTAACAGCTCGGGCTGTGAGCATGTATGAGTAAATGATAAAAATTCTCTGCTCTTCCTCAAGTAATCTGTATCTTGTTTATTCTCTGTTTTTCATTCTAACACATGCATGTGATAAAGATTGGATCAAGGGCACCTGACAATAACTGTTTATGTATATATATGCTATTTTGAAGACTCTCCAAGTTCTCGAACATTAACATTAGTGGTGAAGATGACTACAGCTGTGATACTTAACATGATTTTGTAATAGATCCTCATTTTCAGTTTTTTTACACTTTTACCAAACTGAAACTATTAGGCTGTTTTGTTGGGTTGTTGGTGGTATTTTTGTAAAATAAAAGTTTAAGTTAAAATAGTTTAGCTGTTTATCTCACTGTGATAACTTGTTGAATTATATCTAAGAACACATGAAAAAAAAAATGAGAATTTCTAGTCTGCTGCAGAAAAACTTGAAACTTGCCAAGGTCTTCTTAAGCAATGTTTTGCCTTTTAGCTTCTTTGTGAAGCCTTGACAGCTTCTAAGCTATAACAAAATCCCATTATATCTACTGAGCTAGGTGGTGATAGTTAAATTAATTATAGCTTGAATTACACACAGGCTGAGCAGAAGACCATGATAAACATTGTGGTATATTGGACAAATTGACCATCTAACCCTATATCCTATTTCTCACCGTGACCAGTATTAATTAAGGTGGTTGTTTGCAGCACCAGGAAGGTGTAGCTTGACAGGTTAAAGGAACAATTGAAAGTGTGGCCTATTTTTGTCCCCTGTCCTTTGTGTGATCAATTTGCTTTCGAGACTTTTTGTTGTTGCTGCTGCTTAATCAGATTATACATTGGAAGCTTCTATACAAATTTGCTAAAAGGTTGGCATTTTAGTTGTTTATCTATTCATTAATCAGGCTTTTAATTAAAGAGAAGAAAAGGACACATTCATCTCATAAACAGCAGCTGGAATATCCTAGCAACAACAATGCCATTAAGATGTAATATCTTCTCTTTTTTTTTTTTTTTTTTTTTTTTTTGATCATTACTATTTTAAATATCCTTGACTCTTCAGTGTCTGAATTTAAATGTTACTTTGTCGTAAGATTAAGATCTTGTAAGAGATTGACTTCCTTGAGGTCAACAAGATAATGCTAACTTATAAAATAGATCATATCCAAAATGTTTGTAATAGAAAGTACATGGAAGAAAACATTCCTAAGTATCAACAGAAAAATCAAAAACGCAAGGGTTTTTTGGTGATAATTAGGAAAACTGCTTCCTAAGCATTATTTTGTTATGAATCAAGATTCAGAACAATAAAGCTACTGATACACATAATATAAACAATAAAATCCAGCTTTTATGACAGTCATCAACATAGCACTCTTTCGTTTCACCCCTCATTTCTCTCTAATGTGTTGGTAGAGATGTAAGAGGAGTGAACAGCACTCTATAATATTGAAAGGTAAGAAATAACAATGTGACATTCCTCTTGCATATTTATTCTTTCAAAGGAAATTTTGAAGACACGATGACTTTTCCTCCGCATATTCTTCTTTGAAAAGTAAAATAAATAAATAAATAGGCCAGAAACTATATTAAGAAAAAAAAAAACAAGAAAATTGTTTAATCAAAAAATCTTTTTTTATAAATTCCAGCAGTGAGTTAAAAAAAAAATAAATAAATCAATTGCTCAGAGAAATGTACCTCTACCCCTAAATCTCTTTAGATTTTGAGAAATTCACCGAAAAGAGAGCTGTTACTCTGAATCCTCAGCCAAAAAGCCTTGTATTTTCAGCTGATCTCTTTTTTGCTTTTTTTCATTTTTGCTTTACCTTTAGTTGACCTTCCACAGTTAGAGTGAAAGTACACAAGTTATTGAATCAATCCTCAATGACTTGAACTTTCATGATGAGTGTTATTGGGAAGGAAAATGAAGAAGAGTGTCAGAAAGAAGTGAAGTGGGTCCTTCAGCGCTGACCCTGCATGACCTCCTATGTGTATTTTCCACTTCTGGCCCTGGAGTCCTTCAGCAATCTGTTACACGCCCATAGAGAGGGCAGCTCTACTACATTTTAGTGATTCTACTCGCAATCAGATAAAACAAAAATAAAAATGTGCAGTGTTCCTCCTGTGGGAGGGGTATTTTTCAACTATGGTACCTCTGTGCTGCCTTCATGGGAGGGTTAGACCACTTAATTTCTCTTGGTCCAAGAATGGAAGGACTATACTTTCATACAAGTTCAGCAGATCTCTGCTAGCATGAACCATTTCACCTGTGTGCAATATGGTGGGTTTATGATGTCTAATAATTTGTCTGAGGCTTGTTTTGTGGTTCTGCAGTGTGAATGCTCTGTCCTGTGCACCAAATAATTATCTATTTGAAAGCCAAGCACATAAATCTCAGATCACATGCATCCTACAAGACCATATAATGCAGATGTGGTCTACAGCTTATGACTATTTTTTTCTAATTACAAATGCTGAAACTCTTGAATATAAATAAATACTTGTGTGAAAGAAGGTAAAACAGTAAGAGCGAATATTATTTGAATCATGTGATAAACTATCCAGATTTTCCTCCTTCTCTCCAACTGAGAACATTCCAAAGAAGCCCTTGTATGTGAAAGCAAGAAGTTCCATCCAAAGGAGAGAGTACAAGCCTGCTTAATAAACGATAGGCCAATTTTTATACCAAATATTAAAAGCAAATCTGAAGTGAACTATTTTCAAGTAACTTCTGCAGAGATTATGACACATTTATGAATTTTAAATATCTACGTAGCTTATGGAGTAAATATTTATGTTACTTAAATAGAAGTCTTGCTGACACAGCAGAGGCCTGTTGCACCCATAAAGTCAAAACAGATTGAAGAGTGCGTATTTATTGTTCTGTTCTTTGCCTAGAATCTAAACGTAAGCATGCTAAAATGACTAAACAGCAACACTATAGCTGTTTATGAAATTGTACATTTTGTGATGCTAATGCCATAACCAGCAACAATGTGTCTGAGCACTTGAACACAGCAAATTGTACATGTAAGAGTAACACGTCACTGGGAGAGTCAAAAGAAACCGAACACTTTTGTGATGCAATTCCACAAACAGAGTACAATGAAAATCATGTGCAAGGCATAAACTCTGCAAGATACGAATAGTTGATATAGAAGAGACAGGAAACATGCCTGGAAAAATAAACAAGTCCTGCTCCTGGAAATAAAATAATATATGTTGGGAGCAGATGAAAGTCACTTTCTCCTTGGGGAGGCTGAGGACCGTAAAAATACCACAAATACATGAGAAAAGAGGAAGAAAGATGACTTCTGAGTTTGGCCCCAGTTTACCTCATCAAAGAGATCTCAAAACTGATCCTCAAAGCTGCCTGAAGCCATCCCTGCTGACTACGTGGCATCAGCTCTGTGATATTGAATACATACAGCTAATGTAGGAGATAGTTATTAAGGACCATTTGAATATGCAGTAATTATAACTAATAACGTGTAAAAACTTACTGTTGGAAAATGTGTGGTGTTAATGAATGCTGGTCTAGTAAAACACTACTTTGATGCTGGCCTGATTTCAGTCTTTTAAATACTTGCATCACAGTCACATCAAACTCCCTGATACACACATACATCTTTATCTGTACACACACACACATATACTCAGTTGCAAGAGTCTCATGTGAAATTGCATTTTAGATTCTGTATAATTTACATAATAATTTAGGATAATGAGGTCCAGATTCATCCAAGCTAGGGTTTTGGGGTCTGAATCCTGGACTTCAGTATCCATCCCCTGTAGGTATAGGGATCATTCCTTAGCCACCTCAGCAGCAATGTTGATTTGATCCTCTCATCAACTCAGGAAGGACAGAATTGTTTGTGGACTGCAATATGAACTGGATCAATAAAATGATCTTGGTTAAATAAAAAGCCTCAAGAAGTCAAATTTAGTGGCTGGAGGCTAGTGAAGGCACTAAGAGATTTCTCAGATCAGCTTTGCCAATGGAGAAAAAAAAAAACAGGCTCCATCCTGAGTCACCACTGCAATACTCTAGCTTTACATCAGAATAATACATTTGAAGCCATTTGGGATGCTGTGATGTAAAATCGAGTAGTGCAATGATTAATCGGGTCACCAACCTCTTCTCCCTCATGGCTCTAAAATGTTATTTAATTAAAACTAAAATACCATGTGGGATTGGTCGCAGGGTATGGTTTCTAGGCACTGCATAAATAAGAAGAAGGTTTTGGGTTTTTTTTTTTAATGCTTCATCTATTCAGTCTTCCCATAGTTTGCTGATACCTATTAATTTTCCTTTTAATGTACAGACACCACTGGATGCTCTCCTAATGGATAACTTCAGAAAGCTTTTGAGAAATCTTCTCTTGGAAAATTCCAATTCAAATTAATCAAACGAAGGGAAAATAATTTTCACAAAATAAAATTTTGAAAAAAAAAAAAGGAATAAAATTAAAGAGATCAAATTTTAATTTCCTGGTATTCCATTCTGATTTTCAATTTCAAAAAGTACTTTGTTTTGTGTTAGAAAGCAAAAGTAACAAAACCAGAACACAACAATCTCACATTTTAATCAACCTAAACTATTTAAGTTTCTATTTTGAGCAACACTGAAAATTACTCATTTGCTCTACATCTTTACCTGACTGGTTGATTTTGGTTTTTAGCAGAAAAAAAAAACCCAAAACTGAACTGATATACTTCCTAAGAACAAAATTACTCCTTCACATTTCTCATGCTTAAACAATGTTGGTGGTTTTTTTCTGTAATGTTTCTTAAGTGATGGGTACCTTGTGTTTCAAATCATTTATCTCTGAAATCCCTGTGTTTTGTGAAATCTGAAGTCTGAGTCAGGAAAAGACAGAAAAAAAAAATATTATTTTTCCCCAGTTAAAATAATTCAATTACAGTGAATTAAGATGTGAATTAATAAGAAAACTAAGGCTTGGTATTGCTGTCACACCACATAACTACATTAGGCCTCCAGAAAGAAAATGACTGGCATATGAAACCTCTGATGCATAAAATCAAGTCTGAGAGAGGAGGAGAAGGAGGCAGGAAGCCTTTAGCTTTTCTTTCTGAACGGGTTTATTTCTATAAATCAGTAGGTCTGCATCTCTAAAATACTAGGGTAGAAGGCAAGGTTGGGCCTTCTGAGACTTGGGTCTATTTCTAGCACTATCAACGGCTTGACATGTGACCTTCCCAAGGTCAGTCCTTCTTGTTTTCTGATCTGTTGAGCAAATAAAATTATACTGTATCCCGTTGTAAAAGCCACTGTGATGAGTTGATAAAAAGAGGAAGAAGTGAGTATTACTCTATCATAAGATTTGACTTTTCACGTTGCACCCCTGAGTAATGATGATAATTACCTCAGTCACCAGGTTTGTTCATCACAGATTTCAAAGCACCTTTGGGCTGCATAATTCCTTCCACTTCCTCAGACTGGAAAACTGAGGTGTGAGAAAGAAAAATGATTTGCTCATGGTCATGTCAGCAAACTATTGACAGAGGCAGGAATAGAGCGGGTCTTTGCTTCAGTGGTGTGTTCTGCACTCTAAGAAGCATTTTCCTGTTACTAAACAATGGAAATATCTTCTAGCTAGGGAGACCAGAGACATAAACTCTTATCTGCTTTTGTCCATTCAAATGATCCTTATGTTGCTCTGAGACAATGCCATGAAAATGGATAAGAAAGGAATTAATTATTGATAATACCTTATAGATCTATTATTCAAGCTGATGTGATTCAGTGGGATTACTTGTGTAAGCAATAGATTGAAAGTTTGGACACTTTTTTTTTCTTTTTTTGGTTGAGAAAGATACTTTTTAACACCTTGTCTAGATCTAAATGACATTGATTTTTATTGCATGAGTTAACTCATGCTCTTCCTGTCTCAACATACGAGTTTTACTAAGAGGATGGAAGTGATTTTTTAACTAACTTTGAATTGTATGAATGCATTTTACTAAACTACCTCAGTCAGTTAAATATGTTGCAGAATGACCAGCTATTTTAACTTTTAGCTTATTTCCAGTCTCTAATCCTTTAGGAAAGAAGGAAATAAGTAAGCAATCAAACTATAAAAATGTCACATTAGTAAAAGTGCAGTACTGTATTGTGTATTGATCACACTACACGGAGTCAGGTCTTGCAGGATGACGAGAATTGGTGTAACAAGTATTTGAAACAATAACACTGGAATCTGTTCCAGAAAGAAAAAATAAAATAATTGTGCTGAGGTTAGAATATGGTGCAAATGTAATCGCTTCTTATTAAGGGCTATAACATTATACCAGTACTTTCCCTGCTATAGCTGACCAAAAGAACAAATATTTCTGTCAGCTCCAGTTAATTTCACTGTAATATTTTTCCCCAGCCTAAATGTATGTCTTTTCTTACCAAAGAAAAAATATATTAATAAAAAAACATCTATGTACTTCAGTGCTGCAATGCTGAACACTGCAATGCCAAACCTAGGAAGAAGAAGCCTGGAGTGAAATCCCAGCCCCCGAGTCAGGCACCCAACCATCTCGCATATTGCATATAGAAAGGCAGAAATCAAGCCTTCACATCAGGATCAAGAGCATTGAAGATGCAGCTCGGAGGACATGCCAGTGAAATGCTGCAGTGGAATCTAAGTTCACATTCTAGGGTCAGGGCTGCAGCAAAACCACCTTCCTCCATCTGAGCTCTACAACTTGAAATTCTCCCCTGAAAACAGATAACCCACTTTTGTTGTATCAAGCTTTTAAAGTAAGTGTGTGTGAATGTGTGTGTATATGGGTTTGGGGATGAGAAGAAAAAAAGGGGGTGGGTGACTCAGCTCCCTATCTCTCTCCTAACCAACAGCACAGTGGGCAGAGTATACTTTCCCAGTGGAGACACAGAGTAAATTCATTGTTGGGTTGGAAAGGCATAAGTCTGTCTCTACAGTACACTTTTCATTTGAAAACAGGCCACTCCAGAGATTATGCTGGAGACTATAGGCTGCAGCGGAACACATACACAGCAAAAAAAAAAAAAAAAAAAAA
>VWZK01003780.1:0-17749 GCA_013396935.1 Baryphthengus martii | reverse complement strand
TTCCTCCCTCCCTTCCTGTCATTCATTCACACGCAGAGGCACAAACACCCTTCCCTCACCCCTTCCCCAATGTAAATGACACAGAGAAGTTTCCTGCCTCCTCCCCTCTCCCTCTCCTCCTTTTTTTTTTTTTTCTAATGCGGCAGTGAATCCCTTTATTAATACTGTGAATCTTTCGTTGCTGCCACCGCTGCCGCCGCCTCTGCTGCACACACTGCAGATATATTAGGGATGTTAGTGGGAATTTGATTTAATTGACTCTGCCTAGCTCGATCTCATTAAGCCGAAGCCGGATTTCACCGGTCAGCACTTCAGGCCCATAGGCAGTTTGCCGGACTGCCGGCGAGGCGGGGCTGCTGCGGGCGGCTGGGCTCCAGCAGCTGCTGCTGCTGCGAGTGGGAAAACTAATTAGTGAAGGGACTCTCCCATCTCTGCTCTAGGTAGCTGTACCCTTTGTTATCAAATGCTGGGGAGAAAAAAAAAAAAAAGAAAAAAAAAAAAGAAAAGAATAAAAAAAGCGCCCAGTGCTGCAGTTGGACTTCAGGCAGCTTGCATTTGATCCCTTTCCTGTAAGGGAAAGTGCCCCTAAACTCAGTAAAACCTGTAAAGGCAAAAGCCCCTGCAAATCATTTGTAACTCACAGCTAAGTCCCAGTGGAGATAGGGAAAATTTCAGTCACGTTGCTTCTGGCTTTCTCCAGGCAGAGAATCCTTTTAAAGAGTAAAACACCATAAGGGACTTGCTAAACTTCAAATACTCATTTGGTTTGCTTTATAGAAAATGCCCACCTTTGGGATGTGTGAGGGAAAAACACGCATAAATACATACATACATACACACTGCAACAGATACACTCTTGAAAATGAGGCAGAAGCTTGATCCCAGGTGTTCATGAAGTATTAAACATGGGGAATAGATCATTTCTTCAGAATCCTTTATCACTGTGGAAAGGTCTGCAGTCTCCTAGAAAATACCTTGAAGTTTGGTTGTGTAGCTCTGAAAATGGGATGTCCTGCTTAACTAGACAAATCGTTCCTAATCCGAGGGCCCTGCTTTATTCCCCTTTGCTTCTTTGTTAGACTGATGGTTCTGCCAGGACATTCTGTGTAAGACAAAGTGATGGCAGTAGAGGCACTAGTTTGCCATTGTGCATTGTGCAACCTACCAAATTGAGAGGAAAAAGAAAATGCATTTGCATGTGAACCAATATTTCTATCCTCAAGAGGCCATCGACTTTTGCTTAGGCATAGTAATAAAAAAAAAAAATTAATAATAAGCTGATATATCCTTAGATGACTACCTAAGTCTTATTTGCCTTCTCTATGATATTGTGATGATAAAATTGAAGAATTGTGAGCATTGAGGATACATCTCAGACTAAAAAATCAGTTACATCACAAACACTATTACAGAAAATAAGATAAAAAATATAATAAATTAAAAGTGTCAAATCACTGACTGAGATCAGACATCCATGCATTCCCAAGAATATAATGCTAAATGCCATTTAGACTTGTCATCACTGAGTAGTATAAGCTTGTAACTTTGCTTATTTACTTTTCTTAGACTGCTAGTTCATTGACACACTTAAACAGAAGTGTCAGTTCGATTGAAACGTTGAAGATTATTTATCACCCTGTTTCTAGGTTGTGGGGAAAGAGTAAAATGACCCTTTCTCTTTCTATGTTATTTTCAGATTTTAAAATTCACATGATTCTTTCTTCCATCTTACCGACACTCGTCCTTAAGACACATAGATCACCTAACTTTCTGAGATGATATAATAATGACAAGGCTTTGAATTATGATGTTTATCTTATTTGCATGTTTAGCACTTCCAAGGTTATTTTTTATCAAAACAAAACATTCAACCAAAGAGAAAAATAAAAGAAAAGGGATGATTGAGAATGTATTGAAGGAGAGTGAAGTGCAAATATGTTAAATATGTTCAGCTGTATGACATTAACAATAACAAAAATATTAAATGTTGTATTCATTCTGATAGAGCCTAATTGTTGTGACAATACTTGTAACATTGGAAACCTATATAATATCCACCTTGTGTCAAAGCATGTGCTTTTTTTCTGCTAACACAAGAAGAATCTAGTAACTTCAGGGATAACACGTATCACATTAAGTTACTTCTTATCACCTCTTAATCATCACAGTAAAGCAATTTCTGTTGTTTCAGAAAGGACAGACAGGAAAGGAACAGGTATCTTTAGCTTTTTTTTTTTTTTAATTTCTTTTTTTTTTTTTCTCCCTGCAAACACTTCAACTAAGAATAGCCTAGAATTTAAACGGTTACCATAGAAATTTATGCCTGTATGCATGGTAGCCTCTTGTATACCATGGCAGAAGACTGAATGGAACTCTAGGA
This sequence comes from Baryphthengus martii, assembly GCA_013396935.1. Taxonomy (NCBI): domain Eukaryota; kingdom Metazoa; phylum Chordata; class Aves; order Coraciiformes; family Momotidae; genus Baryphthengus; species Baryphthengus martii. The sequence goes on along the minus strand of VWZK01003780.1, from coordinate 15,369 downwards.
GCAAACTGATAAAATTTTAAATTAATACCCATAGGTTTTATATGTTGTTTTGAGCAGAAGTGTGCTGTCGGCACTGCACTGGAATGCCTTATTTTATGACTTTACTAAATTTATTGGTTGTGCCAAGTTATTTTATAACTTTAGTACAGTTGCTTTGGAAATACACTGTTTCAGATCTACTTGCAAACTAAGGTGATGTAATTTTATTTTTTTTATTTTTTATTTTTTTTAGCAAAGTCGAGGTCAGTTTTTATCTGAAGGAGAAGAAACGGCTTTATGTACTAGTTCTTACTAGGGTAGAACAGTCATTAACTACAAAAGGTGAACATTTCATGCTTTCTTAAACTGGTGACAAAACTCATTAGCTTGAAAGTTAGGGCTGCAAGAAATTGCAAAATGCTCCTCCTTCCCAACAGAATAATCACTAGCTTCCATTACTCATAAGAAGTTTTGTAAGTCTCCCAAATATGAAAGTATTCTAGAAACAAATAACTGTTAGTAAAAAAGCAATCTCTTTCCCTTTGTATTTTTGTCAGTGGCTTGTTCAGTTGCAAAACAAAGCAGGATTTTGTTCAAGAGTTTAATGTAGCTGTATATTTGGATCAGTCAGAGTGGGTTTGGCTACATTTTTATTCAGCTGCCATTGCAAGTGAGCCATTTTAGGTAATTATAGACTTCATTAGGTAGATCCTTTTGTATTTAGAAAAGTTTCTGTAGGTATATACATGAAGTAGAAAGATTTACGTGACTGAATCTTACTCCATGTGTTTGTGCAATTCAGATTCGTGGATATTCTTTGTGATTTCTAGTATAGAAATTTTCAGGTAATGAGCAAGACTTCTGATCTGGCTGCTGCTTCAGTACCTTTTTTTTTTTTTTTGTATTTAGAAATAAGTCAGAAAATGAAGAATTAATGACTTGTGTTGGTAAGCCATGGTTGCCCTTAGATCACATAGGTATTTGTAGAATTTGTTTAACATGTATAATGTATAATCTGTACGGACATTGCCAAGCAAAAATCACAAGAGTCTTTTTTTATTGTCTTCAGCTTTTCTGAGAGAGAGGAATAGTAGCACTGGAAAAAAAAAAAAAGTGAATTAAATAATGTTGTGTGTATTGTGCTATATCAAATTGCATTACTTTCATTGCCTTTAGCAAATCTTAATGGGTTAACTTGCAACAAAAGACAATATTCAACATAATTGTCTCAGAGTTTCAGAGACTTTTATGTTGTTATCTTATAGATGGAGAAATATAAATGAGATCCATCCGTATTACTTCTCCAAGAGTAATTACCAGGCCAATTGACTTATGGTCATGCTGAATGGTTTCACTTGTTTGCTAACTTTTCTGAATCAATTTCTGTGTATATTTCTTAAATATATTCTTCAGTTATGTGGGAAAGTAACAAAGTCGGCAGAAATTCCCCTGAAGGAAATAGCAGTCTTCTGCATCAAACATTTGAAGGCTAAGACTGAAAATTCATAGCAGAGGAAGGGATGGACAGAAACAGCCCATTGTAGAAGATGTTGAGTTGACTAAGTGAATGAGTCCTGAAAGTGCCATTGTTTTAGTGATAAAAGTGGCACAAAGTGCTCTAGCATTTCCCCCGTAGAAATATCAGTGCTATCAGAACTCTTTCTCCATTCTTCTCCCTTTCCATTAGGTAGCAAGATTGAGCCCCCTCAGATAGTTTCCAGCTAAGCCAGTGGAACAAATTCTGTTAGCTATTAATGGCTTCTGTTGATATCACGACTATTCACAGACTCCTTAATCTTTGGTCTCAAAAGCACGTCTAAACATGAGTTGTCATGCATGGTTTTTGTTCCTTTATCATTCCTGAATCAACTGCAACTTTCTTGCAAGTGGGAAGTTTAGCAAAAAAAGTGCATTAAAATACAACTCGAGGAAAACAAAAGAATGGATAGATAACGGTTCTTTTTCCTTTGAATGAGAATTCAAATAGTAAAGACGGACTCAGAAGCCACAATTAAAACTTTGGAGACCAGTGCAAAGTGTAGTGCGAAACAGTTATGAAGAAGTTAAGAAGCCTTATAGTCTGATGGAAGAAACTAGGGAATGTGACTCATTTTCTGGATCACTATGTAACGTAGAGTGTAGGTGGTATTTGTCTCTCCTAGCTTGATGGGCTTGAATGAGCTGCCCTAGCACAAACCAGTAGTGCCCTAAGAGGTTTCCCGGAGTACCTGAGAGGTGTGCATGAGGCTTGTAGATATAAAATCAAAACTAGGGCACACTGACATATTTCTGGAGTGGCAGCTGGAGCCTAGGTAGGATATGTATCCTGGGTAGGATATATTAAGGCATCTGTAATAGGAGCAGACTTCTATGTGGGAACAACTGAATTGAACTCTAGATCTACACTGAGGGTCTGTGGTTTGTTTCACTTGGTCCACATAACCAATTTGAATTACCTTGATATCTGAGCTCTCTGCATGGTGCTCACAGAGAAGGCTCAAGGCTTGTAGGATATATGGTCAGGTGGTAGCCAGGCAAGGTACTTTAAGATACCTATATGGGCAGAGGAGTTGAATCCTAAATGTAGCTCAGCTATATTAATCTGTGCTGCAGATAATTAAATGCACATGTGAACTAAACCAAACCATTGAAATTATACAACATAAATTATAACACAGATCATTAGCCGAGACATGACAATTCATTTTTAAAGGACAACTGTTAATTTTCAGAAGGTATCAAGTAGATCAGATGTATCCCGTATACTTTTTCTGTCTGTTTTTCTTAACTCAGATTTTATTTTGTCTTTTAAATTTGCTAGTGCTTTGACTTGGGGATTGCATCCTAATAGTGCTTTTGGAATGGGACTCCTATTTCAGCCGATGCTTTTAGAAATTGCTATAGTACATAATAACTATAATAGAAACATCATAAAGTAATAGAAGGCTCAGCAAACAAAAATGTAACAACAACAAAAAAATCCTGACAGTTATTGCTGCTACCATAATAGTAAATAACTGATTCTTGAGTCAAGCTTGCAATATAAATGAGGAATACAATACTCCAGGGTTGTAGTCATTACTGAAGTCATTAAGATGATCACAATGAGAGATAAATGCTAGCAATGGATGAGAAAATACAGTGGAAAGTGTTTTAGAAAAAAAAATTGGTTTATGAAAATAAAGTGCCAAACTGTAAGTGGTTTTTCACAGGAGGATTGAAAAGGGAAAAATATAATTTAATTATGGACACACAGTAACAACCTATTCACATGAGATATCTTAAAGGGAAGACAGATGGTAGGAAAGACTTAAGTGCAGGATGTAGAATATGTGGCTAGACCCCAGAGACTATTAGTCATATTGTAAGTGGATGTATCAACTTGTCCAGGATAAATATGGCACCACAAAGTTGGCAACATTGTGTACTGGGCACTCGGCAGGCAAATATGGACTTTAGGGAGAAGTGTCACAACTTAGATGGAGTACAAATGGAGAGAATGAAAGCATAAAAACAGTGTAAGTTTTTTTTCCACTGTTACAGTTTTGGAAGCAAATTTTTCGAAATGAGTTACTGTGTTTATATAGGTTATTTTATCAGGTGTCTTTATTGTGCAATTTTCTCTGTCTTAGTTAACTTGGTAAGAAAATATTGCTAAATAAGATTTACTCAAAATATAAACATAGTACTAATTCTCTGCTATGTGGTGAAGTTCATGGCAGTTGTAAAATAAGTGTGTGAATGAAAAGATGATCCTTTCCTGGAAACATTCTTCACAAAGCTATATTGATGGATACCTCTAAACCACTGAAGTATTTTCTAAATTTTTGAGTGCATTTTTGCTTTTGCGATGATCTTAGATCCCTATAAAAATAATGATACCTTTCATGTTTAAGTGTTTTCTGTTTTTTTTGTTTTGTTTTTTTATTATTATTCTCTGTAATAAATTAAGATGCATATACTGTATAGGGAGAAAAAAATCAAAACCTATTCTCTCTCTCTCTTTCTTTCTTTCTTTCTTTTTCTTTCTTTCTTTTTTTTTTTTTACTTTGTCTTCTTTGTACTCTAGTTTAGCTATACAGTACTGGAATGAAAAAGAGGAATGCACTAAATATAGGTGGCTAGACCCTGCAGATTTGCTGAAATTATTAAGGAATAAAAACTGCAGTTCTGGAGGCAGGGTGAAAGATGTTACCAGCATTGGCTAAAGATGCCCCTAGGAATAGGAAGCACTTGGGTTTTTGAAAGGTCTTTCTATGACTATACCATTATTAATGAAAGATTATCTTAACTAACTAAAATTTTAGTATAAGATAATAGTCCTCTGGAAATAAACAAATGAGAATGTGTATTTAGGATAGTGATCAGACTGTTGGTTTGGGCCTTATCATAAGGCAATATTGATATTAAGATGAGAAGGAAATAGTTCTTACTACAGATTCATAAATTACTGTCTGCCCGAACTTATGAGCTCAGTTGTAGACATGTATATTAAATTAGGCCCATTTGTGGTTTGAACAAATTCATAGTGTTCATAAGTTCCAATCTGAATAGAAAATGCAAGGATTCTTAGCCTCATTTTGTATTGTACCTGATCATGTCCATTATGTTACGTGGATTAAATTAGAAATGAAATAAAAGTGAAGAAAACATTTTGCTAATAGGGTTTAAAAATAAGCCATAATTTTTAAAGGATCAGTTCTCACTACTAGCATTACATCATTAACAGAGTATACTACTGGTTAGATACCGCTGCAGTATGGTTCATTTACATGGATTTTGCCAGTGTGGTTGGTTATTTGAAAGCAGTACATTTCTGATTATGAAGCAACAAGTGTATGATAAAGATGTTTAGTATAGAATGATAAATTTAAGATAATTGCTATAGAAAGGTTGATAGTACTGGTAGTATTGGAGCCTTAATCATATCTAGCATGATACAGAAAACAAATGGAAATTATCAACATATATGATTCATCAGAACATGTATTTCTTCAGACTGAATCTCGTCCACAGTTAAGTTTTTGTAGTTTTCACTGAATTAACTTTTTTTTTTCCAAATGTCAGGGCTGACTAAATTCAAAACCAATTATTCCTGTAGAGAAAGGCGAGTCAATTGCTCTGTCTCGATTGACGAGGAATCAGTCTTAATCCTTCATGCAAGACCAAATTGTCAAACAGCAGTGCACGAAAGAGAAAATTTAGTAAGCATAACTGTGTGACATAGATCCTTTTGCATTCCACTGAGTGGCCTGCACGTTTTTGACTGGAACAGGATCTCCTACCCTCCTAAATTAATGAAACCAGAGCCTGAGCAAACTCAAGCACTGGAGCTATAATCCTTAACACATAATCCATAATGGAGAATCCCTAATGAATAAGTGCTATATCATAACCTAGCTCTTTTTTGGAGTTCTCCACTAGCTCTGTGCACAACTAAATTGCTACAGAAGGGACTAGCCCTTGACAATGTGAACACGAGCCAATTTGTACTCAAACACTGAGCCTAGGACTTAATTCTACTTCTTGTTCATTTAGATGTGTGAATGTGCACAGCCTACCTCCTGTGGGCTCAGTATTTGGCCCAAAGATTCAGTAATGGCCCTAAAAGTTGTGATTTTTTGTTGTTCTGTTTCTACCTCCTCTCCTTCCTTCTTGCTAGGTTTTGATTATTCAATTCCTTCTCGGAAATCCTGTTGGATATCTGTAACCACCCTTTGATATCCCTGCCTTTGGCTTTGACTGACATTGAGTGACTGGAGCAGCAGACAAGAATATCTGTACAAGAATTTTTGTTTAATTAAAACAATAACAAATAGGAAATATTTTTGTTTGTGATGTTGGCTAATATTTTATATTAAAACTACTAGAGTGGATTAGCAGGGTTAATTTCAATTACTGTAGTTATGACCAATGACATTTGGATATAACCCCATCCTCTTTGAACTCATGATAGACATTTGGGATGGCATTTTAAAAAGAGTTTATATATCATTTGAGTTGCATGTGTTTAGGCAGTCTTTAAGGCATCCCAGGGTACCTAAGATACCTGCACAGTCTTAACACGTTTTCTTCTCTGGACTTCAAGCTGGAGTGCAGGCAAGATACTTTAGCATACCTTAAGTATTATGGATGATAATGTTAAGGCATCTTAAGTGTTCCCTGGCTGAAATGCAACAGATGTATTGTGAGCACATGAATTCAGACATCTCAGTCTGTAACTGGACTGCAGCTTCTAAGGTTGAGTGAGCTAAATCACAGCTAAGCTATTTAACTTTTATATTGCTAAAGTTAAGTGTGATGAATCTCACACTTATGAATAACACCCTCAGGATGGAACTTTCAATTAAAAGTAAAAATACACACATCTAAGAAGACAGCCAAAGAATATTCTTCAAACATTTTATTTTCTGTGTCAAATCACAATTTATTAAAAGAAAACCAAAATATTACAGGTGATACATACAATTGATTATCTCTGGAGATGTTTCTTGTAACATTAGGATGCATATGGCATATATATTTGCATGTAAAGTTTTTACACTGTATTGATATTATTATTTCGTATAGGAGAGTAGGATAATATTCCAGTAAAATAACAGCAGTGACAATAAAAATGAGCCTTTTCGTGATTCCCCCCCACCCCCAAATGTCCTCTGGTGGTTTCAGGAACACATCCTCAACTTAGTACAATACAAATGGGATCAGAAAAAGACAAAGAACATAAATTGATTTTCTTTAACAGTATTCTAATATGTTTAATTATTAAATAAATGCATAATAATTCATGTAATATTGTCCCACATAAACAGGGTAAAATTTTGCTCATTTTGCTAGCATCAGTCCAATAAAAAAAATATCAAGAAATAAAAGCAAAAGATGAAATTAACTAAGCCAAACTCCTTCTTAGAAAAGAAGCCTTAATACTTAATTCAGTGAATGAAAGTGGGAAGCCATGAACATTGCTGTAGTATCTGAGTTTGTAGAATGAATCGGATTCTAGGTAGAATCCATAAAGCACACAGATCAATATAACCACAACTGACACTAATTGACAAGCTAAATTGACAGTATTAAGGGCAGAGAACAAGAAATCAGGTACTATTTTTTTTCCTTCTCCCTCTATGATGCACTGATTCTGACAGAAGATCTGAACTTCCTGAAAACATAGATTACAGATTATGTGCATCAGATTAATACATGTGGCTATTAAGATGTTTTCATCATTAAGTTTTGAAGTTGAGTTTCAGTGTACTCATTCTTCTGAATTTCTCACCTCTGTAAAGTAGAGGTCATGGAGAAAAATGTGAACTTTTAAGGTTCATGTAACACTTTAGGACACCAAGTACAGTTTAGATGTAAGCTAAGACACCAAATTTAAGTGACTAAATGCTGTCATATGGATGTAAACTGGGTGTCTGAAATATTATAACAGTCATCAGAGGTCTAGTCAGTATATTCAGTAGAGAATAGAAGGTGTCTCAGCTCAGTTTAAACAGACATTTAACTTTGAACTCAACTTTTAAATGTAGTATTATTTTAGGTTTCCTTGAGTATCTTACCTGGCATCTAGATGTCACTCCAGAAGGCTATAGTTCTTTCACAGGTCCTGTGTCATACCTGTGAGCTCCATGAGTGTCCTAGATGTCTGAGATCATAGAATCACAGAACAATAGTGGCTGGAAGGAACCTCTGGGGATCATCTAATCTAATCCTTTTGCTAAAGCGGGTTCACCTAGATCAGGTTGCACAGGAACACATCCAGGTGGGTTTTGAAAGTCTCCAGAGAAGGAGATTTCACAATCTCTCTGGACAGATATCCTAAAATACACTAAGTAATCTGAAATTATATGATATATGCTTTATCCAAGACCAAGATTTTCATTGACTATATGTGTAACTTAGATACTTAGTTCACATTCAGGCATCTATGTTTTGAAGTCTCAGTCTCTAAATAAGCCTTATCCATATCTAGAAACAGATAAAGCATGTTTTAAAAGTTTTATTTCTTTCCATTGACTCTAAGAGGAATCTAGGGCACCTCATCTAAATATATATCTACAACCATAAACAGCTGTATTTCTAACCACATATTCCTTTGCTGTAAAATGGCATAGTCTCATTGATCTTCCTGAATGGAGAGGTGAGGATTCAGGTATCTGCCTTCTCCCTCTTCCCCAGCAGCCAGAACATTTGGAAAATACTGGCCCCACAATACATTTGAGCTCTCCTATCTTCCCTCACTTCAAGGAGTATAAGTCGTGTATGTAGAAATATCACGTCAATTCCAAAAAAATGCTAAAGGCTGATAAGGAAATGATTCTTTTCCTCCTCTCATGTTCCATGTAGTATTTATTGCACAAAGTTGCATACTATTACACAAAAATCCACGGTGAAGAAAAGTTTGAACATTACTCCTGAAAAAGATGTTGAAGTTACGAGAAGGGTTAGTGGAGATCTAGGCAAGCTTAAGCACAAGTTGTTAAGAGGAGTCAAAACTAATAAAAAGGTTCCTTTGCATAGTTCAGAAACAAATTGTAAAATCCATTTCTAGATTAAAGTCACTAGAAATATCTTTGCATTTATACTAATTAACTATATGGCCTGTTATCTTCAGATTTAAAGATTACAATAGAGTTAAAATGAGCACGAGTTGGCGTAGGTTCCTTAGCTTCAGAAACATCAGCAATGGTTTTAAATAAAGTCAATGTTGTCATCTGCCTTCTGCCTCTCATGAACAAGGCTGTACAACATAACCACCATACATCAGTCATAGAAAATAACTTGGAAAAAAAAATCAACATCCTAAAAGTCTGTGTTGAAATAGAATTTTCATTTGAAGAGACGTCTGAGAAAGTTGAAGCAGAATGAGGAATTTCATGCTGGATTTTTTGCTACATTAGGCAGCCTGTGTGTGACAAACAAAAACAGCTGAAGTTTTTATTCCTAATTGACTCTGATTCCTTGCAAATTATGCATACGAACATAGTTCTGTAAGCAAGTTTTAATTATTTTTCATGTTACTATAATACTTCAAAACAGACATTGTACATGACTATTATGTTCATCATCACACTATCTTGCTCATCAGGTTCAGTGTGCTATTAAAATTATCATTGAATTGTCCTACAGAACGGTAAAGCAGTTTCAGTTCATTAATTTTTCTCTCATTTCTCCATCTGTCAAAGTAAAGTTTCAAGCTTGAATTCTATCATATAATTTGTGTAACAAGCTATTTGTAAATTACTGGGTAGACTCTGGTGCAGTTTTTTAAATATACTGTTACATTTTCAGAATTTTCCCAATATTTTGAAATAGTCACATGGAAAATCAATTGCATGTGTAGATAAGTCTTCAGAAAAAAGAAGGAAGACTTTTACCTTGATAGTTCAACAGACATTATGATAATAATGCATTAGTGTAAAACCTGAGAGATGCTTTTCAAAATGAGAATCTCATTTTGTACTCTAAAGTTTGAGCTGTTTCTGAACTTTCAGACCATATGCATAAGCAAGGCTAATTCAAAAGCAGTCTCAGTCTGCACATCTGTCTTTCGATACTGTATAATAAAAAATTACCTCAAATAAATATTATTTTTCAATTCAAAGGCAGCAATAAGGTTAATAAGAGTTGGAGAAAAGTAAATAAATAGTATTGTATTTAAGCTAAAAAAAATGTCAAAAATAATACTTTGTAAATTGCCAGACACATGGAACATGATTTAACTTCTTCCTTAACCAGTTTCTTCCTATTGGTTATTATTCTTATTCCTACATAAGAATGTTGTTAACAAGCCTTTAGTATATCACACATCCGCCCACATACAAAATATTATATTCTGATTTTACTTTGATGTATAGCTCTGCAAATTGACGCTCAGATCAGAGTGTGAGACTATCTAATAGTAGAGTTGACTTACACCTATCTATAGCATTTTACATTAATGGAAAAATCAGTATAAATGAAGCCTAATCAAAGTCTGTTTACTTGGTCATGTTAATACTGTAGTCCTGTATTCATTACATACTCAAAAAATTCCATGTATTCAGTGCAAGTAATGCAGGGCAAATCTTTGACCAATTGATTCTACTTTAAGTTAAGTCCAAGTGTTGAATTTTATTAATGTAATATCTAGACCATATGTTTTGAATTGGAGTTGATACAGTTATGAATACTCTGATAGGTGGAGGAAAGAGGTGTGTTCATTGGAAAGCCAGTTACGTCTTTGGGAAGAATAACATCTTCAGGGACTGAACAACTATGTACAGGGAAGAAATCTTGTCTGTGTTAATGTCAGAAGTGTGGAATAAAGCAAGTAAATTAGAACCCCAATGCATATGGTCTAGCACCATTTAAGATACCTTAGGTTAACTCAGAAATCTATATAGCTATGGCAGATGTGACACAGGACTTGTGAGAACCTCATATCCTTCTGGAGTGAAAGCTGGAGACCAGGTATCACATCCTAGGACACCTAAAATGTTACTGACACCTGTGTTAAACCACTTAAATGAGAAGGACACACTGACACTAATATCAGTTGGTTTGAGACTTTTGTCTCAAGTCCTTGGACTTCAAGGCAGGGACTGGGAGGAGAAAAGTATTTCCCGTCATAGGAGAAAGTCCAGTTTGAGACAACTTGAAGAATATGAATAAGTCTAAGTCCATGGAATTGGATGAGATGTATCTCAGGGTCCTGAGGAAACTGGCTGATTTAGTTGTAAACCCACTGTCCATAATTTTTCAAAAGTCGTGTCGGTAAGGCTAAGTTCTCAGTGACTGGAAAAAAAAGGAAACATTGTGTCCATTTTTAAAAACTGTAAAAATGAGGACCCTGGGAACTACTGACCAGTTAGCCTTGTCTCTGTGCCTGCTAAGATCATGAAGCAAATCCTCCTGGAAGATATGTTGAAACATATTGAAGACAGGGAAGTGATTAGAGACAACCTACATGACTATCAAGATTGCTTCCAACCCAAAACATTCTATTCTGTTACTTTGTGATTGTAAGATTCCTACCTGGGATGTTTCTTAATCTTTTCAAAAGTTACATGGTTTCTTATTTTTCTATTTATTCTCTTTAATTAAGCTTTTATTTGCAATGCTTTTAGTTCTGCAACCAAAATAAAAGAGTGAGATCTCAAAAATATTCAGATTCTTCCTTTATGAAACATACAGGCTAACTAGAGAAAACATTCATGTTAGAAGTGCATGGAGTTTTAAAATTCATCATGAAGGGTTAGTTTAAGTGAAACACAGTTTAGACTCTAGTCAATCTCTTTAAATCCTTGGGCAGGGTTCACATCAAATAAACTATGAAATCTATCAAAAATACCTAAACTAAGAATCAAATCATTTATAGCTATTTCTGAGGTCAATCGAAAACAAGAGAAGTATTGCCAAGGGCTGACTTTGCTAGAGGTGAAATCTTAAGCAGAAGTGTCTAACACTAGCCTGGATGAATCTATGACTTGTTATTTAAAAGCTTAGAATTTTCTGTTTAATTACATAATTATAATTTTTTTTCCTTTTCTTTTGAAAATGCCATTCACTGAAGCATATATGTGTAGGGATTCAATTCTTCTGAATATTAGGGTCCACATATAGATATACATCTAAAAGTGAAACATTAAGAGCTCAAGTTTGACAGAGTTGGCTTTTGACTGTCAATGTCACGTGTATGTATATGTTTCGTATTTTCTCTTACTGCAGGAACTCTTTTGCCTTTTATTAAAATCTTGCATAATAGTCTTAGTGAATTATTGATTATGCTAAATATTTTTTTTAAGGTGATGTATTTTCTGTGTTCAGGTGAAGTACTTCTACACTTCTACTCCCAGACCCTTTGTATTCATTATCTGGATTTGACAAACTTCAGTGCAATACAATTTGTCTTACATATTTTTCTGTGTTTTTACTGTACATAACAGTTCTTAATATTTTTATATGCTGATTTATCTATTTGGGGATAGCTTTAAAAGTACGTATAAAATAAGCAAAGATATAAAATATCATTTCTTTTCAAAGTGTGCAGACAGGAAAAAAGAACACATCTATCCAAATTTTAGTAAGGTCCTTAAAACTGTTAATGCCCAGATCTTGAGAGCCAAGTTCTGTGCTTATTCTGAATAAGCATTTCAGTTGTACGCTGTGAGGCATTTCAGATTGCACAGTGTAGACTTTTCTTAAAGAGATGAATGAAAATTCTCCGTTTAAGAAATTATTGAAATATGAGTTTGCATAATTCTCATTCATTCATTCCTGATCTTCATGAAATATGACAGAATCACTAGAGTGACATGGAGGACGGGTAAAATATAGCATACATTGCTGCGTGTAGACTCATGAAACAATCCCAAATAAGTAACCTTTTCCATGTAAGAAGTTAGGGAGAAGAGGAAAAAGACAACCCTAACTACCTATACATCCTACTTCCAAGGTGTTTGAGCAAGGTAAACTCATCTGTGAATGTTGCTCCTGGGACTTAAACACCTACTTCTCTTCCTATTTCTGAAAGTAGGTAAAAAATCTTATTTAATTCTGTGTGCCTAGCATCAGTTGCTAAATTTAATCAGATAAAGAAATAACTGTCTTGCATGATGAGAATGAGAGATTATGACAATATTTTTTTTTGTGTTATGAATATTCCAATTAGAAAATATGTGAATTATTTTTAGAAATTATAATTATAGAATAATTTAATACTAATTAGGATACAAACTAACTAGCAATAATTAATGAGAGACTGTTATAAAATAATGAAAATAAAAATATTGAAAAGTAGAAATATTTTGTGCGCATCCTATCTGTAAAATGCCTTATTAAATCACAGAAATCAGAGATCAGAAGACAGGCAGCTACAGATGCCTGTACAGATAATCAGTATATTTCTAGACTAAAACAATCAGAATTATTTTTTTAAAAAATAATTTATTAAAAAGAAATGTATAACTTTCATAAAGAAAAATTCCATTTCATCTAATGAACACTTGATAGATTTTATGTTTGACTCTGAAAATGGAAACAAGGTAATAGGTTTTTAGATGAACTTTTACGAAATAAGTAGGATTTGTAGCACAAAAACCCCCAACCAACCCAACAGATGGTATTTGTACAGAAGGAAGAGAATGGTTTTCGTGAATTCACCAGGGTTACGCATGGAGTAAAGCAAACTTATGTCAGAGAACTGAGAGCTTACAGAAAGAGTGTCTATCTGTCTACCTTTCTTTATCTTTTGGACACTATGAGGTGCAGTGGGGTAGTCTACTCCCTTATTGCTGTTCACTGGACATTACTTATGGAATGAGCTGGTACATTCTAATATGCTGTGTCAGCTCTTAAAAGAGACTTTAGCTCATGGACACAAAAGGGATGGAATGATAGTGTATCAGGAGAAACATTCATATTGATATTTCTAAATATTTAAAACAGTTCTCTCAAGGTAGTGATGAATAAATGCAAGAAGGACGTTAGAGCAAATGCAAGATTCTAGGATTTAAGCTTTATTTGACACATTTATTTTATTTCATGTTTTGCATATTTGAAACAGTGAGGTACTTTTTAAAAAGGTGATAATATTAGAGCTTGGATAAACCCATCCATATAGATATTCAACAGTTAATATTACTTACAAAATTTTCAGCAAATATGATAATTTTATTGTCTCAAGTAAACAGCTAGATTTTTCATTTTAATTCAAAATATTTGTCCAGAAATCTTTTCTCCAGGCTAAAACACGGCATATATCTCACTGTTAAGCAAAATTTCTAGCACAGAGAAGCATTGATTTTTATTTTACAGACGTGCAAACCTAAGGAAAGATCACTTTTTCAGATGGATTTCTGAATTCAGCTAAGTGAAGAGCTTCATTTTATAATATGGATTATAAATCGTGCAGGCAATTAATCTGTAATGTGACTAATCCTTTTTATTATCCTAATAAAAAATAAAATATATTTCATATCCTCAGTGAAAAAGCATTTCAGGAGTTTTTAGCACAGGGATCCAGCACGGTCATGTACATTCTCCTACACATCTACAAGTTAATACCTCGATCTTGCAATAAACGTCATGCGGGCAGAACACAGTTTTTAATCCCTCAGTACAACTGAAAACTTATATCTATGAGGACTTAAAGGCAAGTGCTTTATTTGACTGCCTTTACCACTGAGGAAATAAAATAAAAATGCCCCAAGCCCCACAGCTATGAATACTTGATTGATACAAGCAAACATCATTTTTTGTTAGGAGAAAACGCTGTCAAGAAAAGGAAGTAAATTTTCTCAGTATTATAATAAGAAGATAGAGATAGACAAAAAGTAGTCCTGTCCTTCTGTCACTTTCTTCATGTCCTTGGTAACTGTACAACTGAAAACGTTGTGAAATGTATATATACAAATTTTTGGCTAATATTTATTATTGAGTTGGCTTTTAATTACTTTTTTATAAGTTATCTATGTTAATCTGTGTTGGCCATGCTGTACTTTTTCACAGGTAGTTAGCTGAACTGAAGTTAACCAAACAATAATATAAGTTAAAATGTTGATGTAATTGTTGCTTTAAAAATGTAAAGAGGTATCTATGGTTGTGACTGTGAGGGAGCAGACACTGGCTTTGCTAACTACAAGATTTACCTCTTTAAAAACCTCTATGGCAAAGCTGTGGAAACCCTACGTGAGTAGGGTAAGAATATGAAAGGTATTTCTATAAATATATTAATTTCTAGGAAGATCCATGCAGAGCTTTTCTTAGGGTAAACAAAATCCTTTCTATCTGGAAACTGCAACACATAAAAATATTTTTTAATATAATGGTTTATATTTACTTTTGAATTCTTTAATAAGCAATTGAACAACATTGTTTCTTTGGTTAAAAGTTATCTCCGCTGGGAGGACACTTAAAATAATTCACATAGTGTTTTTCTCCCAGACAAGAATATCCTACAAGCGATTTTTTGTCATGGACTGAAATACTACTTTTTTTTCTGGGTCAAAAATAAAGGTTGGTTTGTTGCGGGTTTTTTTTTGTCAAACTTTTCTAACAATGAGAAAATTCAGCTGTGCTTACTTCAGCAAGCATATCTAATTTCAGATCATTGGATGAATCAAGTATTGTGAGAAAATTTTGTTGGTTTTTTTCACTCCATATGTTTTTCACTGCTTTATCAGTATGTAGCAAAAAGTTATTATGTTGTGTTCTCATTATTGGCCACAGAGCTTCAAATCATCAAAACACAAGAGTGAAAAAGTTTACAGATATATTTTCTGTTGTCAGGATGTTGTGTTGTTAGGCTTCAGTGCCAAGCCATCATACTAACTGCTTCTTAGTAGATAGACCAAAAAGTCTATTTGTAATTTAATTCCTCATTCAGAAAGCTTTAAACTAGATTCG
>VWZK01003777.1:264196-332998 GCA_013396935.1 Baryphthengus martii | reverse complement strand
GAGGTTGTGGAGCCTCCTTCTCTGGACACATTCAAAACGCACCTGGACACATTCCTGTGTGACCTACTCTAGGTGATCCTGCTCTGGCAGGGGGGTTGGACTTGATGATCTTTCGAGGTCCCTTCCAGCCCCTAACGTTCTGTCATTCTGTGGTTCTGTGATTCTGTAATGTCAACTAGCATGGAACAGTCTTCTTCCATGCTGTTAGTTCCACTTACCCTGTCACAGAATGGCTGCATCCTCACTCTTTATTGCAAACTGTGAACTCTTGAACCGTGCCGATGAATCGAGTATAGGACTTCCAAGTAATGGAAGTGAAACTGTGCCAGAAACTTTTCCAACAGTCTAACAACAGAGACAGCTGAGCTTCAGTGCTAAGGAACACTTCCTGGCACTGTTTACTTTACTAGTAGATGAAGCCTGTGGGGACCCTTTTTATTGCTCGCTTTGCTGGGCTTGGACATCATTAGTAAAAAATGGCAGTTTGTGAAAATTTTCCAACTGTAGATATGACTCTTGATTACTTGAAAATGTTACCTCTACTGTTTACAGAGATTTCCAGAAGGTATCATTTTGTCCTCTGATTCTCAAGAATATAATCATTTTCAGGCTAGAGTCAAAAGAAAACCAAGGCTTTATCCCCATCCTTGTGTCTTTGGTTCAGGACTTCGAGCTTTATGCAGGTGCTCATAGGTAACTTCTCTATGTTTACAGACTCTGATCCTTTACCATTAAAAAATTAATTAAGTACCTCTCAATTGATGATGACAGTACTTAATTTTTCAGCAGATGTATTCTTTCCCGAATCTATATGAACATTGATAGTATTTCTGAACGCAAGTTGAAGGCAACAGTTTAAAACAGGAAGAATGAAAACAGACTCCTAACGAGGCAACAAAAATCTCATTTTGAGATCAGTTCTGATATTTCACAGATTTTTCTGCACTGGAACGAAATTTAAAATATTCAAAGGTGTACAGCTAACGGAAGCACTAAGCCAGCTGCATAAACAAAGAACATTGTTGGGAGCTGGAAAAAGGGCAAAGAATAAACCTGCAAAGGAAGAAATAATGGATTGTCAATGTCTGCAGATACCAAGCAAGACTCTCGTAGAGTAAGACGGTTCCTCCTGCAGCTGTTTCAATCTTGGCCCTTCTCTAAATGACTAACTAATATGACAATACACTGCAATTTCTGCTTCACTTACTTTTGCCTGTAGATCACATGCAGTCTTCTCTGATGTCAACAAAAAAAACACCTGGACATCATCTGCTTGCTTTACAAAAGATGTCCTGACGCTAGCTCTCCCCAGAAAACTCAGCAACATGCGATATCTCAAATAGAATCATTGCACTCACGAATGTGTACAAAGAATAAAACTTTTTTTTTCCATTTTACTTTATTTCCTTTCAATAAACCATTTTTTCCCCTGTTTTTAGCACGCGATCACACCAACCTTCAATCAGTCCTGGTCACTATTCATTGTAGGCACATTTGGTGATACTCTCATGTCTCCTAATCATCCAGCAGAGACTATTGTCTCTATAATCTTATTATTGGTATATATGAAACTGAATTGATTTTCATCCAGACTTAATCTGGAATTCCCAGGAACTCTGTTTCATCTCTCTATCAACAAATGGCATTTTATCTATTCTTTCCACTCATCATTTTACATACTCCTTTTCTGTTAACTGTGGTTAGAAAAATTGAGTCACTAGTTGGTTTTAGACTTGGCTGAAGGCTGCTTTGCAGCTTAGCATTTTTCACTGAAACAGTAAGTGGGGCTCAGAGTATAATGCGGGTAACAATGCAATGGGTGCCGGTACATGGAGGAGATGATCACACACCTAGAGCACCAACTTTTATTTACTGGTGCACCACTCAAAAAGACTCGTCCTTCCTTCCAATCTCACTGAAAGACATCAGAAGTTTTAGAGAGTATTCATTCTACTAAACGTCTTTCAATGGCCGTGATGTATCACCAACTGCCTCAGAGCCACTGAGTTCTATTGTCTCATCTCAAGAGAAGAGTATTAAATAATGCTATGCAGTTCCATATGTAATGAAATAGGGCAAAGATTGTGCTTGAATTTTGTATCAGACTTTTACCGTATCAGTTTGTGGTGATGCACTAAAACTGTTCCCCAAGGCACTGGAAAGAAAGATTCTTCAGGAATGTGCCTAAACTGAAATGTTCAAGACCTCAGAAAGCCTGGACAAAATTAACTGTCACTCTGTCCCGGTCACAGCTTCCTATTTGCATATTTGTGGAGCAGGACGTGGACATTACTACGTCCAGGTCAGAACACAGACAACTGATGAAGAATGCAACTGTCTTAATAAGGATTTGAAGATTCTCACCAAGGCTAGTACCTGCCAGTTTCTATGAACATCTTAAATAACTATCTTTGATAAGAACTTCAGCTTTACTGATCGTGAATGGTATTGCTTTGCTTTTAAGTGTTTTTAATGTGTTTTGGTTTTTTTTTTAATAACCAAACATTTTTCAAGTCTTTTTTACAATTCAGTTCTCCTTTTGAGACCCAGGCTTTGATTTTACCTGTTGGAACTACCTCTGATGCACCTCTGATTTTCCCAGATGTCCAGCAGCAAGAACTCTACAATTTTTAGCAGCTTCAATGCAATCTTCATAACTCTGATAATCATTTTCTAGCAAGGGTTATGCACACATCTGCTCAAACATTAACTTCCTATCTCTCCTTCTTCAGCCCCTTTCCTCCCTCTCCTGGACAATCAGAAAAAAATACAAAGGTCATGAACCTAACTGCAAGCATCTCTTCCTGCTTCTTGTGTGGTTTTCACCCCGACCTTGATACTCTTCTCTTTCCCTAGTGGCACCTCATGCTCACATAACCCCCTCATGCTTTCTTAAGAACAGGAACAGCAGAAAGAGAGAAAGAAAGTCTGGCAATTAGAAACATACCCTGAAATTTCCTGCTTCTAATGCCTACTGCAAAGGAGCTGCTGTTTCTCTGTTAACAGAGTAAAACAAGGGAAAATTAATGAGCTTAGCAAATTGACGACAAATTGAATAAAATGAGGCCAAATTCATTCCTGATGTCTTTTCTTTGAGGGCAACAGAAGAATAAATTTATCTTGATATTTTTAACTGTTTTTTTAAGGACACAAGTGAGGGTTTGAGGTTTTATTGTTGTTTTGGGGGGTTTTTTTTAGTTATGCGGTCATTTGGTACTTGCTACCTAAACTAATTCTAAATACTGTTAATATATCAATGTAACCAATATGATAGAGAGTGGAAACAACATCATTAAATGATTGAATTACTATCACTATAGAAAGAACCAGCCATTGAATAAGGGCATAATCTGAGACAAGCTGCTTTTGCTCTCCGTGCCTTTGGATACCCCCAGCCTAGATCATTCCCTTCACACAAGCTCTTCTCTACAGATACCATCTCTTTACTATGCTTAAGTAGCTATTAGAGTTTTCTGCTTACTGACTTGGTCTAAGTGAATGTTTATTACAATGAAATACATTTTATGACTGGTTGAGCACAGAACTATAATGCAGATACTTCCACAGTATTCAGGTGCAAAAAACCTGCTATGTACTACATTCAGCACTAAGAGGTGTTGCAATACTGTCATTGAGTAGACTTACTTGGCCATAGGAAAGAAACATTTTTGGCTTGGAATTGTTACAGAGCTTAAACATGCAAATAATTGGAAAGTCGAACAGGAGTTTCCTAATTTTCACTAATCACACTTAAACTGTTAATTTAATATTATGTAAGTCCCATGCAAATGACAAACCTTAAGCGAGGTGCAGAACGTATTTGTAGACAAATACTTCTTAGCAACAAACTCAGACGAAGCAGCAATTGCTCTGTTGTGGCCTAGGTGGAGCATTTGCAAGTGCCCCACAAAGAACTGGCTATTCACATGGTTCTGGCACTCCTTCCTAGTTTCCTGCTGCTAAATTACATTAAGAGACTCTAAACATACTTTTTTAATATCCCTGACCCCTGCAGGGAATTATTGTGGTTGCCACAAGAACTTAACATGATCATGATGGGGTAGGAAAAGGACTTGGTACAATCCTGAACAAGCGATCCGTGTAACTGTCTCTGGGGTCCTAATTCAGCCTGCTGTCTCTACTCGGCAAAATATGTGGCCTCTCTGTTTAATTCACATAAGAGGTTAGGTAAGATGGATTACAATGAGAGCTAGCACATTTTTAATTTTCCCAGTGATGGCAGTGGAGTGCTGAAGGTTACCACAGGCTGAACAACTGGTGGAATAGACAGTAAGCCCTGCAAAGCATGGACTGTTCTTATAATTTTCTTTTTCTAAAATACCTCTTATCACTAGGGTCTGAGTTTTAACTGTGGCTCCTACAGTGCTACTGTAATATAGCATCACAGCTGCATAGAAATAGAGAAGCATTAAAAGATGAAAACAGAAAGCCACAGTATCTCAACAGTTTGATCATTGCACTGTTCTGATGTCAGCCAGTGAACTGCCATGTAATTGAAATTAAGTCATCTCCCTGTTCCTGGGACCCAGCTTACCTGCTTTACATTCACCATTCTTAAAATTTGTTGTACTTTAATTCACAGCAGTACATGCAATAGAATTGACTCAAAGTGCTACTCGGTGAACTAAAACAGGAAAATGTGGCTATATCCCTTTTTCTGAATTTGCTGATCATCTCTTTACCTGTGAAATGCATACTGCTGAAAGAATATTCATTGATAATTCTGAGTAAAAAATACCCTAACATCTGCTTGGGATATGTTTTGACTTAAATGCACCAACCAAATTGTCATCTTTTACTAAATAAAAACTAGCAATTTTAAACCCACAGACTCCCATCCCAAGCCAGGCATTCTGCTTAGTGACATCTAGCTCTTTCCAAGCCTCTGATTCAGCTACACTAGACTGTTAGAAATGGCCTATCTGGCTCAGGTTTTTCTTTGGGTGAATCTTAATCAGAGTCTTACTTGTTATAAATTGGTCAATGAACCTGGATCAATGCAGATTTAATGAGGACTTTATCCAGCAAAACGTCTTCTTCAGGGACTGCCGAAGTCTCCATGTACATATTAGCATAAACATACAAATTTCTTGCAGTAAAATGACAGGAAAGGCTGATACTGGGTAATGATATTTTTCTCAAGATTGTCTTCTGAAAACACGGAGCAGCCTCAATCTGTGCTGCTGCCATCTATAAACTTGTAGTTGTAGTAACAGGTTCTGTCAGTAACAACAGTGCAGGATTACAAAGGGAAAAAAACTGAGTTTTCAACCTTTGACCTGTCTGTGCTCTCTTCATTTATCTTTGCCCTGCCTTCTTACATTGATCTCAGCTGTTAGAAGTTCCTGAGAGGTTTTGTACACTTCAAAACAGAATTGCACAAAGATTATCCTTCCCACTGAACCTCAAGTCATGTGCAAAGAAGACAACACAAGCACATGTGTTTTGCCTAGAGTTTGCAACTTTCCCTGCCATGGGTGTTCTAGTCACTGTTTTGTATAAACACACTGTGCTTCACACAAATTCCCCTATATTCTGGGATTTACACTGTCAGATTGGAGCATAGTGTCTTATTTTTTCCAAGTCTCTTTCCAAGTACTACCTTGCATGACATATCTGAGGAATAGAACACTCTAATCCCATTCTCTTGGCACTGTTATTTTTAATCTGATGGAGAGAACGGGCACTTTGTGTTCACAGATGCAACTAGAGAAGAACAAAGGAGTCACTCAGAGATTGAGGGAACACCTCTCATATGGCTGCTGTTGGATTCTGGAAATGCTGTAAAATAGCTAGTATCTGCAGCACATTGTCACAAATCCCAAGGTCCCTTCTCAGCTCTGATGGTACCTGGTTCTAGGTTTACAAAGTAGTTTCAGGCACTTCAAATCTGCCCATTTATAAAAAATCTCTCTTAATGTTTACTTACATCACAGGTAAGTATGGCATATTGTACAATGCTTAAGTTATTAACATCTGGAGCATGGGTTGAGGTCCTTTGCATTTGCTTGTCTCCAGCAAGCTTCATTTCTGTTGTTCAGACTTCGCTAGTGCTGTATCTGAGCATCCTCACTGTTGCTACATCCTCTGCAGTGGGGACCACAGAAACAAGGTGTAGGAGGGTTTGTACCCAGCCCAGGCATGATGAAGACATCCCCACACTGGTTGAAAACAGTAATAAGGGCTGTGTTCCTGCTCTATTGCATAAGGAGAACATAGAGTGGAGAGAAGGAGATGGATGTTAACCTAGATCTGACTTTAATTTAAGCCCTTTTTTCCTTCTGTAATCCTTTATTCAAGCTCGGGTGTTTTCACATGGTATCAGAAGAACGAAAACATGTAAACCTCTCTGCTAATAGACAATGAAATGTTGGTTATGCCCAGCTGGAAGCTTTTCAAACCGAAAGCATCTTTTGGACTTAATTGAAAAGCAAGGTACCCTCATACGAGACTAAGCAACACGTAGCTATTGACTTCTCTATTAACAACATATTGCTATAGGCCTGTGGAGCTAAAAGCCAGATGTGCTGTTCTGCTGCAGCATACAAATTTCTAAATTCTGCTTCATCAAGGTACTGTGTCCCAGAATGCAGAGGTCTACATTTGCCTTGTATCTGAGGCTAAACTATAGCAGTTGCTCTATCACCCAATGACCGTTCCCCAGCCAGGAAGAGGATTGGGAAAATGAGAGGAGACCCATGGGTTGAAATGAAAACAGGTTTAATGAAACAGCAAAACTAATATTAATACTAATATAAAGTACACAAAATTAATTATACTGAGCCCAGTGAATATACAGCAGTCACAATAAAGCACGAAATCAGTCTTTGGGAGCAGAATGATGACCAAGTCCCTCCAGGGATGGGGAGATGCAAGAGGAAGAGAAGGAACAGGAGAAGGCCCTGTACTCAGAAAACTTTTCCTTTTATAACGAGTATGATATTTATGGTCTGGGATACACCTCTGAGCCAGCTTGGGTCAGCTGCCCTGGTTTTTACCCCTCCCAGCTTAAGCTCCAGGCTGACTTGAAACTGCTAATGGTTTGTACACCATGGTTGGCCTATGACTCTATCCCAGCGAAACCAGGACAGTGAGGAACCTGATATTAATATCCTAACAGTCACTACTACCGTGACAGAACTAGCAGCATTATTGAAGGCACCTAACGCTAGCTGCACGTCTATGTGCTAATTCACACACACATGTTCTGGTATCTCCATCTGGAAGACTTCATGCGCATCGTCAGCATTGGGTTCTAAAGATCCAGTCTGGCCTTGGTTAGGATGAGATCTGTTTTACTCAGTTTTATTGTGCAATGCAAGACCCTCAATTTTTGAAAATGTGTGTGTGAGAGGCAGACCAAGAGACACTTTTATCTGAATGACTTGATCTGGTATTCTGATACAGAAGGTTATGCACATAGAAAGTTATGAACGTGCGCATACAAATACAAACCTTACACGAGTATATATGTCTTCAGTTTAAGCAAAAGTAGTCTGGTTCTCAATGAAGCAAATAAAGAACAGAGAAAATATTTACTTTTTGATGTGTGTTTTTTTACATGACTAGTGCTTGTTAATTAATGAAAAGAAGAGCCTTTTCATGAAAAAGTTATTCCCAACAAAGAAGATACCGCTTTTCTGTATGAAAAATGATACAATTATTTTGTGTGTCATACTCTGTGGGAGAGATGTATCAGGGAAGCTAAAAAATCCTACTAATCTCTTTCTCTTTAAGCATACGTGGTATGTTGCTTCTTGCCATATCAATGAAAAGAAGCTGTATCAGTGTGCAGCCCACTCACTTCATCATGAATACAGCTGCTTTTGGCCAGGGATTGCACAGTACTTTGCAAGAGAGTGATAAAGTCCTAGCTGGAATTCTATGGCTGCTGTATGCAGGAATTTGGGTGAGATAAATATAACGATACCTTCTAACTTTTTTTAAAAAAACAACAACATCCTGGGAATTCAGTATTTCAGTTTCTAAATTAAGAGATGGCCACACAAAGAAGGGAAGTAACTGCTTAGAATCATGCAACAGGCCTGCAGGAGATGGTTAACGAAAATCTCATTGTCATGATTCCTGTCTGATAAATCTTGTACCTTGTTTCCTTCAAAGCAAAACGTGACACAGTGAACATGTTTTCATACAGAAAACAACTGTCTTTACAACTCGTGCTAAGTCCTATGCTTTTCTCTGCTTAACAAGTTTCAGATGCTGCCAAGATCACTGCTGGTTCTGCATACTTCTAACAATTCCAGCTCAGCTTTTTGCATCAGTTATGATCAGAAAGATTGTATCTTCATAGGAGTTAACTGCAATTGGAAAGGTGTGATGCCTCTGACTGTACTCTCTGCCTTTAGTCTCATTGTGGCAATTTCTACATCATTGTACAGTGAAGAGGACAACTAATTATGCTGCACTTCCATAGGAACTTCCACGCAAAGATCCAAATCCATTTCTGAGAAACTGAAATTCTGAATAGGGATACTGTTCTGGAATACAGTGATGATCAGTTTAGTGGCAGAATCATGTCTTCAGCCCAGCTGCTTTATACACTACATGGAACCTGAACTTAGCTCCTGTGTTTGAGATGAGACCTCCCTTATTCCAGGGCTAGCCTAAGTGTTGTGCACCATTTGCATGCCACAGAATCTCTGTTAAACAATGCTTAATCTTTTTAGTGTTGCTCTGCAAATGGTTGAATTTCACTCTGAATTTCACTTTAGAGCCAATAAAGTAAATTATCTCTTGCAAGGGTAATAGGAGGGGAGAAGGGGACAAGGTCCCTGGTAGAGGCTGCCTCACAGTCTAAGCGCTGGCAGGAAAAAAACTTGCCTTAATGATTTTTGACAGTCTGTTGTTAAACCAAACATCTTGTTCCCAAAAGATGGTTTGCATCTACTTATAAACAATAATTATCTGATCACAGTTGAAATGCAGGTATGTCATAATGTGTAGTACCCTTATCCAGTCAGAGATAACATCATTTTGCTTACCATACGTGCCTCTGACAAACAATCTGAATCCCTACAGCACATTCCAGCATTGCTGCCTTTTCAGACGGAACTTTCTCCTTCCTCTCCAGCTTCCGCTTGGTACCTATATAACATAGGCATTGTGCCCTGCAAATAAAGAACAAAACAAATCTTGAGGTTCCTTTAAACTAACACAACCATTTCATCCTTCTAGCACATGCTTGTGCACAGATTCTCATTCTGCAACTGACATTTACTGATCTAGATTCCTGTGATCCAAGAAAAGCTTGACTGCATTGCCTTGTGGTAAAATTATAAGGGGAAAAATTGCAATGTGGGGGAGAAGGGAGGAGGAAAGCCAAGCTTTTATAACTCTTTGTAAACCTGGCTTATGTGAGCCTAGCCAACTCAGGGTCTAAATGATCTGTTACACTTAAGAAGTGGATGTGAAAGGCAGCAGTGTTGCTGAGCTGCTGGTGCCCCACAGAATCAAAATATTTCTGCTGAGCTACAATTTAAACAGTCATACTCCAATTATGGGAAGCAGCCCCTGTGAGGAAGTACGCTTTCCTTCTCAAAGCACTTTACCTTCAGCAAGTAAACATTCCTAAGTGTAATATTAAGTTTATGTGCATTTTTATTTTGTGCTAATAGAGCAATTAAAAATGCTTGCTGTCTCAACCTTGCAATTTTATTCTAAAGAGGTTTCAATGTTTTCCTGCAGATTCAGGTCTGGTCTGCACATCACTATCTGTCAGGAGAATATAGACCTCTCCTGTCTCAGTGCTTTCATTAACATAATAATTAACTCTAATGATTTCTCTGTCATGACCAGTTTCTGCTTAAATTATCAGATTGCAATTCTGATACCATGCCTTGCTCTCGCACAAAACTCCAAGGAACCATCTGCCAGCTGAACTCCTCCTGCCTGCCACTTGTTTCTCTGCCTGTCTCTAATGTATATGCTGTACTTTTACTCGTCCTTACAGACTGCATCATCAAGCTGAGTAGAATAAGATTTCCCAAAACACAAAACCACATGACATCCAGGCTCTCCATCTTCTTCCTCCCCTACCCTCATACAAAGAAAGTGTCTGTACATTTGGCAGATAAAAAAGCCATAGAATCATAGAATTATAGAGTCATTGAGGCTGGAATAGACCTCTGAGATCACCAAGTCCAGCCTATGACCCAACACCACAACACCTAGCTAGACCATGTCACTAAGTGCCACATCCAATCTTTCCTTAAACACCTCCAGGGATGGCTACTCCACCACCTCCCTGGGCAGTCCATTCCAGCACCTAATCACCCTTTCCGTGAGGAAGTGCTTCCTAAGATCCAACCTAAACCTCCCCTGGCCCTCCTGTTAGAGACTCGTAGGCTTTCTGACAGAGCTTAATAAACCACGGGAAAGTAAAGAGACTTGTGCCAGCGATCACGTAAAATGTCCAGAGAAATGCATTTGTGATGGTGAGAAACCTGTGTGGTTGGTGGGTGGAAAGAAGGAACATTTTACTCCTTTCCAATGAGTCTGTGCAAAGAATTGCCAGGAATCACACAAATCAGAATAGAGCTGTACTTTTCAAAAGATGCTACACACAAGTGAGAAGATTTTTCAATGTCTTCCACTCCTATTTATCAACATTTACACCCACTCAGATACTTGGAAAAACTCAACACGGTATCGATTTTATGGAAGTATCTACAGAAGTGCCTGGCCCTTGAAAATCTGGCATCTTTTCTGGATATATAAGCCTTAAAATTCTGAGAGAAGTTGTTTCAGTAATGTGCTCAAAGAATGAAAATTAATGTGAAATGGCACATAGCTCTCACATAGCTTCTTTGTGAAGAATTTATTCATTATGGGAAAGAAAACAGAAAGAACGCCTAGAAGTCTGTTCAAAAAGGGTTAGCATGAATTAATTCAAGATTTATTTTTCCCCAAAAACTTCATGTAGATTAGAGTGTGAAAAGATCTGGACTGCGGCTCAGAACTAAGGTGATGCCCTCCTCACTGGATCTTCTGCTGTGCTCAGAGAAGTAAGGTAGGACACAGTAGGGAAAGAAGACAAAGACACACTGTGAAGATGGTTAACAACTGGAGCAAACTTCTGCGGCCGCTAACTGATGTTTCATGCCTCAATGTCTTCACATGAAGACTTGAAGACACTCAGACTAGAAGATCTGCTTTAGTCAAGTGAAAAGGTTTTGGACTCATTGCTTAAGTAACCGGTCGAGATTCTCTGGCCTGTTAACACCAATAGTCAGGCTATGGGATCTAATGGCCCCTCCTCATCTTAAAATCTGTGAATCTAGAATTACACACCACTGTAAAACTTAGGTAAGGGAGAGGAGAATAGAGGCCAAAGAATTACAGAGCATTTCTAAGCCTGCTACAGTCATCGCTAACGTACATATAACTGGCAAAGCATTTACATCAGAGGCCCGTTGTAACACGCACATTTATTGAAGGCTTGCACATTTCATTAGAACTGAATTACTGAGCGTATCTAAGCCATTTACGGCAAACTGTGGCAAACTCTAAAATAAAGTAAACACATGTGGAGGGGTTATTGATGCGGTATGGCTGCTCTGATATTTAAAGGCATTATAAACGATTTGCAAGGCATTTAATAAAAGTGACCTACATTTATATAGCACCTTTTATGCTGAGATATCCTAAAAATTCTGAACAAACTTGTATATCCTGCCTCTCCATTACTCCAGGCTGACAGCAGTGTGACTTTTCTGAAGTCACTTGGGTCACAGCACCATCATACTGGAGTTAGAATGTGACTAGTCCAATCTTGCATCTATAAATGGTAAAGTGAAAAGGAAGTGCAGTAGCAGTTGTTTCACAGATTTCACAGGACCAGAGTCCTTGGATCATTTAGTCTGATAGCTGTTATTACTTAGGAGATCTCTAGCAGACAGGCAGAGGCTCTGGCATCTTTCCTTTCATGTCCGAGCATTGCAACTCTCAAACCTCACATCCAAGTTTGCCTCCCAATAACATCTTTCTTACACATTCTTCTTGGAAATATGGATGCCAAAACTGGTCTCACCGATTCCATGTACAGAAGCAAACTGGCTTCTCTATGACTGTTTGGTGTTTCCTTTCATTGCCTTTCTACCCTCTTACAGGACCACATTGTCCCTCTTACTTTCAGCACTGCACTAAGAGCTCTTGCTGGCATGGTTACTTATACCAACATCTCACTTCTGTAAATATTCAACACAGAGTCTCACAGCATGTGGGAATACCTTGCCTTCTTAGTCAGCAGTCTAAAAAACTCAGTTTGTTGGAAAAGCACATGCCCAGATGATTCTGATCACTCCATGATAGAAATCTGCCTTCTTCACTATATACTATTTCATTAATCTTTATTACAAAACTACTCTATTTTATTATTTAGTTTGCTGAGGAAAATATTAAATGGTATTGGAGCAAAAAGCAGTCTGTGGCAATTCCTCCCAGCATGTCCCGATAAATAAATAAGATTTGTTGGTGATACATCTTTTAATACATCCTTTTAATTCCAAAACAATACCAATCCCTGCAAAAGGACCCTTCAACCCTGGTCTCCATCTGCATCTTTTGGAAGGAAAGATACGCAAGCAGGGCCCAAAATTCCATGGACTCCACTAGGTGCTCTGACTTGATGATCAGAGGATTAGGACTGGATGGGGCCTGGCGATGGGACATTACAAAGGCATCTACCCTCAAATGCAGCCAAAGCCTGTTGGTACCAAGCCTTGGAGAAAGCTATGTATGCTGTATCAGAACACATATCAAATAGATCAATAAACCCATCAGAAAGAGATAATGGGTTGACTTTTGGAGATACACTTTTTGAGAGGCAAAAAGGAATTATTCTTTTGACCAAAGCTACAATGTAGTAAGCCATAGTGGAACTGAAGCAAAACCCCAGCATTAACATTCCTGAAAATGGTCTTAGGGCACTTTTAATTGACACTAAATAGTCAGGCTATTATTTTAGGGCTTCTCCAAAAATATTACCTGTAGCAGCTCAAAGCCCGTAAAGCTCTGGCTTCTAGCACATCAACATTTTTTTCCTAGCACAGGAAGGAGCTTTTAACAAGACCTCTAACCAAATGCTAATACCCTTTACACTTACTTTTTGAGACTGGTGTGTGATAACACAGCATGACTGCTGGTGTGCAGAGACCTGATAATGAAACCAGAATACCAAACTTCTCCATTCTTTTAGCTCTCTGAAACTAGTAAAAGATGTTCTTTCTCCCTGAAAGCTATGCCTGTCATATCATTATGTCTTCATCACTACAAGCTCATGACTAATGCAGTCTGCATTCTGCTCTAGTATTCTGATTGCATACCACTGAATTTTGTTGATAATTATTGCATGTGCTCACTATATTCTGCAATTATAAAAAAAAAAAAAGTCAGCATTGTGGGTAAAATGATGTGCTTGCGCTATAATATATTCACCCTCATCTATAGATAGCTGTTTAGAATACTCTTAAATTCACCGTTGAATCATGAAACTGGTTTTACAGGGTGAAATACTTTAAAAATACTCTGAACTGGCGTAGATAAGCAATCACGGCAGATGACAGCAAAGGATCCTCTACTCGCATATTGTGAAGATCCTTTATTAAGTAATATTTAAAAAGTACTTCCCCATCTCATTCTCACCAGGGAAAATCTAGCGGAGCTAACATACCTGGAGTGCTATGAGGTTCTTTTACCCTGTATTGGAGGGGAAAGATCAGAGATTTTTCATGCTGTGCCTTTTTTAAGCAGGTCATTTCTTAGACCTCTTTAGATCACAGTCACACGAACAATTTCACTGGTATGACCAAAGGGCTGTGATGTCTAGCAGGTGGCAAGAACAAGCAGCTGACGGATGTAGGCAGGCTTGGCAGGGATAGGAACAGGAACCCCTTACACTCAGCTGTGAAAGGATTTGTAAAATGGCACTGTAGCCTCAGGAACTTGAACTTGCTAAACACTAAGGACAAATCAATGAGACACTCAGGATGCTCTTAGATAAACACTTTCTCTGGTGCCAAAGCTGACTTAAGAAGTTCCTGCTCTCCTCTGCACCTGCTAACTCTTTTTCTCTGCCTCCAGGATTGCCAGTTGCATCACTGAAATGTGTTTGGTTAAAACGAACACTTTTAACCCTGTTTTAGTTCTGGTTTAGAGAGTGACTCCACAAGCTGCTATGATGTAAGCGAAGAGTTGGAGCATGACACCACAGGAAGAAACAGACAGGCTAGAATGAAGCAGGGGGATACTCGAACAACATAATTTTAACAACGGCAAATGCTCATCTCCTGAGCTTTGGTACACTGTTTGATACTATACTTCATCTGATCTAATGCTTCCTGGGAGTCCATGAATAAATTCTCCCTGATTTCAACGGTCTTTGAATGAAGCCCTAGAAGCAGGTACTGTGATAACCATTTTATGCCTTTCTGGCTAAAAGATTTTAAAAAACCCAAACCCAGAACACTATTCAGAAAACATTCAATCTGTCCACAATGCAGATCTGTCTAATCATTGCTATTTTCATTGTCTTATATTGCTACCTTTAAATTCAAATTTTTACCTTTGCCTCCTAATTTTATACTGCCATCCATGTATTTATTATATAGATTCATAACGGGTTTACAGCTGCCTCACACAGTCTATGAAGTCTCAAACACAGTTGTTTAGACTATGAGCTTGTTTATTCTGGACTACGATGACCAAATACACTCTCTGAAGCTAATATGATTAACTTGGCCAAGCTGATTAGGAAAGAAGAATGTCAGGAATTTCTCTTCCAGATGTAGCTTGCATTGCTCAGAACTTTCTCTGGCAGGAGCATGGCTCCCAAGCTCCACTTAACTTCACATAGATGGAGAAAATCCCAAGATATAAAATTAAGGAGGCAGGAGGAGTGGGAGAAGGCAATGATTGCCTTAGACGTGTTCACACTTAAGCGAATTAATGTTTACTGATACAATGGAACCTAAAGAGGCAGGCACACCGTTTAATGTGTTAGACTTGCAGACCTTTGACTCTTTTATGGTTAATTAGCCTTTAGCTTAAGAAAGCCCCCAGGTCATAGAACTTCCATCAGCTGAATTCAAAGCTTTGCCCTCTCTCACCCTGGCAGTTTACAATATAATGATGATTGATAGCCAGATGAAAGCATTAGCCGGAGCCTGTCTTTTTGCATTGTGCTGGAAGAGAAGTGTAATGATCCATAACTGCAGTGGTTTCAGAAACCATTTTGATCGATTGCGACCTTAATTACCCACTTAAGTAGGCTTTGGTCAAATTGATTTTATACTACTTTATTCTACAGCAGGTTAAAAATTAACCTGGCAATCTTAGATGCATTTTACAAGGTTTCTATTCCCTTGTTACCTAAAAAGTCCCCAGTGAATACGATCTCAATCTGCTATTCACCAACTGAAGTAACAAGGAGGAATGATACAGTTTAACAGTGATGGATTTATACTCTGAGAAGATACAGGGCCAAATACTCAATTGCTATCAAAGCTATACACAAATGACCAAAGACTTTCTCGTATTTGCTTAGTGAGCAGTACATGAGTTAGATTCCCACCCAAACCAAAGCTTCTTTGCTTAGTCCCAGGAATCATAGGCAACTTTAAAATGCACCTAACGAGCAGCATTAGAGGCTTTTGGGATGGGAAAACTGCACATATACAGCAGCAAAGTGAGTGAATTTATTGACCTAAGTAACACAGAGATTAAACTGACAGATTATTTGGAGCAGGAAGCATCATACTCCCTCTCAAGAAGTTTAGCTTTCCCTACATCACATAAGGAATATTCTGTACAAAATCTAGAGAGAAAAGAGTGAGAAAGGATCATAAAAACACATTATCCTTTCTGACATTAAAAGAAGTCTCGAAAACAAGACAAGGCACAGGGAAGAGAAAGATGGGGCTTTCTCGCTCCACACTTTGTGTATGGGGTAACACTCAGAACATTGCTAAGATAGCTACTGTAGGACTGAAACTATAGTCAAGTCCAAACCTGCCTTACATCCTCTGGGAGAACAAACGTTTTCTGACAGAGAAACTGGGAACATTGGCAAATCCAGAGAGCTTTGGGCACTCCATATCTAGGTGGTGTGGACTGAAGAGGCTGTTAAGATGTGTCCTAGTCCAGCTAACTGCAAGGTACTACAGACATAACTTAGCTGCTCTGCAGGAGACCACCAAACCCTCATGTATCATATAAATCCACGGTAAGTCTCATTTCTTCACTTTAATGTGATCTACGATTCTTAAATTTTGGCTATAAAACACTCAAAACCCTTCTCTTTTACACTGATGACAATTTCTAACTGGGACAGCTGGCTCCCTCAGATTATAGGCTAGGGACCAGACAGTATGTTCACTCTCAATTGTAACCTGTTCACAAAAGCTATCTGAGGGCCTCAAGCAGAAAGAATCATATACAAATTCAGTTTATGACACACCAAGAACCGTAACAGTCCCAGAAAACTTGCTAGCACAACAGGGGGTGTGGAAGCAAGTAAGGATGGAAAGAAGAAACAATTTTGCAGATACAGCTTTGCAAAATAACTGTCACTCACTGCTAGAGACCCAACAGGAATGCTCATCATCCAAACTAACTCTGCAGCAATGCCTTACTCCAGTTGGTACCAGCGTCTGTACATCCATTTTCAACAAAGCCTTGAAAAGCTGAAATAGGTGTTCCATAGAATAAAGTAGACTTTTGACGTGCTCAGCAATCTCTGAATGATGCTTTTGCCACCTGAGTTTTAAGGAAAGCACTTTCTGTTCTGGTTTCTTCCACCTGACACTGATCTCCACATGGCCCTGTTCTCTGTGAGACAGAGCAGCTGTTTGATGTCAGGAAGAGGCCTGCCTCAGCCATCATTTGGGCGCAGCTGCATGCCAGCACCTGCAGCTGATACTAGTTTGAACTCCCATCCTAGCTTTCCAACTATTCATTTTATTCCCACTGTCTTCTACTGTATTTTTGCTTTCTTCTAACTTGTGATTTTGCCTCTCAATCGACAATTATTCTAGCTATGTCCTTTGCAATACTGGTGATAAAGATTGAACAGAAAGATACCCAAGAGATTACAAATTGATGGTGCTCTTATCTGGAGACTCTTTATTCTACAGTGTGCAGTGCCTTTGAAACCTCATGTCTTTGTTGATCTAGCTTGCAATACTCAGATTTGCTAGAATTTTGCTCAATTGTACGTGTAGCTCCTTTTGGCCAAGTACAGCAACCACCAAACATTAATAGCACTTCCCTCTAACTCATAGTTTGAGGTGCTCACACCTTAGAGACAATATTCTCTTCAATGGCTGTCTAAAGCAATGAAAGATACTCAGAAAGCTAATCTAAACAATCCACCCAGACCAAGGCAGCTTTTGTTAACATCACTGGGATAGACACAAAAGGTATTTTGCTGTTGTTCCCTCGAGCTGTCTTAGTCTCCTCCGGCCCCCAGTGAAAAATGACTCAATTTGATTAGAAGTCCCTTTGCATCTTGCTGGCGGAACCCCATTAATGTAATGCAAGTCTTTGGCCCTCCCTAGTGATCAGTCCACATGGAACAGCTCTTGAACGACAATTCTTTGGAGGAATAAAGGTAGCCCTCACCTACAGGAATAGATACATACTTGGATACTCAGGTGCCCATTTAAGTTCCTTGAAATAAGTATGGCTTTCATTCTGGATCTGCCAGGAGACACTGACATCATCTTGCTCTTCTAAGTTAAAAGTGACCCACTTAGCACATTTATTTCCTGGAGTCAGTAAGGGATCCTGCAGCAGACACATAGAGATTAAATTGCCTTCATATTGGAAATGTTTCTACTTAAAATGCAGGTTTTGGTTAGAGTGTTCTCACATGTGCCATTGCTTCCTCCACATAAAAGAGGGAGCTTTGATATTCCCGTTTGCAAAACACATCACCATGCATTTTAATAATTCCAGCACAAAACTGCTAAAGTTAAACCAGGCCCTTGGCCTCTATATTGTTTGATTATTGACATATGCAGTGATTCTGAAACCTGCTTATAACTTTATCTGGATGGGATGAAGAACAGATTTGCTTAAACTCTTGGTGACAGAAGTATAAGAAGTATAAAGGAGAGGTTATTTTCCATCACAACTGTTACTTGCTTAAAAAAATCTTCCCCAAAGCAAAGTTATAATGTGATATCTTGGAAGAACACTACTCCATTCTTCGTTCAAACACCATTTAACTCCACATCAGCAAGACAGAATCATATTAGCTAGCTAAGAACTCTAAAGATACTGATCAGATCGTTTTAAATTTCACTGAGGCTAGAGCTGGGAAAGTTTAAGATGCACTTCCCTGCACGAAAAGTAGAACAAGTTTGCTGCCAGGGCAGCCAAAATCACTACCCAGAATGTTGATAATGCCTTATTGATTCAAACGGCTACTTTGATGAAGCCACTTCTTTTTTTTTCCTGCAATCCTTCTGCTGTGGGCTGGAAAGGTAATGCCAAAGGAACACTTTTGGCAGTTGGAAAAATATTCCATGAACATAGGAACATTCAGCAGAGGGAGAGAGAGAGAGAGAGAAGTGGGTGATTGAAACCAGATGAAGCCAGCTCATGATTGCGGCTTCCATTGCTGAATAACTAAGTCCATGTAAAACTGCCAGGCACTCCCTCTACCATGAGAGAAACCTCAGGGAAGACCAAGCCTTGCCTTCTTCAGACAGATGAAGCAGTGAGGATATTATCCACCAACAGAAGCTCCACAATATCCTTCACTCCCATTGGTTCTGGTGAATATTAGTGTGTCATGCCACTTGCAGACATGGGCTAATAATCAGGAAATCATTATGCTAGAAGCCTGTCGATTACAGATCAACAGCTCCTCCGACACTAACGGTATCTACTTACCAGAATTTTCTACTCTTTGGATGACACATAGGGGAAACAGGGGAAATAGCCCTGTCAAAAGCTGTAGCACAAATCAAATGCAGTTAGGCTTATGTGTTTATCCCTGAAGCATCTGTCCCTAGTACAATTAAAAGACAGTATGTATGCACCCTGGTAGGCAGAGCATTATAGAGAAACTCAGCAGTTTAGTGGTTTTTTCCTAGTCTCTAGGGCTTTAAATAACCTTTGAGATGTCACTTAACTCTCCCTATACTTCATCTACTGCATTAGGAGCTACACAGATAACATATAATCTAGCTGAAAGCTAATTTACCTGTGCTCATCAAAATTCCAGTCACACCTTTGACTACAGACAGGCATACTCATAGGTTTTAAGCTCTTGGAGCTGAAATCTTTTTGTTCTGTAGAGTACTGCACACCGGTTTATGATGGATAGCTCTAAATGTTACTGCAGTACAAATGATAATAATGGTCATCTGTCAGCAGTTATTTAGAGAAAATTAAGCAGCTAGTGCCCCTCATCAGGATGCTTGTGGTCAGTAGCATGGTCTTGAGGGTCAGATTCAGACAATGACACTTTCAAACTTCCTCCTACAATTGGACAGCCTGATGGAAGCTAGAAAATCAGGAATCCATCTTATTCAGAAAAGCATAGGATTATACCCACAAAAATCACTACTTGAAACATTATTCACTAATGGTCTGAACATCTGAGACAGGAGAATGAGGTTTTCCCAATACTGGCCCCTTAAAATGACATTAGAAAGAACACAAAAAGGGGAGACAAAATGTGATACTTGTCATAGACGTCCAGAAGAGCAATACTTACGACATTTCCATTCATGAACAGCACTCCACAAAGACTGAGTACTTTTAGCACTTTGAAAAAGAAAAGTAATAATGGCTGGAATGCTCCTCTGTGTCTTCCCCTACAGGAAAGTCAGCTAAGAACATTCCCAAACCTTGTTGACTTGCTTCCTACTGCAGTTTTACAGGAGCAGAGAAGGTATCCTCACAGCTGTCATGCTGGTAATTTGGTAATTAACATAGGATTATAGGTACATAAATTCAGAGTTCTGCATGGAATTGGCACAAACCTCTAAAAATGAAATATTTCACCTCAGTTTTAACCTCAAATGATAGATTTATGGAAATTATCGCACCTTGCTATACAATGCTATTTTGGAGGTGTTACCTAACCTGATCCACGAGTGACATGTAATCAAACCAGCAATTCCAGGGACAGTGAAAGCAGGTGACAGCCCCCTTCATTCCTGTTGTTTCTACCCAGCAACTTTGCAACTTCAACATTCAATATTTCAAAGCAAAACTGCTGATTCAGGCTGTATTGAGGTGCTTCAAAATACCAACTAAATTATATTCAGACAAGCTGAACAGGCCAAGCCAGTAAACGTAATTCGTAATGCAGACCGCTCGAGGGACTATATGAGTGGCAGATGAAAAGACCCAGGTAACATATTTGTGAACTACAAGAAACAATTTCTTTATTCAATAAAATAAAACAATATTACAATTACCAAAGTGCTGTGTTCTGAGAAGGTCAAATAGGACACCAGGATTCATCAGGTGATCTCATAAGAGCTGCTTCTAATAATTAAATCCTGTTCTTAAAATGGTTATGCAGGCTGAGGCACTGGGTTGATGTTCACCTTCCCCATGGCCTGCAATCGCATGTCACCCCTAGGCTGGATGACTTCTGGAAAGGGGAATGTGCTGTAAAGGTTGGCTGACACATTTGGCTTCAAGGCTTTTACTGAAGGAAAATTACCTCAATTGAATATATATTTCCTCCATGGAACTTAAGTTGTGGTCAACATTTTTCAGTTAATATTTTCTGATTTTCCTGCTACCATTTCTCCCATTGAAAGAGAGGAAAAACATAGAGCAATTATTTTACTCTAACACATTCTTACTTAGATTTTTTAAGAATGCAAATGTCAGCTATTTGAAAATTAAACAGAAGTATTTTTCTCACTTTCAGGTTCTCACACAAAATAAACTTGCCTTTTCCAGCTGACTCTGCTTGCCACAGAAGTTATTGTTGGAACATATCTTGGAAGGTAAAGAATTACACTGCAGGTGCACCCGAGAATACCTGCACCTGAAAAGGGCTTGAAAGATGAAGAAGGCAAGAGCAAGAGAAAAGTAAGAGCAGCAAGGGGATATAACCTATTCCTGCATCTCCTGTTCGAGGGCAAGGAGGACAGTCCCTAGAACTGACAGAGCTCAGTGACATTTTCGACCTTTCCACACCTGAAGAATCTCATCTTTTAAAAGAAGGAAGGAGACTGGCATCCTCTATCCCTGCCTTCTGGCTACAAGAGGGAAACAAGCCTTGCTATCCAAAGAAGCAGTATCTTACCTTCTCTTTTTGTCGACTGTCACCACCAAAAGAACGTGCAACAGAGGATCGTGTGCTCCTGCAGAAGGTGGGCCTGCCAGGCCAGCTCATATGACAGTAGATTAAGCAAAGGAACAAGCTGAGGAAACATTCAGGAGAGTGCTGCAGGAAGTTACAGGGATAAAAATGCCTGGTCCTTCTGCACTCTGATGTTCTGGTTATTTTTTTGTTCTTACTAATCACTGCGAGGGACAACCGAAACCCCTCCACTCAAACTTCACTAAAAATCCCCTTTCAGTCTCAAACACATCTGGCTTGTACGCTGCAAGAATGAACTTA
Source organism: Baryphthengus martii (assembly GCA_013396935.1). Classification (NCBI taxonomy): domain Eukaryota; kingdom Metazoa; phylum Chordata; class Aves; order Coraciiformes; family Momotidae; genus Baryphthengus; species Baryphthengus martii. The sequence goes on along the minus strand of VWZK01003777.1, from coordinate 311,361 downwards.
CTTATTATTTATTTTAAAATAGACAAAATATTGAACCAGCATGAGTGGAGAAAAGAGATGCAAACAACAACTTCAAGCTAAATCTCATGAGACAAAAGTACCAAACTCCTGCAATTAGGGCTAAGTCCATACCTATCTAGATTTTACCTCCAGTTTCCAATAGGACAGACAGAGGATGGTAAAGCAATGTTGGGAGGCATTAAAGAGAGAGAAACTCACTTTTTTTTTTTTTTGTAAACTGATGCTGTAACTTCTGTATCAACAGCAACTTACTACCTTAAATTAGTCTTAGGTATGTCACAAGAAAAACAGAGAAACACAAAGATGGTTTCTCCTTCTTAATGTTCTTTTCTGACACTCCAGGATAGGGCACAGAATTTGTCCTAGGCTCAAATAAGAGGGACTTCTTTCAGAACTGTTAAGGAATTTCTGGGAACAAAAACTAGAAATTGGAGATGGCAAAACTTCCTGAGTTACTCCACACCTCCATACTAACATAGAGCTACACAAACCTCTAATATAGTCTCCAAGATGTAAACTTCCTTGACTGGGATGTATATGGTATTTCTCTATACACATGTTAGTATTGTACAATAATTTTCTACAATGTGGACACAAGACAATATAATCCATCTTGAGAATTCTGAGAACATTTTCCATTTCAGTTAGAAAGAATCTGCAATCCCAACACCACTAAAAATGAAACAGGAATCTCACTTTGCATACACAGAAACAGATACTCAAAGATCTATTCCGAAAGTCTCCATTTTCCTTTCTCTGAGGCAACCTGCGTAGGTTGTTTGTTATGTTAACAAACTCCCAGCAGTACCGGTGTATTAGATACGTGTGTCCCATTCCTGCGACTCAGGGTGCTACCACCAGGTTAGGTCAGGTCACAGGTGCCACCCGCTATAGTCATTGTTTTTCTGTAACAACAAATATTTGCACCTGAGATGCAGTGATGATGGATTTCACTTTGTTCTATGTCATAGCTCAAACAGGAAAGAGGAAATCCCTGCCCCATCCCTCTCTTCCTTTTTACCTCATTTTCCTCTCTCTCTGTCTCATGTTTGGAAAACAGTCCAGCTTGCAAAAGGTCTATAAAAACTAATTTCTTCCTGCTAGTGGCAAGCATGGAATAATTTCTGCCAGCATAACAAATGGAGCAAGCAGATAGCGAGGACAACAAAGTTATTAATTTACAACGAGATATCACTGACATCAGTGGCAACGCTTCCCTTGAATTTCTCTCACAGCAACGTGGATCTCAGGTGGTAAGGCAAACGTCCTCTTTACTCCAGTCTACAGAAAGTAAGCTCCACAGTGTTGCGGTTTAGGGCAATTTATCAGAGCTCAAATCGTGCCCCATGTTGGGCGCAAATAAATCTGTCACGGTTTAGGGTCAGGGCAGCCCCAAAACCTAACAGACACTATCTGTTAGCCCCCCTCCCTCCTCAAACGGGAAGAGAAAAGGAATAAGGAAGAGAGACTTATTGATTAGAAAAGGAAACTAGAACAGCTTTAACAAAAATGGAAAATAATAAGAATAAAATGGAATAGATAGAAATATATACCCAGTATCGAACCCAATCCCCCTGATGGCAAGTATGCCACCATCACCACTGGTGTTGTAGAGCAGGCACCAGGAAAGTCCCAGACAGGGCCCAGCAGCAGACGGGAATCGAGTTCAGAAGCTGAAGAATCCAAGCCAGGGCCCTGAACAGGAGCCTCTGAGCCAAGAGCAACCGAGCAAGGGCCCCCAGCAGCCGAATATGGTGTCTGTGGGATGGAACACCTCCTTGGTCAGTTGAAGGGCACTGATCTGTCTGCTCCTCCCTGCAGCTGCGGCTTTTACTTTCTGCACCCCTCAATGCGGTACACAGGATCTAGCAGTGGCCTTGGTCTGCACATCAGTCCCTTGTACTAACTATAAACATCAGGTGTTATCACTGCTAGAAGCAGGCACTCCGTGCAAAAACATGCTGCTAGTTTCAGAAAGTGCCGTTAGTTAAAGGAACTGAGCTGAAAAGTAAAAATCACTGAACAGAATTGTTCTGTTCTAACTCAAACCAGGACACACAGGAAGGAAAAGCAGCATCTTGCAAAAATGGGAAGTTTAGTGAAGAAGGCACAAGGAGAGTTTTCCCAAAGCGATTGATGTTCCAGAAAGAAAGCGATGGATTTCAAGTTGAGAGTAGTACCACAAAGTAGAACTGACCAGAAGTACTCCAACAAAGCATTTGTCCTCAGAACTTGCTGATTTAGTCCAATTAAAGTATTCCATATAAACAGCTTTATTCTCAATCTCTGAAAGTTTTCTGCTACTTTGGGACAATAGTTCCTGAAGACTCAAAATTATTTCCCAGAACTAAAATTCAATTTCAAAGCCAGCTTTATTGCTGGCAAATCAAGCATGCTAAAATCATGACTGAGGAACTTGTAACTCTAAAACGGAATTCTATGAGTCTTAAAAAATGAGATTAAATGCAAAAATCACATTTAAGCAATTTGGTTTTGAGCTTGGAGCTATCAGAGTTCAATGGTGTCAAGCTGTGCTATACATTTTTTTGCACCCAGAAAAGAAGGATGTTATTTAAAATAATTAGAGATGAAATTTCATATGACTATGGGTAATAAAGAAGGACACTTTGACAAACAGGAAAAAAAGAATTAAGGTATTCAATTCCAAAGAAATAAGATGAACCCAGAGAGCTGTTTAAGATCAGTCTGTATAAGCTTTGTTTTATATTAATTTAAAAAAAAAAAAAAAAGAAGCTGTAAAGAATAAATAAAAATGCCCCCTCAGGAAAAAAGCAGGGCATCCTTTAAATAGAGTTCATATCCATTGTTTTCACTCAGGCATTTAAGAAAATTTGACCCATCTGGATGCCTGTCTCTCTTAAAAATTGTGGTGGATAAATATGCAGCCATGTCAGCACACGGAAAGAGAATTTCATTCATGTAAGATCTGGCCTCATTCTGACTCATTAATGCTTTCCTGGAACGATTGCTTAGTCAAGATTATGAAATAACATTTGAAGTACGGTCTTGTTATTGATCTGTATCATCCTTTGACACAGCAATTAATTTAGGTGACCTCAGAATTAAAGTACAGGGTTCCAACAAGCAGGTAAGCCAGCACACACAGCAGGAATAGTGCTGGCAAAACACAAGGCTGGTTTTAAAAGCTACTGATGCCAGGCAGCGGGCATGGGATCCATGCCTGCTACATGAACCAATTCAATCAATCTGAAGCAACAGACATACCTCATGAGGGTCACAAAGTGACATATCTTGGTGGTATGGCCGGAAAGAGACCTAGGAAAAAGCAGCTGCCTCAGACACCTTGTTGCTGCTGTTCTTCTCACTTCATGTACTACAGCCATTCCATACTTCCCGCTCAAAGGTACTGGTAGTAACATGTAGGTATTACTTGGAACTACTAAGTAGGCTTGGACTCTGCCGTGCTAGGCTCTGCACATACAAACAGCACGAGATGGATCCAGCTCTACAGCTGATTCCCATCTCCAAATACGATATGAAAAAAAAAGTACTGGTCTTTAAAACAGGGCTAAAGGAAGCACAGAGGTGAAAGTATTCTCTGATTTAAACCAGTAGGATTGCAATTGTATTCAATCCCTACCCTGAGCTATACTTTACAACCAATCAAGGATTGCCACTTAGGACCTACAACTGTTCAGATCCTGAGGCCTACACTTTCCACCGTGGATCTTGGCCTGACCTGCCATATGCTGTGGTAGTGGTCCCCAGTCAAAGGACATCCTTACTGATGCTCTCATACCTCATAGTCTGGCTGGCCGTAGTCTGGGCAGAGATTGTTGATCTGCCACCTTCCTGACACTGGTTTGAAATGTTCTCTGGAAGGCCAGAACTAGGATTGTTTTGGAGACAGTTACCCTGGAAAGGACAGACCAATTCCTGTGTATTTCATAAACTGTTGCCAAAATCTTCTTAAACTTAGCCATAAAAAGCTGATTGGGTTCTATTGTGGTTTTTTTGCAGTAGAAACCATCTGAACCTCCTCAACCCGAGGAGGATGTAAGTAAGAGAGAAGGAGAAGCCCTCACTACCTTAGATCTCAGCTCAAGCACAAATTACAAAAAATAATCAGCCAATGGCTTAAAGGCAACATATCTCAATGTATATATTGATATTTTGCATTACAAGTAGCTATTGAGAGATGAATAGCAAGGGGAACAATTTCAGGGTCCAAACAAGTCAGCAAACTTTATATTGTTATAAGCCCACTTAATTTCATGGGACTAATTCCTAATTCATAACAGATATAGCAGAATCAGAACAGTGCTCTAAGCCTGCACTAATGTTCGAGATGTCTCACAGCCTGTCTCCTCAGCAGGTGTACACCAGTATGACCCCCACCAAAGCAATGGGTACCATTCCCAGCTGGTGTAAATCAGCGTGGCAGCACTGACATCACTGCTGATTTACTCTGAAATGGAGGACTTGCATGTACATATTTCAAATTCTTGATGCTCTCCTTTTGCTAAAATGCAGTCTGTTCGGTCACAGGATCATGAAGGGCAGAAAGGGAAGCATTTTTAGCTCTCCCTTTTGTTCTGATGCATTGTACAGAAGTGTTTCTACTTGCTTTATTGCGCTCTAAGGACTGGGTTTGATTTTATTTTTTTTCAGAACAGGAGTCAAGCGTTAGGAGAAGGGATATGTAATTAAAGTAAAACATTAAAATGTCACGTAGCAATTAAAAAATAAAGAGCCACTGTGCTGTTTGACAGTGTTTTTCCACATATGCAAGCCAGGCGATCATTGGCATATTCAAGCCCGACCTTTGGAAAAACAGAATCCCCCTCATCTTCTGTGCTGCCTGCAGCCCTGTTAAACAAAAACCACAAAAAAATCAAAACAGAATAAAACAAAGAACATGTGACCACCTGCGTACATAAGCAGAGCTATTGATCATTCTGAATGCAAAGACATGCATCTTTTTGTTGTGAAAAATTTTGGGGGAAGGAAGAAAAATATTTTATTAACTTAGTAATGAGGAGTTTTCACAGCTAAGGTAATACATGATAATGCAGCCTGAACAGCAGCCCATTGTTTGAGAGCAGAATGGAGCCCTGTATGGGATCACTGCTGGATTCTGTACAACACAGATGGAAGGGAGGAATTACACCCTGGATTTGGGGGGTGAAGTGGGGTATGCATTACTTACACAGTTTTATTGGCCTTGCGTACAGGTCAGTAAGTCACACACTCAAACACATGCACACAAACACATGCTCACGCACATACACACTGCAGAACACACAATCTGTCAGAGCTTGTGTAAGTTGAAAGTTTAATGAGTGCCTGACACTAACAAGGTTTTCAAACAGTGGCTAACAAAAAACAGGGATCAGGGAGACTGCGTTTGGTGCCAAGATACTTGTTTTATTATTAACAAGGGCTGAATTCAGGCAATAAAAGACAAGGAGGAAAATAATATCTTCTGAAAGTGCTGAAAGCTAAGCACTTCAATATATTTGAAATAACATATGTGTTTAAATGAGAGAGGTTTCTTTAGAGTAAGAAAGAAAATCCATGTATTATGAAACAGAAGTGATTAGTAACACAAAATTTTCAGTGAATATGCACATACCTAAATTCATTTTCCATCCTACACATCTTTAAATCCTGACATACTATTATCTATGAAGTCTTTTTTAGTACCACCCAGATCCCCCGAGAGAGTCACGCTACATTCCCACAAAGGTCAGGGTAACATAGTTTAATAAGAGTGCCCGTTTTAATACTACTGAGGATCTGGATCTCTGATACTAAACCACTGCCTAGTTAAGTAAAAAAAATATTGTTAAGCCCTTCACAACACTTCCTAGGCTCATTATGAGGATTTTAGGATCCCTGCTTAGAGCTTTAAGACATGCCAATGGTGGATGACCTACAGAGGGATCAGAGAAGAGCGTATCAATAATAGGCGCAGAGAGGCTGACAAGGGTGGAGAGAGGTGTCACACAACTTCCATGGGATAAGAGAACAAACAGATTAGGACTCGGGTTGGAAAAGTTATGACTGACGAGAGATATGCTAGAAGTCTGTAGATCAGACACAAAAAAAGAAGCCTGTAAAAGGTGGAAGCAAGGACAGATAATCTGGGAGGAATACAGAGAAATTATCCATGCAGCTAGGGATCCGATTAGGAAAACCCTAATAGAATTAAATCTAGCTGGGGATGTCAAGGGAAAAAATAAACAACTTCTAGAGGTATGTCAGTGATAAAAGGAAGACTAGGGAAAATGTGGGCCCTTTCCAGAAGGAAAAAGGAGACCTGGCTACCAGGGATATAGGAAAGGCTGAGATACTCAACGACTTCTTGCCTCAGTCTTCACCGACAAGTGCTCCAGCCACATTGCCCAAGCTGCCACAGGCAAAGGTAAGGACTTGGAGAATGAAGAACCACACACTGTAGGAGAAGATCAGGTTCAAGACCATTTAAGGAACCTGAAGGTGCACAAATCCATGCGACCTGATAAGATGTATCCACAGGTTCTGAGGTAACTGGCAGATGAAGCTGCTAAATCACTGTCTATCGTATTTGAGAAGTCATGGCAATCTGGCAAAGTTCCCACTGACCGGAAAAGAAGAAATATAACCCCTGTTTTCAAAAAGGGAAAAAAAGGAAGACCTGGGGAACTACAAGCCTACTACCTTTGTGTCTGGTAAGATCATGGAGTAGATCCTCCTGAAAAAGATGCTGGGGCACATGGAAAATAAGGAGGCGATTGGTGACAGACAACATGGCTTCACTAAGGGCAAATCACACCTGTCAAACTTGGCGATCTTCTATGATGGGATTACAGTCTTGGTAGATAAAGCAAGGGCAACTGACATCATCTACTTGGACTTGTATAAAGCTTTCAACACTGTCCCGCATGACATCCTTGTCTCTAAACCAGAGACACATATAAGCCCATACGAGCCAGCAACATGCACTTGAAGCCCAGAAAGCCAATCACATCCTGGGCTATATCAAAAGAAGTGTGGCCAGCAGGCAGAGGGAGGTGATTCTCCCTCTCTACTCGGCTCTGTTGAGATCCTGCCTGGAGCACTGTGTTCAGCTCTGGGGCCCCCAGTATAAGAAAGAGAGACTTGCTTGAGCAGGTCCAGAGAAGAGCCACAAAGATGATCAGGGGGCTGGAGCATCTCCCCTGGGAGAACAGGCTGAGAGTTAGGGTTGTTTGGCCTAGAGAAGAGAAGTCTTGTGCAGTAGGCAAGCTCTCCTAAGCTTATTTTTCAAAGCTGAAACCTTCAGAAATGTTATGAAACTAACTAGAACTTGTCATTTGAAGACTTATCAAGCAAAGCATAAAGAACGGCTCTCATCTTGCCCACAAATGGTACGAACTTTCAAAAGTACTCTGATCAGAACCCAGATGAAAGTCCAGGAAATTTTCGTGCATGCAAAGGCAAAAGCACAGAGTAAGCTTCTCATTCTGAGGCTGCTTTGCTGGTTTTGTGCATATTACAATACCACAAATTGTGGAAATCTGGAGGAAAAGTTGGAATTCACAAATTCAACGCACTATTTTACATTTTATTTTATTTTGGCCAGCTTTTTCAGCAGGGTGAAGAACATTTCAGACTGAAATTTGAACCAATGTGATCTGTAATCCTAAATTCATCTGAAGTTCAGTATTATATTCCACATACACTCAAACTCAACTAATTCCTTTTACCATCTCATCTGCAATATACACTTTCAGATTCCCAAATGATTCAAATATTTGTACAGACATGACTTAGAGCAGTTAAGGATCTGATCAGCATCTAATCAGAGAATGATCTTTATTTCTTCATTCTCTCCTACTCCCCCACTCAAAGGTGGATAAACAGATAAGCGTACAGAATCTTGGAAAGGCACTGCAAGTCTTACTCTTTTAACGCTTTGCCAAATGTTTTCTTGAAGACACAGTGCCTCTGCCGTTATGGTGTAAGAATTTTTTCAGATTGCCTGGGCTTACCCATTTAAAGGCATAACTGATCAGCACAGAGCTGGGCAAATATTCTAAGAAACAGATACAGCACAAGCTACAGACCACTACAAGCTGGTTGTAAAAGACGCCAAAAAAATGCTCCCTCGTACATCTGGCACGTTTGCTCAGAGATACATAGAGTGTGCCCAGCCCGAAGTACAGTTGTCTTATTGTCTTCTGAACTGTCTTCCCAGCATCCTCTTTGGAATAAAAGATGGGTGCGTAGGCTCCTCAGAACTTTTGCTCTGAAGGAGTTCAAAGATACCAACAGACCTAGCACAAGTGATGGCTGCTGCCTTCATAATCAATGGTAAGTTCAGCATTGAAAAAATGCTTTCAAAAGACTGTACCAGTGAAAAGATACCCACCTGCTGGTTCTATAACAGGACTTGCAATACTATCAAATTCTAACCTATTCAAATTGACATTGAAAATGAGTCTATATTTAATTTCAGAAGCTGAAAAGCATTAAGCTGCTTTATAATGAAAAACAAGACCTCAAAGTGCACCTGGGATCCAAACCATGACTTTTTTCCCTCTCGTTTAACTTAGTAGTATCACTTTACTGCTAGAAGTGTTGTATATCAGAGGAAATTGTAAACTGCAACTCTAAATATTACTGACACAGTTCTTAGACAAGAGCCAACCTACTAAAACAATGTCAGTTAAATTTTCAAACATTTTCATATATCTAACATGATCAGAAAGCAGGTAAATTTGCTCCAAGCCTAGACAATTTAATCAAGTAATGGGATTAAAATATATCTGTTTCCATATCCAGTGGTGCACAAAGAAATCGTGTAGATGACAGTACTCTGGATGAATCATTAGCCCAAATAACCAGGTATCAGTTTGCAGTTGGATCATCTGAGGATGCTTGTAGAGGATGCTCTACAAAAGCTAGACAGTTGGTTTACTGAATCTATTGCATAAATCATTGACTAATATTGTCTCACTGATTCCCTGTGATCCCTTGCATTTCTGTACAATTCTGAGCCATTCCTCACCATTTTTGGTAATTGTCTTCAGCTTCTTTTCTTCGGCTTTCCTTAAGCCAAACATTGGGAGGAATACTTGCTAGGTCTTGTGACTGTGTGGAAAATTGGGGATCTTTGGGGACTTTTTGACAAACATAATTTTAAAAATATATTGAGGTTTTTGTGGACACACAGCCATTTCAAGCAATTTTTGCAGGCAAAAGTTTTCTGGTTCTTCAGTGAGGGAAAGAGGGAATGAAGTGAAGAGAGAAAAAGAGAAGACAGTCATTTAGCACGCACTGGCAAGAAACACTCAAGCCATGAAATACCTCTAAAAGATTAATGTCAAAGCTGACAAGGCAGCAATTTCATCCATAATTTAAACAAAATTTGGTTATGCCAAATCTATAATCCAATTATAGAACTATGTAATTTCTGACTTCTTATATGGATATAACAGCTGGAAGCTACCAAAAGTACTGACAGATGTCCAAATGTCTTTGAAAATAAATGCCCTAGGAAAGTATCAGGGATTAAATAGAATGAATTTAAATCAAATTCTTAGATCAGTCTGAGTTCAGTAACCTTTTTTTTCTGAACTTATTCTACAAAGAAAATGGAAACATCTAAGATGTGTTGCAAGTGAAGGCAGAGCATTTGCAACAGCTGACATGCCATAAGGCTACTGAAAAAAATTTGTGAAAGGAGATGACTGGAAGAATCACTCCACTGAACAAGTGGAGAAAGAGAAAACTTTTGTGATCTACTAAAATGAGCAGCAAGCTACAGAAAAGGAAAATAGCTGGGGCTTTTTCCTGCTCGTTTGATAACAGTAAGAATCAAACACGAGTTATCTAATCGCACTCAGAAAAAGGAATTCCACCTTGACAATTTTCTGCAGTAGCTACTGAACTTTAAATTTACATCTTATTCAGAAATGATTACATGTAGAAAATTTTAAACTATAAATTTCAGAAAGAGACACTGTTCTTTTTGTGATTTTACTGCTCTTGGCACAAGGAAGGCTTGGTCTATGATGAACATATAGAGATACTATAAAAGTGAATAATCATTCAGTGTGTCTCCCTTTCTTTTTCTAACAGATAGAACTTTGTTCTTCATTTTCTGGCTTAAGCTGCTCTACAGTGTCACTCTTCTGCTGCACTTGATCATATGTCAGACATGGCTTCCAATTTTAAAGAGCTTTGAAAACTGACAACACAGGTTATTGATTTTATCTGCCACTCTTAAAAAGAATACAGCACTAAAATACAGAGCTCAAAATAACATCACTATTATGCAGTCTAATTGCATGTTTATAGGTCCTGAATATTCCAAATGTCAAAGAAATAAGTGATAAATGGCAACAGGCAATGAGGAAGTAACTTAAAAAAGACAATAGGTCACAGGTATAAATTCTACTCCTGCAAGGACTTTCAAGAGAAGTCCATGGGGAAGAACCCTTCCTTTCCTCTCTCCTTCCCTCCCTCCTTCCCCACAGGGAAACCTACACAAAGTCCTAGTGGAATGACACTTAGACATTTTTTCCTATGCTCATTTCTAGAGCGGACAAGACCAGTCAAATTGTGGACAATTGTGTTACCCAACAGTAGCTAAAGAGTTCCACAACTCAATGGAGAGAGCTTTGTTAGAGCTAAGGGGCATCTTGTTTTATTAGTAAATTGTGCTTCATTATCAAATAATGCAATGAAGATGTCCTGCATCTTCAGCAACACTGAGAACCAGCAGTTGCACTCCTCTAAATATTAGTGGTTTATGTTTTCAAACCAATTGCTTCCCAGCAGACCAATACTCCCTTTTAATACTAAATATGAAGACAGTTGCTGACACTAAAGGACAGGAAATTTTAGAAGCAAGAAATGGAAAGATTTCTGAACAGCATGAAAGTGACCTGTTAAAACTCACTGCCTCAAAGGTCACAAAGTGAGATTAACCGTGGCCAGGTACTAATAAAAGGTTTGGATCATTTTATGACCATTCACTTCTTCAGCCATGCAAAGTGGAGATAATGATTGCACTGATCAGACTGAGCTTCAGGGCATAAAACGCCTGCCTGTGGGAAGTTTCTGACATGAATTCCTCACCAAAATAGGATTCTTTCTCTCTCCCACCTCAAAAAGTTTTGAACAATTAGCCTTCTGCATCAACTGTCATCCAGTTCTTTCTCCAGTGGTGGGCACCAGTCAGTGCCAGAAACACAGGACACAATTTCTTCAGAATGTGTGGTTTCTGCAGCTGAGACTTTCCAGCATGACATTAACTAAGACAATGCATCGGCAGGACCTGTGGAGGTTGGAAAACAGCTCAGCCCAGACACACTTGAAGCCTGAATCCCGTTTGCAACACTTGCAGCCTTTGAAACAAATGGATCAGGCAGAGTCTTGTGAAAGGTTACATTGGATTTTCCAGTACAGCGAAGTCCAAAATTTTTGGCACTGTCAACCCTCAGAATTTCCCTCTGCCCCACCCTTCCCATCCAACTTTTCACTGGAAACAGAACAAAGGTGACGTATTCATACAAACCAGCTACAGACCCATTTATCATTGTTTGATGGACCTCCACTGGTCCATAAACCACAGTTTAGGAATTGGTGGCCTAAAGCATCACAGAAAAGCTAGGAATTAGCAACTAACCTCTCCGTGGATTTCAGCTATGAGAATAATAGTTTTGGCAAATCTCACTCTTCTCCCTTTTTTTGTCCATAAATGCTCTACCCAAAAAATTGTGACTTAGTTTATTTATTATTCACAATTGCTGTGCAAATAGAGTCCACATGTCTCTAGACTTTGTTGGCATAGAAAACCTTGATTTCAGTTTTTCTGCTAACATGAATTGGAACATTCATTGTGTCATTTTGAGTAGGTAAAGATCCTATTTAAATCAGAGCTCTGGGCTGCTGGTCAGTCTCTGACAGTTTTACAAGAAAATCCTTGTCAGTAGCTATTTTCTGTCTTTTATTGTAGGGACACAGGGCAAAATGGTTTGATTTGATGACCGTTTGACTACTGAACTGATAAATAATTTGTCCATTAGATGACTTGCCTACTGGAAATCGGTGTCAGACTGTATATGAGATCATTTTGGTTTTCAATTCCATGTTCGCACATGTAAGAAAATTATCACGCAATTGTCCATTTTTTAAATTGGCATTTATGGCCCTAGTCCACTGACAGCTGAATACATGCCACACCTGTTCAAAAAGACTGTTTTCTGCTTAAAATAATTGTTATGCTAAAGTTGAAACATTCTGTGATTATTTAGATGGTGCCAAATTTGTAAGATGCCATGGCTTTTTCTTTAGCAGTCGTAATACTCCACATTTTATACCTTTCCTTGCAGCTTCTCAGCATATTCTGGGAATATCTTGAATATCTACCTGTATTTTCATAATAATGAAAACTAAAATATGTTTCCATGGGCCAGGCTTTTGTTTTTCTGCGTAGGAGTGTTATGGTGAAATTATTGCCCCCTGCATCTATGTCATAATTCAGTGCCTTATGCAAGGCTAACACTTAATCCTGAGCAAGAAATAAGATCCAGAAAAGGGAGAAGAAAAATTATAAAAAATGGAAGAAATATCCGGTAAGATAGGTCCTTGTCTTGGTCCACTATTTCTTCCTGGGTCTATAATGGAACACTCCAGTTTTGCCTTGAGTTGCTTTATATTACAATACTCATTTCCTCATCCAGTTTGCGATGAGTAAACAGCACAGTGAAAGGAAAATAACAGGCTACTTAGTCATAAAAGATATTTCAAACATCCCATAGTATGCAACCACATAAATATTGTTGACCATAGCAGAAAATGACCCTGTAAATTGTCCACAAATTTTCTATGGCTCTGGATAAAAAAAATAAAAAAAAAAATAAAAAAAAATCAACAAAGTTTTGATATTATTGTAGTGGTTTTTTTGCTTTTTGGTTGGTTTTGGTTCTTTTTGGTTTTTTGATCTATTTTTTTTTTTTTAAATATAGTTCTGTAGTTTCCTTTCTGGCAGAGAGCTGAAACGTGTGAGCCCAGAAGGTTTTTGGTATTTTTTTAAATGACTGATTTATTATTATAATAAGCTGTGGTGATATGGGATAGCAAGAAGATCGTTTTGTTACTTGAATTTTGATTATAGGATAAACATTTTTATGAAATCTTGTAAGTTTTTCTTGGAGCTACACCATCACTTTGGTTTAAGTTTTATTCTGTAATTGCTTAGCTGAAAGTTACTGCAACAAAAAGAGCTGGGAAGTGACCCAAAAAGAGGCATTGTCAGGTTGAAATAAAAATTAGTTTGTGGTATTGCCAAGTGATATGGGAGCCCAGTAATACCAAGAATGCACGGACACGTAACAAGAATCCATGCACCAAAGAAGTTTCTGTGAGGTCAGGAAGGTGAATAGCTGAGCTGGAAATAGAAGCCTTATCTCCTGACATGCGGTTCAGTGTCCTTCCCCAGGACAATCTCAAATGATGCCTTTTTCCCATCTTCAAATTTCCTTCTCTGTTTTTTCAAGGGAGCACTGGCACTGACACACTGGAGCAGTCTGGAGTCAAGCTAGTCCAATAGGTTCTCTCTAACAGCAACGCCACACGTTTCCAAAAGACGTTTTGATCCTAAATCTCTCGTAACAAAAATCGTTAAAATGTAAGAACTAGACTGTCTTCTGCCAGGCTTTCTCATGTGCCTTTTTCCTGTCTCATTATTGTTTTATTCTTTCTCATTTCAGCCCCAAGGTAAGCTGCAGGTACATGAGCTGCTCTTTTTGATGACTGACACAAGAAGGGAAGGCAGCGCTCGAGTACAGCACCCTCTCAACATTTCCTAATTTGTCTGTCTCTACTTTCTATCTGGGTGCACCGAGTTCCTGCCACAGCTGGTGGCTGGCACACAAGCTGAGCACTCCCAGTTGTGTGCCTGCTGCCATTCCCACAAAAAGGGTCAGTTTAGGGAAGATTTTAGACACATACAAGTTTCTGCTTTCTGAGTTATTTTCCAGATTCTTTGTAACTAAGAAGTTTGAAGTAAGATTTCCACAGGACTGAAAAGCAAAAAATTTACCTTGAGGTTCATGCCAATCACAAGAAATGGCAATTTGTTTTGTTTGCCAAGTTGCACTGAATCACATTGGAAAAGAAAAGCAAGAAAACAAAAAACAAAGACAAACCATCAGCTGATGGTATCAGCTTTCAGATGATTCTAACTTTGAATTGGATTGGTATCAGTAACTCGGTTTAAATATAGGTTCATTGCAAACAGGCAAAAGTGGGCTACGAGGGTTGATCTCTGCAGTGTCCCTGAGCCCTCCTGAGTCAGGCAGTTGCTTGTTTCTGCAGCTCTTACTCACTGTGGTTACACAGCACATTGGCCCATTTCAAACTTCAAAGCACTCTCAGCGTGATACAGGCATTCTGGTACCATTATGCCAGCATTTAAAAGTCATGAAGTATTAATTCCACTAGAAACAACAAGGAGTGATCACGTGTTAGGAAATTCCTTGCTTTCCTGCATGCACAGACATGCATGAGTTTACTTTATGCCTCGGTTTCCCCAGTAATGAAGCTGGGGATGAAAGCACAAGAGAATTTACGTCGTTCAGATAGCACAGCTACTGGGATCAGCTAGTTCAGAAGAATTTCTTGTTTTAAAAGGGTAGCTGAGGTAAAACCAAACAGCCCTGGATTTGGAATTGGCCAAGGATCTAAGCCTCATCACAGTTCCAGCACTAAGACTCAGGCTGCAGCAGCAGCTGGGCCAGGACCCTGGGTTCCAAGCTTGCTGCTGAGGCTGTGACTCTTTGGTTTTGGTCTGGGTTCATCTCTACTGGACACAAACAAGTAGAAGAAAGTGATGAAAGATACACAGTTGCCCACGGCAGCACAGACACTGCGGCTTCAAGACCAGAAGACGAAACCTGATTGCTCGAGCTTAAAAATAAGAAAGTCTCCTTCAGTTTATACAATCTAAAGAGCCTGAACTTAGCATAGAGCTACTCTGTACAAGGAGGTCAATGAAATACACATGCAACTATCAGCTCCCTGCTCTTCTGTGTCTATCACTAAGCTCCTGGTCAGAGCATATGTATTTTCTTATCCTGCTACTCTATTTCTGAATACCGGCACTCTTCTCCACCAGCGCTACACAATGTGCAAAGTAGAGACCTCTCTTTGGGTTTTTTCCTCCCTTTGGGAATTTTGCAAACCCACCCCTAGCTTGTCCGGATGCATCTAAAGCTCTTCCCATTATAAACAAGTAACAACAAAAAAGCTGCAGTCCCAGAATTTTGTGGATTCTTCCGGTGTCATGTTAGGGTGCACATCGTTCCTAGTAGCCTTTGAAAATCCGATGCCTGTATTAGCTACATCAGCACATGAAACCCTTTACACACTCTGAAAAAAAGGAATGAGGTTGTTATTTCGTAAAAGACCTGCACTGTCACTGTCTAGACTTACCAGGCACCCGTTCCATTTCAGTGCATCACAACAAATTTAACTTAATGCATCTTAACAAATGAAAGCTCCCTAAACAATATGCTGTCAACAGGGCATCACAATTTCAGGCTCAGTGCTTCTGGGACAATGTGGTGTTCCCACCAGGCTCATATCTCTAGGCATAGCGCTGTGAAGGACCACAGGCAAAGGCAAAGTGAAGGTAGAAGGACCATGCTCTTGAGTTTTAAAGTATTTTGTTAGCTTAACGGAAAATATAACATTTATTTATTTATTTATGTATTTTCCCAGTCCTTTGCCTCCTGTGAGGGTTTTTTTAAGAAGAAATTAAAAAATGTGGGAGGACCCTCCCTCGAAATGTTTACTAAAACGAAATACTAACAAGGCTACAGATTCTAAATGAAATATAAACAGCAACATTAACTTCTTTCCACTTTGGGGGAAAATATGCACAATTGTTTATAGTTAAAATTTCCCAGATGGCATTTGAGAGCTTGCTATTCTTCTCCTGTCACAGAGGCAGGAAAAATAAAATGGATTTTTATAGGCCTCAAGAAGCAAATGATATGACACAGATAGCATCCATGCCCACACATATTTAAACACGTAATTCTTTGAAATACAGCTAAGCAAAACCAAAATGCTTCATAAACTGGACTCTGAAACCAGTGGTAATATTTATATTATCTAAGTCATCAGTCATTGGTTAGTTAGAGTTACTCTATAAATTTTATTATAGTTAGACTAGGGCCTCTTTCAGATAGCACTGCATATTTCTCAAGTAAGAAGTTCTGAAATATTTTTCAAAAGGTAGGTACTAATTTCTTGGATAGCCTGAGACTGGTGGAAATAGACTGCAGTACCGAAGTATATTTTAAATATAGATCTTTTACTCAGGGACTTGAGAAGATATGACATGAAAGATATTTCTTCAACGACAAGCAGAAGCAGCCACATCAGTAGGCACTCTGGTGAGAGTCAGTATCCAGCAAACCAGAATGTTATTACTTCATATTTCACAATATATTTGGACTATGGAAACAGAAAGCACAAATATAAAGGATCCTCATGTTGTACAGCTCAGGCTCAGTGACAATCTTTCACAATGCCCAAATGTCAGGCTTGACTGGCGCTTCCCAGTATGTAACTTCCACAGTATAAATTGTCCAATTCCAGGAAACTTCATACAGCCAGCTAAGGAATCTACATGTTCCATGATTTTTCCAAGACTCTGTGAAACCTGCAAGCTAATGCTCCTACTCCAGGCAGTCTGTAACAGACATTTATTTTCCACTTTCGATACTAACACCATGGATTTGACAACTCTTTTTTTGCTGGAATTTGAAGACACTCATTATAATAACTTTATACTCAAACTTCAAGCCAAAGTTCTTCTGCTGCTCCTGTGCACACGAGATTGAAAAAGAATGCTTCGCTGTTGTTTAGAACATTCTGATCTGGGTGTAAAGACACACTGTTGGAGTTCTAAGACTTCACATGAGCAGGAATTATTATCATTTTGTTTTACAAAATGACAAAGCAGGCGAGTGTGATCTGGGAGCCTGTGAAGCACACCTGTCTATTGCTGCTGCAAACTCCGTGTGACCTTGGGAAGCCACTTAGGCCTACATTTTCAGCAGTATTACTTCTTTCAGAAGTAATCCTTCAGTTCTGTGGGGAAGTTATCTTGAAGCACCTAAAACAGTCCTTTCAAAAGGTAACTAGCATTAATCCTTATGAAGTCAGTCCCTAAAAATACATCTCTAATCAGAGCTACCCAGGAAGGCAGCCAAAATCCCAGTTACTTCACAAAAGTTATTTGTCTCCGTTTCTTCTTCCCAACAACATCTGTAAAATTAAGAAAGATCTAAATCATAGCATGTTTTATTGAAAATACATAAATCAGATACAGAAACTAGAGTCATGCAAGTACTTAAGCAGACAGCTAGGCCACAAGGACATTCAGTTCTACACTCAAGTTACACAAAGCTGAGAAGAAATCCAAACTGGCTATCCACAGTTTGCTCAAGCTCTAATTTTCTGTTTTATTGTTGAATCATGGTCACCCTGCCATCTTACAGTAGAAAGAATTATGTTTTCTCCTTTCCTTTCAGCTGTACTGAGCATTAAGCAGGGATGAGGGTGGTTTTGGCCTCCCTTTATTGAATTTGATGATAAAGACTGGCGTTAATTAATAAGCATCAGCTATCAATTCTAAAAGCACCATGAAAAAAAGGATAATAGTTTCTTCAAAGAAAAGTCTGACTTTTATGAGTACCTTGTACTAAGACCAGAATTGTCTCATCTGCATTGTGTTTTTAACTTGGAAGAGCTACTAAGATGTAAAAAGCACAGCTTTATTTAATGTATTTATTAACATTGTAAAGTGTGAAGCAGTGAAATCCCTTTTAGTTTTGGGGCAACCTTGCAAAGCTTTTTTTTCCAAAACAAACGAGGAAAATATGAAATTAATTTGTGTTTCTTTGTGTCCTCTCATTTTAATTTGGCAATTCTGTTTTTATTGTTACTCCAAGAAACATAAAATAATCACAGTTACATTGACAAGCAAATCGTGGCTACCAGTTTCGTAACATACAGAACCAACCACTGTAAAGAACACAGGCCTGAGGGGAGTCACATCCAGATACAAAACCTAACAAGGGAAGTCCTCGGGTTAAAAATCAAGACTCCCTTA
This sequence comes from Baryphthengus martii, assembly GCA_013396935.1. Taxonomy (NCBI): domain Eukaryota; kingdom Metazoa; phylum Chordata; class Aves; order Coraciiformes; family Momotidae; genus Baryphthengus; species Baryphthengus martii. The sequence continues at coordinate 293,198 of VWZK01003777.1, read as the reverse complement.
ACTGGAATTCAATGACTGCTCCCCAGTCAGTGAATATATTGTGTATCCAGACAGTCATCTCTGTGCTTTTATGGGAGTCACTTTGACTGAATTATTTTGTCACACTAGTTCTGAGACTGGGACCTCACTGTATTACTAGAGTTACTTAATCTACTTAAGACTGCAACTGAACTGAACACTTTAGCGTTATGGCTCTGGCTGTCTATAAAAGCATTGGTCCTTCAGGAACAGAGACAGGTTTTGGGGTAGCTGTAGACTATCTCATTGACAACTGACAAGGCTGAGATAAGACTGAGGCAACAACATGTTCCACATGATGCCCAATGATGGGACAAGGGGCAATGGGTGCAAAGCGGAGCATAGGAGGTTCCAGGTAAATGTAAGGAAGAACTTTTTCACAGTGAGGGTGACAGAGCACTGGAATGGGCTGCCCAGAGAGATTGTGGAGTCTCCATCTCTGGAGATATTCAAAACCCGTCTGGATGCGTTTCTGTGTGACCTGCTCTAGGTTCCTGCATTGGCAGGGGGGTTGGACTCAATGATCTTTCAAGGTCCCTTCCAGCCCCTAACGTTCTGTGATTCTGTGATAACAAATCTCTTGTGGTGTGATACATACTCTCCTACGGTTTCATTTTTAAAAGGCCTTATCTTTTACAGCTGGATACATACTCTGACAAGACACCTTTAAAAGAGGTGTCTGTCTGAGAATTCATAAAAAGCAGCTCAGAGAGATGTGTGAAATCCCCCCCCCTTCTTTGCAGTGGAAAATTAACTACCCACTGAATTTACAGAATATCCCTCATTGAATTTAATGGAAATATAACTTTGCCCTTAATGGTTGGATAGAATGACAGACGGCACATTCTAAAACAGGCACAAAATGAGAGAGATCAAGACTACAGTACATCTGCCCATTTAGTGGTCTTTGGAAGTTCAAAGCAACAACAGTCACAACAGCTAAAGTAGCACTTTTCTGCAAATAATATGTAGTTATCTTTTCAAACCCATGTTCTTATTCCCCTTCAAGATGTTCAGCATGTGTCCTACACACTGGCCCAAAAGTTCCTAACGCTAACTAGTTGTAGTATCGAATCCAAATAATTCAAATTTGCTAAAGTAAGCCATTAGATCTGACCATCTCACTCTGGAAAAGACAATTGAAAAATAATAGTACCATTCTCTGCTATACAACATTTGGACACTCTTTTGCTAGTGCAGTATCTCATTTCTCACTCCCTTTTTCTGGTTTCGAATGCTGGCAATTCTCTGTCTTGTGGTTACTTTAATTTCTGTTTTGAATGATTCCCTCCAAGCTAAACTGGCTAGCTTTTGATTTTGCCTTGTTTTGTTCTTGTTTAAGTAGTGGATTGGAAACTTCCAGATGTCAATGCTCTAGTAAATTTTTTATCTTGGAACAGCCCTCCCTGACATTGACTTCAAAGCCTCACCATTCTTCCAATGCTGATTTACACTGCAGTCCCCTGGCTGGAGAGTGTACCACCAGAACAGGACAGCCACCTATCAGGCTGACAGTCTGCCCATTACCACTACTGCCATATAGCTTCTATAAACAGCAGCTGCCTACACTGAGGGAAGTCACTGGCCCATCTGGCCCTGAACTCCACATTCAGCTGTGGTCTCTGTCAAATGCTTCACAAGAAGGCAGAAAAGTCTTGGTCATAGCCAGTTGTACATGACTGTACACGACTGGGAATGAGGGAATGAGAGTTAAACTCCTCCTGTCTCAAAGAATCAGCAAATACCTCTGATAAAGAGGTAGAGGATTCCTTGCATCTCTTTCATTTATCCTAGCTAATATCTCTTGAATGTTGCCGTCCAAATGAATAGCCAACCCTTCTACCAAGACTTGCTCAGGTCCAGAGGGCAATTACTCTGCTAAAATGTTGTTCAACCTGGGCTGCAGTTACGTGTCCTGATGAGCAGTGAAGGGCTCTGAGTTTGTGTCACAGAGCAGGAATGACAGGAAACAGTTTCTAGTCCTGTCCCTGGTGCCTGGCTTTTCTCAGCTCTGTTCACCACCACACATGGTCTTCTTAGACAAGTAACGATTAATCATTGGTACAGATGCTAAGTTTAGCATGAATGGAAATTAAAGCTCTTAACAATGATCTAAGAGTGCTTAAGATGAGCTAAAGCATTATTTAAATAAATTTGTCACTAATCATCAAAGAGTGACACCACTCTTCTAAGGTTAGGGTTAGAGTTAGACTTAAAATTTCAGACTACAGGAGCAAAACCAAAGCTTCTTTGACTCAGATTGCTAAGGAAGCAAGGTTGACATGCTGACATCTGTGGAGCAAATGACTTCTTTTTATTTCTGAAGTGACTAGATTTTGGGCTACTCCTAAAGATGGGGTTAGGGCAGAGGTTAAGTTAGGGTTAAGGACAACAAAGGGTGCAGGGCCAGTTATTGGACCTGAAAGGTTGAAAAGATAAGTTTAATACTACCAGTGCCAGGGGAGAACGGTTTCTACTATTTTATGTAGCAGATTTCAGTCATTTGATGATAGCCTAGTTTGGATTAAGAGTGAGGGCTTGGACTAGCAATGACTGAAGACAATAATAGATGAGCTTCTCAATGTCTGGCTAGCTAGGAATAGAGCTCTAATGGTCTGGGACTCCTAGTCTATAGTTACTTATGTTGCACTTGGGGTTCTTGATTTGGAATAACAGGGATTTAAGAGGCTTTCTTATCAGTGAGTCCTTCCCTGCATAGAGAGGTCTAGTGCTGTCATAGATGAAAGCCTCAAGATTAAGAAGCAGGAGAAAACGTGGTGTTTCTGGCATCTAATCCTTTATTCCTGACTATGCCTCCAGGAAGAATTCTTTCTTTGGGTAATACATTGGTAGAAGTGAAGGTGGACTGAAGAGGCAGAGTGTGTACATGTTGGAAGAAAGAGTTCATCTTCTCACTGCCTTGCTACATGCCTTCTATGGATAAACAACTTTGTCAAGGCCATACAAAATTCACTGAAAGACAAACAAACTTGACAGAAACATAAGACTGTCTTTTGTACACAGTCCAAATTCATGGGACAGTCCCACAGCATCAGGTACTCGACAGATTCCACACCTGAAAACCTGGGTCTGTTTTTGAATATTTGTGATTATGACCACAAAGCAGCTTCTCATCAGCAGAAAGCCATTGTATCAGGTTAGTTGGTACAAATCATCATAACGTTGTCTTCAGTGAAATTAAGACAATGCCCATGTCCATAAATCAGGGATATATTACACTGACTTCATCATCAAGGTCACTAAAAGAGTCAGTGGATTCTGTCTACCACCTCTAGCTAATAATCACTCCAGAACGGAGTCAGATGATGCTGCCAGTCCTCTTAACTGAGAACAGATACACTATGTGTTCTGAAAGCGCGGTGGAGGAGCTCCATAGCTTGGGAGACAACATGTCAGCAAAAATGAGTTTCCAAATTAAGAGGATCCTAAAGAGTCTGGAATATTGCTTTCAACAAAATTTTAAGCATGGCAAAGATGATGGTAAAAAATTGAGAATTTTTAAAAATAAGGCAATATTTCATAATATTAGCAGCCTTCTTTTGCCTAACAGAAAAGAATCTGAAAGTAAATTTTAAAATACAATATAAATGAATGCTGATCAAAGGACTGAAATAACAAAAATGGAACTGAGTGATTGACCAGCAGGAAATCGACTGCCAGCTCTTATCCTGAGCCATAACATAAACCATTTTAAAACATAATTACAAATAAAATAATAAACTATCTTTCATGCAGAAATCACAAATTTCTAAGGAATCAATTATAGTGATGAGAAAATAATTAATGTAATGAACTCTGTAAAGGCCATTCCCATGCACAAGATGACATGGAACATTTAGGCAATAAGCTACATAAGCATTCTTTGATTGCTTACATAATACAAGAAATACACTCATTCATTCTCCCGAAACTTAAATAAAAAAAAAAAACAAAAAAACAAATCCCCCCCAAAATACAAACCACAAAACATTTTGAAAAAAAATAAGTAAGGTCCAAATATGAAAACGTGGAGAAGACAGACTGAATGTTTCATATTAGTTTTATAGTTTGAATTTGCTTCCCGCTTCCTGCTTTGTCATTTTCAAGAGTCATCCCTGTAATAATGTAGGTAAATGACTAGTATCTTTTGTGATAATGAGCCAGACTTGTGGAAAGGATGCACCAAAACCATCAGAACAATCCAAAATGGTTAGCTATAAACAATATCTTGATAACTTTTGCTCAGGAATCAGTTATTTCCAGCTTGTGCTTTCCTCAGATCTGTAACTGCTGGCAAGGTCTCTGAATCATTATCTAGAATCCCTGCAAAAACTGGAATTTCTTAAAGGAAAAAAACCTGTTCTTTGGGTTCTCCATTACTCATACTATTTTTATAGCAGTGTAACTTTACCTATATTAAAGAGGTGAATCTATCTATATTTATATGGCCTCAGTATGGCCACATTCTGTGAGAGAGCTCAATTAGCCAGAGCACTGTACAGATACTATGAAGAGCTTCTGCCCTCCATGGTGTTACTGCCTAATCAAATGGCAGACAAAAGAAGTATCATCAGAGAAAAATAGGCCTAAATTCAAACTGAGAAGAAGTCATTTGATTACAATTGTGCACTGACTCTACCACAATTCAGGAATATAAATTCAACCAGCAGCCAGGCCCTACCTATTCCCAGAGCAAGACTTAAACAACAAAGCCAAAGTGTTTTTTCTTCCAAGAACAGTGATACAGACCTGTGGGATTTTCTACATCATATCAGATTGACTCTCAGCGTCCTAATCTTACCTGTTTAAAGCCTACATTTTCGCAGAAAACCAAAGGTTTTTTGACACAGTATTGTGCTGTATGCACCTGCCACATACAAATCCAAAGGGACTGAGAACTCAGTGGCATCAAGCTCCATACATTATGGTATAGTAGCCAAATCCCCATTTCTAAGACATACATGAAGTGGATCATTTTGAAGAGCACATGTCTGGTGGTGTGGTTCTGGGGCTTTTACTTCCATTAAACTTCAGAAATGCCAGCTATTTCACAGTATCTTACTCAGATAGGCTCTTCTTCCCCTTGACATCAGAACTTGACTGCCCGGTTTTGTGCCTAAGAAGAATGGATCTGGAAATACAGTTAACTTCTAGTTTCTCAGCAGTATAATAGTTGGGGCTGGTTGTCAATGTAGTTTCTTCTCAATTATGAGGCTGCAGGAGGTTTTACAGAGTCAGCATCTATGTCATGACATTTCATTAGGTTCCCATCCTTGAGAGTCAGGCTGTTGGGAAGTGACTTTTGCCTGCAAAGTTAACAGACATGCCTTTTTCATTGCTTGCTTACCAAAAAGTATGTATTATGTCCCTGGATATATATTTATTGCAATTTATTATTCATGTTTTGCATCATTTAGAAGACTTGATAGGAGGAACAAATAATTGCCATGAAAATGACTGCGAGATGAAAACCTCATGGTTGCGCTATGCCAACACAAATTAGCCTTCAAAAGTAGTCAGTTCCCATTGCAATCACACAGAGCTATGTGGTGAAAAGCCCTCTACAATCCATTGAAATCGTGTCCCTTAATGTTTTACAAATGCCTGTAGCCACAATGACTTTCTTTCTCGGTACAGTTCATATCTTTATCCAGCAGCCAGTCCTTTCTTTTGCAACTCAAATCAGTGATTACAGAGGCAAAGGAAATTCTCCACAGACATTCACAGCAGCTAAACATTGGTGAGCACTTTACAGGCTTCTCACTGGCAAAATTTAAAATTGTTTGGAAATATCAATTCTGCTTTACCAGCTGAGAGGTGAAGAGACTTGTGCATGGTTATCTTGTGAACTAAGCACAGGAATTGGGCTCCTGTTGGACTGGGATCTTACCCACCCATTAGTAGATATTGATGCCTTGGAACCATGGCATTAGTAGACATTCCTTTTGCCATTCCTTGCAAAATCAAGTCAATATCTGAACACTGGTAATGTACTACATTTTCCTAGTGTATTATGCCATGGTTCTAATAGAGCTTCCAAATATTTATTATTTTATTCCATCACCTTTATGCACTTATCTAAGCCTTTTACTTCACATTTGCAGCCAGCTGGCCTACATACAGATTTAGAGATCAGTAAAATTGAAGATGGATATTTCAGATACCCTCACCATATCATTAGAACACATTTACCTAATTAACACACGTACAAAACGAAACTGACTCTGTGCTAGTGAACTAATCATGGCAAGCACATAGGCTCAAGCACACACTAACATACAACCTACTACTGAATTATTGGTAAGCTCCCTGGCATAATTTTGGCCCGTGTCAACTGACACTCTCTCAAGCAATGCCTGGGCATGCTATGGAAATTCTTCAAGTCAGGGACTGTTTCCAGCTGACACTTTGAAGCAGGATGCTTTACTTTGGGTGGAAGAGAATAAAGTGGTGTAGGCATGATCTGTGCCATACGTTTTGATACACGGCCCAGAGAATGGCCCTTTGCCACTTTGCTTACATGAAGTATCTTGAGAGACCAGGAGAAAAGATGAAAGGGAAAATAGGTTTCAGCAGAGCACGATTCAAGTGCTTCCCACACCATAAATATCAGCTTAACTATATGTCTTTCTACTGAAGCTTATTCCTGCTGCTAGCTGCCAATATCTCAGTGACTGTACATATGTGGTTTTAGTTCTAGACATGTGTACTCCAACTCTTGTTACCCACATTATTTTTAAAGCTGTTTTTAATGCATGTCATTTTCACAGGTGACAATGACTGCTTTGAGCTTTTATTGACTTCAGTAGCACTGATGGTGTTCTGCATATCTGTAAAGATCTGCTTTAATAAATAGTTGGCTTGATTTCCAGAGTCTGTCTGCCAAATCCAGTGCAACGCAAAGGTGCTTCAGATGGTTAAGCTATCTTGAACTCCTGTGCAGCATAGCTTACTAAATTTCTCCTGATGCTTTCTTGTAGTAGGCCATATAATTTACAGTTGTTTTTTCCGTGCTCCCATTTTGTGGCAAAAGCCACAAAACCATGATCACTTTACCAAAGTATGGAGTCTTAGGCTAGTGACTTACAAAAGCTCCCGACACAATATTCTCATTATCGAGAGCAACTGTGCTCTTAGGAAGCAATGAAAGGTTGCTCACCATTTCATAACTACCAGGTGAAAAAAAAACAGAAGATGTTAATTATTATCTCAGAGAGCAATCGGATCGAATTATTGAGAATGAACAGAATTCAAAATGGGAAACTTCCTCTTCTATGAAGATTTATGGCCAGATCTTATTGTAATGGTAAAACATTTACACAGTAATGCAGATTTATTTAAGTTAAATACTGGGTGATTAGAACTATTAGATACAGCTGTGGTACTTGTTGGCTAGATGCAGGGAAACAGTTTATATTCTGTCCTGCATACTTCCCACATGCAGATCGTTTCTGGTTTCGGTGTACCCCAGTGTGGCTGAGTGCATAGAATCCTTGTGAGTAAGGCTGGTTTCTATCTATCTAGGTTATTAAGGTGCATGTGTTAAACTGCACATATATGCATAACTTCTTTTCCCTATACTAAGATAAGACTGTATTTTCCGTAACAGCAAGAATGCCTTGTTCCTGTGGCCTCAAGTCTCTGTACCAGCTGAGAGCTTAGCAACTGAAACGCATGGGCTTTTAACAGCCACCTCAGTTGTGTGTTTTGTTAAGTTTTCTCAGGCAATTGTCTTGTATCTGTTTGACTATAATAAGTAATTATAATATCACAGAATCATAGAATGGCTTAAGTAGGAAGTGACCTTAAAGATCATCTAGTTCCAATCCTCCAACACGATTTTCGGCATCATCTACACTCCCTTTGGAAATCTATTCTGTTTAAGCAGCACCCCCATTAAGCATTTATGATGGTTTTCGTTTCCTAAATAAAAATTTGCCCATCGAGGTCTGATTTTTCCATCAGGTTGTTGACTGTTGGCTGCAGGTTTGGAAGCCAACGTGAATTGTTTACATCATGGATAATAAATAGAATAAATGATTCTATTATCATTCTATACCCAGTATCATATCAAGAGAAATGTAGGTTTCCTTGTTTTGATCTCTGAACTATACGAGCTGATGAAGAGGAAATCACAGTGTTTTTGTCAGATAGTAGTGATTTCAGAACTTGACTGGTGTAGTACTCCTGTACTTTCTACCTAACACAAAAGTACTAACTTCTGTGTCTACACCTTCTTGTTTATTTGATTATTTTATTTGCAAGGAAAGTCTCCTACTAGAAATAATTTTTATTAGAAGCTTAAGCTTTTTACTCAGTATAGTATAATCCCCAAGGCAGCTGCTCTACGCAAAAAATATTTCACTTCTGTGGAAAAAAAAAAAATCCAGGTAAAAATACTTAGGCCAAAATACCAGTTATTTGGTTTGTCATGTGCAACAATGCAGATGCTCTAGTGTAGCTGCCTTATTTTGGACAGGTATCCATTTTCTTCTCTGTGTCAAATGTCTAAGTATTCCTCATTAGAACTACTTTCTCACATCGTGAAGGGATACGTTAGCACACCCTGGAAGATCTGATACAACTTCTGAGAAGTGCTCCACAGGGCTAAGGTAGAAGGCCTGCCAGATATGTTGACAGACATTGTGAAGGATTCAGAGTCAGAGCATTTGGTGGACTTAGCAATTCTGAAAAATTACGCACAGCAATCTGCTGCTTACAGAAGTTTTGAACTAACAGCAATTCTTTGTCATACTAGCTGAATCTGCTGTATTTATACTGCCATACTGTGCAATCTATATAGTAAATAACATGCTGGAAAGATGCAGAGGACTCGTTCCAAAAATACTTTCCTCCGAGTCAGTGAGCTTGGGTATGCTCTGAGTGGATCTACTTGGAAGCACGTTCCATAAGTGACATTGCCATTATCTCATCTATGGCTCTGGTAATTTTTCAGAGATAAAACACATTGCTTATGCAAATATAATTAAGTTGGAAAGTTTCCCAAGTTCCTTTCTAGTCTACAACGTTTCAGTTCCCTCAGCCTATAAATCATGTTGTCCATAACACCCAAAGAAGTTAGCATTTGATAATGATATAAAATAAACATTGATTCACTCCCTACTCGTTTACCTCTGAATAGCCTGATTAAACTCTACATTTTTCAGAAGAGACTACCTGTTCTGTTCATCTATACAGCACCAATCACACTAAAAACATACACTAGGTTCTCAGAAGCACAAAGGATCAGTTGTTTGATCTGACCCTCTGCATAACACAGTCCATAGATTCATACCACTGATTGCTACTTGATGACTGTCATTCCTGGATGAACTAGACTGTACCTTTCAGAACGGGATCTAGTATTCACTTATATTCCTTATCCAAGAAAGAAAAATCTTCCAGAACCCCAGTTAAGTATTTGTATTTACAGACTACCTGCATATTTTAAAAAATGTCTGCCTTAGCAATGTGTGCTCCAGTATGGCTTCCTTTGTCTGCTAACTTAAGGAGTCTGTTATTATCATAAATATACTCCTACTCATGAGCACAGCATGTGGATCTGCTCTTTGCTGGCTAACTATTTTGTATATTTTAGCCTCTCACTGTAAGTAATGAAAGAAGATGTTAAGTAGGAAACTCAACTGCAGGTTACTTTTTTCCCTAAGGATGGAGGAAAAGATCACAACGGCAAATATTTGACCATTTGAGTAAGTTGAAATGAAATTTATTGCTTCTAAATATACTACTGTACAAAGGCAAGGTATATATATTGGCTGTTCTTTCAGCAAAGTATTGTCCATGGAGTGTGAAGCCCTACACAGACTATTCATAGAATGACCAGAAGGCTTAAGCAATTGAGAGAAACATAAAAAAGGCTAAGATAAGAACAACCTTTGCATCAGATGCTACAGAACTAAAGCAACAGAGGTCTTGGGATCTTACTGCTTAAACAAGACAAGAAAACTAATTTACTAAAGGTTACTTAGTGCATCTTCAGCAGAGCCAGGTAACAAAATTGTCCTTGAATCGTTGCTTCAGTGACCAGAGCAATGTATCACATTGCTCCTCATCTGCAGAAGGGTTCTACTATTAGTCGTAAGGAAGACAGTGTTTTAAAGCTGAACTAGGACATCAGATCTGACTCATACTCAGGTACGTCTGGCAACATCTCACATTGTTCAAATAGATCATAATGTGCTTCCTATTACTATTAAAATAGGATACTCGGAAAACGAAAAGGCAATTTCTGTATCACACCCATTAAAAGATAATTGTAAATTTTAATTGGCCATTCAAGCTGCAGACTGATTTGTACTAACGCATTTCATAATTAGACCTAAGAGCCACACAGCATATTTCATGAAGTGTGACTAATCCGGCAGGCCTGCTAGTACAGTAAACCTCACACAGCACCCGTGACTTAACTCTATCCATCACTATCCTTACAGAAGTATGGCCTTGATATAGGAAGGAGGAAAACAAAGACATACAGCCAAGCTAGGAATGTGCTCCTTTGCATCTAGAACAGCGAATGTAAGAATTTCCAAACATTTTTCAGAACTATTTTGGTATGAAGTATGCCTAAAACTGCTAACTGACAACATGGGCCACAGCATGGCTGGAAATCATCAAAATATATCATTGGCTTTAACTTTTGATTCCTCGGTCGCCACCCCCAGTATTGCAGCACTTTAATCGTGAGCTGCTCCTGTAGATAAGATCTGTAGTTGATCAGAGCTGCTCAGAACCAATCAAGTAAAGGCTCAGGTTCTTTGAAGCACCTTAATGTTCACATGCTATTAATAGCAGAGCAAAATAAATATTCTGAGAACCCACATGTCTCTGACCATTAGACATCACCATGTATCAGTGGTTTTTAATCAGTTTGTGTCTACAAGACTATTCAGCCCAGTAATTTATTCAAGAGCACAGAAAAGAAAAAAAAGGAAAAAACCCTCAATAAAATCTGTTTCACAAGAGAAAGTTTGAAGCTCTAGTTAATTTGTTAGACTTTGTTCCTTTGAGTAGTGGCAGTTGGATTCCTTTGCTCACAAAAGTATTTTATTATTTGCCCTCTCAGGCATTCATTTCAGAGAAAGAGAAAAATAAATTTCACTTCAGTTTCAAGCTATCTGTGACAAATACACTGTGACATTTGATTCTCCTTGTCTTTTTGATGCCACTTCTCAATAAATACTGATGGCCTGTCACAGCATGGCTATAGCCAGAAATGTTTCAATCCAAAAATTCAGTTTTTTAAACAAAATGTGATGAGCAATAGAAAAGACGTATTTTCCCAGTGGCTTTTAGTTTTCACAAATGCTTAAATCTTTTGATTCTACAATTGTTATAGATGCGACAAGCTGGAGCTAAGGACAGAAGGGATTCATGCTTTTATTGTCTATTAAGGAAGGAAATGGAAATGACAACGGAAAACATGTAGAGAAGTTGACTTGTGTTCTTACGCTCCAGTAGAAACAAGATCAGGCCAGGTTTTCTTATAGCCTGCACACACACTTGAACTCTGGGAAGTTCTAATCCTTTGACCAAGTCTGCTCATTGTAGCTTTCTGTTAAAGCCTGTATTTTTATAGTATAGAATCCCACTGATTCACTACAAATCAACTGAACTAAATTCACTGGTCTTTGTTAGAATGAAAGTCAAACTAGATGGTACCCCTTCAGGCCTCAGAATTTCTGAAGCTATGACTTTATGGATCTTTTGAAAAGTGTTGACCATCTATATTGATCACAGACAAAGAAATGTTGAAAAAAATTTGGTTTAAATTTAAATCTTGCATTTTGTGTTTACATCCGCAGCCTAAAGTCAAATGTTTGTTATGTTCCTCTCTTTAAACTGTAGAGTATACACAGGGAAGAATCTTAACTATGGGAGATAAGTGTATGTATGGAGAGAAACGGGAAACATTGAGCAGAGGAAGTGCTGCTTGACAGTTGAGAATATTACGTGTTTGGGAGGACCATTTCTCCCGTGGCACATCCTCAGGGCAGAACTTGTGAAAGGTAGCCCACGTACAACACGCAGCACATTGCCAGATTATTTAATCTTAATTAATTCTTGAAGAGAGCATCGTGTGTTGCAGACAACGTTTGGATAGCAATATACCTGCATAGCACTTTATTTTGCTATGAAGACAGATCCCCAGGCCAGCTCCAGCATCTAACAAAATGAGGCTCCAAGTGCATTTGGAAGCAGGAGACACTATACAGGTAGTGATTTTTCAAATCCTGCTTCACAGGCATTACCAATACTTTCTCTTTTTCCACTGAGCATGCCTTCATGGTCCTGTTTATTTTGTAAAATCTCAAACCAGAGTGACCAAACAAGTATCATTTAACAGCTCCAGTGCCCCTGGTTTTGGTTTGTGATATATCTGGGTGATACCTCTCCAAGCAGTCATCAGTGACTGCAGGAAAAGAGATCATGGAAGCTACACCAGCTGAGCAGTTCCTGAGTGACAGAAGAGTGGTGCACATTCAGAAGAGAAATTGCAGTCCTGACAGTGTGTGGTCACTGATTTGAGTCGTAACAGAGAAAAGGATATTGGGGCTGAGTTGAGTTCTGCAAGATAATGGAGTCATTAACAGGCTCCCAGAAGTCAAAATAATTCTTTCTTTCTTTAAGGCAAAGGAGAGAAAGTCCTGAAATTATTATTTTTTTGTGGTTTGAGGGGGTGGGCTGAGGGGTGGGGAGGAGTTGGACAGTGTGGCCCTGTGGCTTGAGCAATGGATTGGGACCAAGGCTCCTTTCTATTTTCAGTCAGCTAACTGCCTGTAGGGTGACCACGGATAATTCTTGTCACCTCATTCTGCCTCAGTTTCCCCTCCTGTAAAGTAGTGACAAAATTCCTGCACCCTTTTGAACACTTCAGATTCATGGATATAAAGTTTCATGTAAAAACTGTGTATAACATTTGTCTACCACAACACAGAGTCACAGAATGGAAAAGGCTGAGATCTATTACTCTAAGACAAGTCAAGATGGTATTTTACCCAAATTATTTTGAGGTTTTTTCTCTCCTTCATTATTCTTTTTCTTCTTTCTCATAGGTGCCAGGAGTTGTACAGGTTTCTTGGCAAAACAGGCAGTGGTCTGCCTTGCCTGCATTTAGAGAACAGCCCTTGCCCAACTCCATGCTCTGCACTCAGCTACTGGAATTTCATGGAGACCATCATAACTTTCCACATAGGAGACTTTACTGAGCTTGACGTACTATTATTTCTTTTTAACATGTGACTCCTTTCAATTCATGTGAAACTATCTCACAGAAGCAATGTAATCCGTTTATGGGATCCATGATCAATGCCCAGACCAACTAGCTCTTATAGAACCATGTGTGCACGCACTCCTGATACCACTACCCATTTTCCCCTATAGTTTGCAATCTGTTGCCCTGTTTCCTAGAAGCAATCCTCTACCAGTCTTTACCACAACCATAAGAAAACTAGCCCAATCCTAGAAAATTAATCCAGTAGTATTAGGAAAAGTTTTCTTCTCTATAACAATTTCAGCTGTATTATTTTTCTGTAGTAATTTGCTCCCTGAGTGTATGTTATCATAACTGGTCTAATAGACTGTTAAAGCGTTAGCTGTCTAAAAACACATTATTAATTCCAAATACATGGTGTATTCCCTTTTGTCCAAAACAGGATTTTGATTGTAACACAGCAAGTAACAACATGGCACCTTCTGGCTGAAACATATGAAGCATATTGCGGAAAAAGAACCCAAGTTCACATTAGTAGGATTTTGCTGTGTGACAACTGCCCGGGAAGAACTGCTTGTAATGCACGTCAACACCAAAGCAAGAGGTACATTGCACTTATTTCCACACAGTAAGTCTATTTAATGCAGTCTAATCAAGCTTTGTATAGGTGAACTGGGGTTGATGAAGCAACCATTCCTAGAGATAGTATCTATCCCCAGCACGAGTGCAAAAAATGTTGATAACATGTTAGCAACACAGCCCCTTGCAGATTTTCACTGCAATGCAAACAATTTACAATTCAACCATCACAAGGAAGAGTGATCTCTTCCAGAATACTTTTCACTCACAAGTCAATGCACTCTTCAGTTAGGAGGTACAAAGAGTTGAAGCTTTCTCTGACACTGTCTAAGTGGGAATAGACCCCTGTTCAACTCTGAATAGAGATTGCCTGTCCTGCTGTTTGAGTGTTTAAATGCAAACTAGACATTCTGAGTTCAGTGTTTTGTCTGAATCTACACCCTTGCTGGAGTTTAGTCTTAGGAATGACTCAAACATAGAAACTTCAGTCTAAGTGATGGTGATTCTGAGAGGGCTCTGTAGAGATATTTTCAAATCACCTCTAATAAAAAAGCAGTTTTCTTCCTTTACATAATGGATTGGCAGTGATGCTTAAGTTCATCAGGATGCCATAACACAGCTGTCAGCTGTTCAGAGTTTAGTTATCCAGGTTCTAAATTCATCTAACTAACTTACTCTTGAAAAACTGTTTAAAACATGTGAACACCTGCCCAGCGCATAAAATCTAATACAAGTACCTAAGCTTGATCTCTAGAGCAGGAGGCTGAGCGAAGGCGAGAAAGCGTCCATTTCCCGCGTGAATGGACGCAAACTTAACACAGAACAAGAAATAACATCTTTCAGAACTACAGATCTACAAAAAACTAACTTGAAAATGCTATTTCTAATGTTCACCAATCATTTAAGATGAGGTGAAATGAGCAAATTAAGTTGATCTAAATGTGGGCTGCTACTGAGAGGGATGCTGCTGTGGTTGCACAGTAATTTGGGTCAGGGAACTAATCCAACTGAAAAACCAACCCCCTCCTTCTGCAAAAGAAAGTTTTCATCCAGTTCTCTCATTCAGCTCCCTGTGCAGCCAGAGAAGCGCAAGTGTCAGCACAAAGGCAAGGACAGCAATTTGGGTGCCAACTGCTCGGTGTTTTAAAATTCTTTCCCTCTAATGAATTGTTCCTACTATTAAAGGAGCTGTTTTAGGCAGGCTGCTTTGCCAGTTTCTTCACTGATACGGCTCCTGAGGAAAGAAATACTGAACTCCACAGATCCAACTCAATACAATGTGCTGGCTGGTATTCAGGGTGAAGTAGTTTATGTGCAAGGAGGGAAAAAAATAACTAGAAGATTCAACTGAGTAAGGTATAAACTTGTTAACTAACAGTTGAGAGATGGACTCAGGAAGACACAAACGGGGACAAAGGAGCTGCATCACCTTTAGAAAGGCCTATCAGCATTAACCATGTAGGAAGTCACCGCTGTTTGTATTAAATCATCAGGAAGCTGATGTGTCTATATTCAGAATGTGTCAGGAGACTACTGACACATTTCAGAAAATATCACCTTTTTCAAACAAAATATTTGCAGCTGTATGGTTTGGTGGAAAAATAAATTAACTTTTCTTAAAAATATGTGTGAAAAAACGTTTCTTTTCAGCAGACCGTATTACTATTTTCTCAGTAGTTGTAACAATGAATATCGGCCAGGGGCAAGCTGGCTGGAAAAGAAAACCATCAGTGAGAGGGTTTGCAACATACTATTGATATACTAAGCCTCCACACTCCTAAAAGCAAGATTTATTTATTGTCATTCACAGGAATTAATCAGTGTTAGGAACTCTTCAAAAAAACATGTGACTGTGTGAGTATGGCACTGGTGGCCACTTTATCATCAGGTGACAAAACTATTGATTTCAGTGAGGTCCACACACCACCCTGAACTATGATTTTCAGCTCTGTAACTGCCTTCCTTATGACAGTGGGTAAATTCTCTTTTTTTTTAATGCCTCTCAGCCTCCTAGTTTGCTTGTCTAGGCTGTTGGCACCATAAACTCAAGAGGGCTGAGACTGTTTCTTGTGACAAACTTAACAGTTATTATCATATAGGGTACTGATTTAAGATGAATTCTCTGAACACTGCTCCAATATAATTAGAAGTGACCATATATATCACTCCTTGATAACTAGTTTTCTAGCGTTTTCCAGTTTCTTGTGTAATTGGAGCTTGCTTAAGTGCCCTTCATGCTTTCACCACACATCATGCTCCTTACATATGTTTCGGTGTCTTGTTTTTCTGGAAAAAAAAAAATTGCTGGCATGGGCCCTAGGTGAATGTTTACATTGGCAGCAACGGACATCACTTCCTAAGAGGGTTTTCATTAGAAGAAAATCATTTTTCAAAAGCTTAATCCTCGTACTACGCCGTCAATTCGAACGTACAGTCTCTAGCATGGCACTAGAATGAGAACTTCCAGGATCTGAGCAAAAGGGGAACATCCCAGAAGATTAATGATTCAAAATGAAATTCTTAATCACAGGCCTTGAAATCTGGCATTTCAAAGGAGCTTTCACATTTCATGTTACACGGTCTCTTTATGCTCCTGGGAAACATGTTTTTCTAATCGAGGGCTATCGTGAAATCCAATTAACATCAGAAAACTTTTCATTTGAAATACAGGAGGAAAAGCATAGGCTAGAGGACAGGAGATTAGACCTAAGATTGCAGCAGTATTTGATTGTGGTGGTACTTCTAAAATATCAAGAACAAATCAGTCACAGGTCAATCACAAACCAACGTTTTCAGTCATTGCAAAGTTGAAAGGAAGCATTGAGCCAAACAGTGTCCTTTAACCCAAACCAAAATGTTATAGTTAGATTTGACAAATAAATATTGTTTTTTTCATTTAAAAATAAAATTTATGGATATTCCAAAGTTTAAAAGAATTGTATTCTAATTAATAGGAACTTCATTTTACAGAAACGAAAAAGAACATTTAAATTTTTTTTAAAGCAGGAATGCAGCTTCACAAATGAGCAGAGAGATGTATCTAAGGCAATTTTTTTCAGAATACAAATCTGCTTGATATTCAGCCGAAAAATTTTGTCAAACTCTGAGGCAACCTAAGCATGGGTTGTCACTGGAAGAGCTAACGCTATCAAGCTGTGAGGTTCAACCCTCGTTCTACAACTGACGTGCAAGATTGCACTAGGGAGAGTCAGTCTTTGGGCTTTCACTCTGTTGTGGGTGGCCTTCACACATTTCATGCCTGTAGGAACTCCCACTTGAAGAACACTCTTTGCTGTGCCAGAGGTAAGGGGGAGCAGGGACAGTTGTAGGGATTTTCTGTGCAATCAGCTTTAATCCTTTAAAGACACTGGGTAAGCCAGACATAAACTTACCAATAGGGGAAAAGAGGACACTTTCTACCGTATATTTCATAAGCTACATTTTGCCACAGTTCAGAGAGGAACTATCATCTGTGCCCTCATTTACTCACTCACACTTCATTTACTTTAGTTATTTATTTACTTTAGTTATTTACTTTACTTATTTGTGCCAACCATCTCATTACATACCTGATATTACAACCTGGAGTAGGAAAAGCTTAGTATTTGTGAGAAGCTTTCAGATCTTCAGAGAAAAACACATTCATAAATGTTGGCAATGTTTACCAAAAAAACCCTCCAGTCTATGTCACATATCAACACCAAAAAGCACCTAATCCATGTCTGCTCTGCATAGGGATCCTACTTATTGTCGGAGTCTGAAAATTGCAACCACTCCTATGCAGACATGGAAATTAGGACATCCCAAACTTCCTTGTTTCTCAAGTTACTCTTAGCTTCAGAATGATGTCTTCCCATGAAACAGCTTTAACTTGGATGGATTCAATTCTGGACTGATGAATCAGAGTAAATGCTTTGACACAGGAACAATCAAAAGTTCCTATGGAGTTCCTATGACTACTTCATGTGAATGCCAAAAAATGTAGGCATTCCAGTTTTGAGCAATTAGAAGCTGTTTAGAAAGTATCTAAACTATGAATACAATTGACACTATTAGAAACCCCAGCTGTAAGCGCAGTGTGTTCACTAGAAATGGTGGAAAAATGATCGGATTCTAGTCCACCAAGTTTCATCCACAAACTGGACTACTGGAAAACACACACATTTACTTCTCTAAAGGAAGTCTTGCAATGCAACTACTTTCACAGACCATAACATCTATTAAATTGGACAGAGTAAGCTGTACAAGAAATGCCCAAGCAAAATGGAAACAGGACCTTCCGGTTAATTCAAAGGTAAGTTAAAAGCCACGGAGCTAAACATACTGTCACTTGAGTGCCCAACTCAGTGTTCCTTTGCTAGGAACATCCAGTCATGATCCAATAGCAAGGGGCTACACAACACAATATCATCTGTCACCTCTACGCTTCTTGAAGTAAATATAATTCTTGCATGGTGTTATCTACTGAGATATGTTCTCTGATTTTTGGTCACAGAAAATCTTTTTCTTATATATGCCTCACAATGCTGAGTAATAAAACACTGTTGGCCCAGTCTTTTTGGTGCCTACTTGGTTTGCCATCATGTGGTCTCTCTTTACTCTCTTTAAAATTGTTCACAAAAACTACGTTGGTAACAAAATTTAATCATAGGAATGAAACAAATCTCTACATAGTAGTTCAGCCATGCTAATTAGAAAATACTTCATACAGAACCGTGTTTAAAATCACATGTTGACACATTTTAACTTCCCTTTGTTTCTCGCTTCATGTTGTAGTTTAACCTCAGCTGGCAACTGAGCACCGTGCAGCTGCTCACTGACTCACTCTTCCCCACTGCCCCATGGAGGGATGAGAAGAAGAATTGCGGGGGAAATAAACAAAACACCTCATGGCTTGAAATAAGAACAGTTTAATAATTGCAATAAAATATAATAATAATAATAACAACAATTGTAATCAAAAAGAAGATAGGAAAATGAGAGAGAAATAAAAGCCAAGAAAGACAAATTACGCACAATGCAATTGCTCACCCCCCACTGACCGGTACCCACCCAGTCCCCAGCAGCAATTGGCCCCTCGTGGTCAACACCCTCCAGTTTATACACTATTTTCCTATGGTATGGAATATTTGTTTGGGTCAGCTGTTATGGCCATGCTCCCTCCCACCTTCTTGTGCACCTCCTTGCTGGCAGAGCACGGGAAACTGAAAAGTCCATGACTCAGGATAAGCACTACTGAGCACCAACCAAAACATCAGTGTGTTCTCAGCATTATTCTCCTATCCAATCCAAAACACAGCACTGTACCAGCTGTTAGGAAGAAAACTAACTCTATTCCAGCCAGAACCAGGACACTTTGCTAACACTAACAGCCCTATTTCCAACTAGTTTTGTTCTAAGCTTGTTCCATGTCCATACACAATGTGGCTAAAATGGTTCTATCTGGCAACATGGACAAAACCAGATCTATCTTCATGTAACCTGTGTTTTCTTGGGCTTGCACAAATCTGTTTCACGACAGCTTTCCTGTCAAAATAGGTTTCTCTAATTATCCCTTTGTTATCCAGCATCACAGAATTTATTTGACAGACATTCTAAAATGTTAGAGACGCTGTCTTTATTCACACTTTATTGTTATGCTATCCTCTGCTAGGGTCCAATGGCATAGCTAAAGTTATACCACACGTCAGGGGAAAAACTGAGACTAGCAAACATGCCAACCCCTGAATCCCCACACCAATGTGCCAAGCACGGACAACACCGCTTCCAAACTCGTTAAGGAGAACATAGCTGTGTTACAGACACACACTGAATATGTGGAAAGGGCTTTTGTTCTATTATGATCTGGGGTCCAGCTGTGGGGGCGGTGATTTAAAATGGTACAATAGCTGTAGGATTTGCAGCTGAGTATTGGCATGTGACAAACAGGACAGTAAAATAAAGGCTATGGTGTGTCATGCTTCTAGCAGGGACAGTTGTATAGTTTCCTCTGCCCTCCTTCAATCTTCTTTAAAAGAAAAGGTACAATGTGGAGAAGTGTCCTTTCCCTTTACGAAGCTGTCTGCCTTGACGCCTTTGTTAGATGCTTCTAGGATGGAGTTCATTTAAAAAAAAACAAAAACAAACGTGAATTTGATCAGTAACAAGAACCAAAGTTAAGTGAGTTACATCATAGAGATATTTTTCTTAGCTGAGACAAACTGCAGGGGTAATGTAGTCTACTGCCTGGTTACCTAATATTCTTTATGCTTTTGCTAGAGATGTGTGGTTTTGACAGCTGGAGAAGTTAAAAAAGCTATTACCACTAATTATCAGATATTAAACAAGATTATGATTGTAAAATAATACCAGCAAAGTTGAGGGTGAACAAAGAACTTGGATGTTTTGTCTGTTCCCTTTAAAGGACCCAGGGTAAGTGGGTGGTCCTGTGTTGAAAAGACTGTATATCAAGATGCGATTCAATCATTCACCTTCAAAATTCAAGCAGAGACGAGTGGCCACTGATCAAGTGAAATGGGCACATAAGCAAAAACGAGCATAGGTGGAGAGGCAAGTAGACTACATTCAGTACAACTGACTTCAGAATTCGTGAGAACTACAGGAGGTATGAACAAAGCTGAACTTCAGACTAAATTAGTCAACTCATATTTGAAGGTTCCCTATAGCCAATGGAAGAATAAAGCTCCCTACAAAGGGAGAGCGATCACATAAGTTAAAGCACCAATTGAAACAATATCCTCCATCTACACGCTGTTCAGAAGAACAGATTACAATTTTATTCCTCTGGCACCTAGAAGCTCATAGGGTATTTGGTGTTAAACAGAAACTCTTGCTACTCTCTAGACTTTGTAATCTCAGCAAGCAAGGAAAATATTCAATGCCTGGAGAACGGAAGGATGAAGAGATTAAGTGATTTCCCTGAGGTTACACACTGAGTATATGGCAGAACTTGAAACAATATGATCTTGTCTAATGCCCTTATCAGGGCTAGATGCAGCACATCATGAATAAGGAAGGAACACATGAGTCTTCCTCCTCAAACTGAATTCACTCATTTCCTGTGTCTGTTTTGCGTGATGTATTTTCCCGAGGTGTGAGGAAGAGGCATCTGCTTTGAATTAAATTAGATCATTTTGATTTTACCAATTTGTTCACAGCAACGAAATAATCTCTTCAGCTTTAGCTTGTCCACCGGCATGCATAGACCCAGTGTCTCAGACTATTTAAACAAATGCCAAACTTCACAGATGGGGGCAGTCACAATGCTCTACTTAAATTTTCTGTATCTCCCTTTGACTTGCAGGAAAGGACACTGGAAACCGGAATAGTACACTTTGAATATTCACCTGCTTCCCAGAGCTTAGATTTATTGGTAGAATGGACTGAAAAATGAACATCAGGGTAAGTTTTCTCCCTGGTCTTGGCTGTTTTGTGGACTGTCTCATCAGACTTTTTCACAAAGCTTTAATTGCTCATGCCTTAGAGACACTATCCATAGCAATGTGAAGTTGTCTGCCTTTTAACAATAGCACAGAACAAATATGCTCAGCTGAAATCTAGTTTTGCAGAGACAAATGATACCTGTCCCGACACAAAAAGGAACAATAGTAAGAAAGACACATCAATGTTTTTTCAGCATAAACCCTCCTGAAGTTAGGATTCAGTTCAGAGTGTAAGAAACAGCTTTCGACATCAGAGAATGGCTCTTTATTTCATCCTAAACTGGCTCTCCACCATAATCATCACCAAGTAGTTATTTGAGAAGCTATAATCTGGAAAATCCTAGAATTTATAACTCAAGATAATTTCTTTCTAAGTCTCCACGAAACTCCGAGCAGGATTCTCGGCCGTTTCTGCCTTTCAAATTTACCACCATCATGGTTAGAACAGCCTGGAAGTGATATCTGGAATTGAATGGACTGGAACTGATCTGACATTTGTTAGAGAACAGAGTCTTTCAGCCTTCTGTCACCCTGAGGAACCAGATCTGCATTCTGTCTTTAGCACAATCCTTACAAGGAGTGGGAAGGAGGTTGAAGATGAATTCTCAATAACTTAGTTAAAAGTCCCCCATACATACTACTGAACCAACTATACTAGTACTAAGACAGCTATTGTATGTACTGTCACTACACTGACTTGCCTGCGCTAGGTACTGTATTTCTGTTTCCCTCTCGTGTCTTGCCCACAAACTCCCCATGCCCACTCTGGTAAGAAGATGGGAGGCATTGAACTAGCCTTTTAAAATGTCATCTCGTGCACTCAGGCCAAGATGATTGATGGGGGATGTCTCCAGCTGGGAAGCAGCCATGTCTGAAAGTCAGAAGCAGAACCGAGCCCAAGACGTTTAATTCCAAAGCAAACCTGGCAATTTTCCTGCTGTCTGCCAGTTCCACTCAGATACAAGCATTTCTGGCATTTTCAGCAGGAAGCAGCTTTGATGACTGATTGGAACTGCATTTACCACCTGCCAGGGCAGCTTCTGGGATCTGGAGCCTTAGGGAAATATGCTGCAGGACTTGATCTTCAGCTCCTCAGCAGCATCCAGTTTTGTAAGGTGATGTATTACAGCCTCCACTAGTCACCAGGGGTACTCATTCTTACACAGTACATTTCTAAGACCACTTGCCTTTCACTTGCACAAACACTAAGTTCTCTAACTTGACAAATAGAAGGTTATATCTAAAGGCTGTCTAAAATCTCCTCCTGCAAAAAGTTCTTTGTGACAGGCTCCGTTATTCAGAAGAAAATGTTTTGACTTGAGAGGCACAAACCATGATCCAGGGTTCAGTACAAGAAAGCGAAAATCTCTGTGTTAAACAGGGTAAGGGTCCCAGGTCATTCTACTCAGCTTGCTTAAAAAACTAATGAATGTACTGACAAGTTTCCAACCTAAGTACAAAAGCAAATCATTGATAAACTATACCAAAATCTAAGCGTTAATCAGTGCACTTTCTTCCAGGTTCAAATATCTTAAAAGTCATGCGGAAACTCTTGAACTTAAAGCAATTTCAATGTAACTTCAGTCCAGCTTTATATACTCTCCCTAAATGGACTCAAATATTATAAACTGATTGAGACAAAAACTGTAAATTCATAGTAATCTGCAACTTCTCTAAGCATTTTCTGTCTATTATAGCTACTTTAGTGATCAGGCTTTGACCAGCAACAATTTATTTATTTTCTTTTCCTTTGGGCATTTTATTTACTTTGTTGAAAATCCAAGCAGAAAAGTATGTATATATAAATCTAAATCAGGCATTCAGGCTTTTCCAGAAGAGAAATTTTTCTGAACAACTATTCTGTGGGGTTGTTACAGGTTTCGATTTTTGACTTCTCATTTAAATTCTTTTCTAATCAAACCAACATTTTTCATTAATATTCTCAACTGGATATAAAGCTTGTTTTTATTCTGAGAATTTAATGAAAGAACCTTGAGCAGCTGTACAGTTTTTATTTATTTGCAGTGTTTTAGCTACATTAAAGACAGACATGAGATGAACACTGTCGCTATGAAGATACTGTGTAAATGTAGGATGTAACCTACTAGTACACAAGTCAGAAATTAAACTGAAAAATGATGAAGCAAGTTTACCAGGCAGTGAATTGCAGCTTGTTTCTCTAACCAGATGTTGGCTATGTGCAGATGAATAGGTGCAAACAGTTGGGATTTTACTCTATCATACTTCACACAAGCCAGATGGCAGCCAGCTCTATCCAAAAACCATGTAACCATATGAACATGGCATCAAGCCCGAGCTAATATATCTTGCTTTTCAGCACATGGCTTCCAAATTGGAGTTCTCCTATCTGGCGGGCTCAAAACACGGGCAAAGCAGATCATTCATCCAATAAAGCACCTCCTCAGAAGAATCACTTCCATGGTTTCCAAATGAGCTGTGATGCACTACTATGAAATATTGCATGAGGACAAAAAAATCAAGACAAAACACATTTCAATACAAAATCCAATTATGCCAAACAAGTTCCTACCCAACTGAAGTGCCTCATCCTCTTTTTTTCTTAAGCACATATTGTCAAAATCAGTAACAACCTGCAGATATTTAGTTTTCTGCAAAAACAATCATTGATGAGCAAATAGCACGTGGAGAAATTCTGAGCAGTTCTACATTTAGCCCATGAGGTGAATTCCCATGGTAAAAAAATTGGTATATTGCTAGTCTACAACTTTTTCATGAAATGTTTTTTGGTTTTTTGTTAAAAATACATGAATGCCTTGGAAGCAAAACTTATTGTGCTTATTATTTCAACAGAAATTCATCTGTGTTCTTTGATCTTAGAATGAATTTCTGGCCAAACCCACACTCATCCAGGTGGGTGTCGGGATGGGTAAGTGACTTGACTGCCTTAAAGCTAGGTCTCATGACAGAAGAGAAGCCAAGGCGTGCAGCCTGGCATGGCCGAAAGGATTCCCATTAGGGTGGTTTGTAACAGTTTCTTACAAGCTGAGAGTGCAGGCAACATAGCATTAAATCGAGTTAACACAAACTCATACTACCTGAAAGAAGAACAGGTGATTAGATGATAGCTTATGCCCTAGGGAGGAATGCAGAAGAGGTTAACTTCAAGGATGATTTTTCTTCAAGATTTAGGCTTGTAAAGAAGAGTGTTCAGAAGGCAATAGGTAAGAACAATAGAGAAAAAAATTGCTATTAGCTATTCAGATTAAGTACGAAAATACTGAAATTAAGAGGGTCAAATTTGCTTTTTTCAATTACTTGGATATTTTTCAAAGTACACTTTAGTTGTAGAGATACCATACATTAATAGCATGACACTGGGAAAAAAATTATTGTATCATACTGAAAACTAGCCTAACAAAGTACAGGAGATACAGCTGTGGAATCAATATGAAAACAGAGTTTTAACTGCCATGAAATGCTGGTGCCACTCAAATCTACCCTGCAACACTGCGTCTGACTCAGAGACAGATATCAGGAATTTCACTTGCAATCCAGCTTTCCTCTACATCATGTCTTTCATGAACCTTAAGGTGTTTTACATCCATTCTTCTGCTCTTCCTGCACCCCTAAGAGGTAAAGAAGCATTGTTATCCTTATTTTATGCATAGCAGACTTAGCCACAAAGCACACGAATGAGTCACCCAAGATCACACAGCACTTCAGAAAGAAAGCCTAGAACACCAGCCAGGAGACCTGACTGAGCATCCTACTCTCACCACTTGACCAAATTTCTTCTTGTTTTACAAACTGAAAGAACGGAAGCCAATTAGCCACCTGTTCCATTGTTTGGCATTTCCAAGACATCTGATGTGTGCTAAGTGGAGCAATGTGCTTCACACACACAGGACCTCCTGCTACTCGAGAAGGCTGAAGTTTCACACATGACCAGGACTGTTCACTGTGTAAAACATAAACTGTACACATTCCAGACTTCTCTTTCTATTAAGCAAATGTTTTGACTGGGAGCACTGATTCCATTTCACCTCTGTTGTTTCAGATTTCCTATTGCTGTTTCCTTTCTTTCCACTCCTCTTCCTCTTCCAGCACTGGTGCCAACACGCTGGCCACACACACACCCAGGTCACGGCTCCGAGTTACCAGTTGGCAGGTGGTGGATATTTTTCTTGCAGCCTATGTATGTGTGGATGACTGCTCTTGCTGTGTGACTGACTTTGTTGCTGGCAGTGCTTTTGGCTGGAGTATACTCTCTGGCTTTATTTTAGTTCCAGACATTTGATGGGTTGACTCTCCTGTTTTGTTCTCCCAGACAGTATTTCTGAGTGTTCCCTTTTTTGTGTCAGCCTGAGACAGTCACGGCCATGAGAGTGTCCTGTAGCAATGTTTCCACAGCTCCAGGTCTTTCTGACACTTCACAAAGCTGTGGAGGAACTGTGGTGTGTAGGTATCTGTGCATGTATTCATGCAACGCTGTTCAGGGTTATGTGCCTCCCACTTCTCGTGTAGTAATTTGCTTCTACATACGCAGATGTGCGTGCGTGGTCCTACACCCTCCTATCTTCTGAGTATGTCTGTGCCTAGGTGCACATACTTCCACTGGTATGTCCATTTGTATAGCCTACGCATACCTGAATATGGATATTTGTCGATGTGAACGGATATGCACCATTCTGTGCACCCTATCCTTTTGGTATATACAGAAAAAAAGTATTTCAAAGGTATTATTGAAGTTGCAATGTCAAACAGCAGATACATGAAAATACTATAATTCAGTTTGCTTGCTCATCCTGAATTATGACTCTGTGCATGTGTATCTGCTAAGATAATCTAAAATCACATCTTTAGATATCTGCTTAATTCAGTGCTCAAATAAGGCTGCATGGCAAAGGAGTCTCCTGACTCATTTATTGCAAAAGCCTGTTGCTCTTAAGAGAATCAGGCAGATGATTACAAGATGCAGGTCCTCTGGATCCTTCATCTAGCATTTTTTATTCCTCTGGACTTCTCTTTGCAGCCTTTCTGTATCCTAGACTTAGTCACCTTGCCTAGCCCTTTATACAGACTTCAAACTGATTTTCCAGCCTCTCCATCTCTTCTTTTTCCAAATGAGCCACAGTATCAGCACCAGAACTGTTAATGCAAGTTCCTTTTGCCTTTGACGTCCTTGAGTTACATGCCCACATTATCTATTGACTTCTTTTTCCCAAAATATCTAAACAGTATCTAAAAAAATCACTTCTGCTTCCATGGTTAATGTGCAAAACATGCCTACACTGTGCAGCATTCGACAACTATAACACACAATTGCTATAAATATAAGTATAAAAATAGATTTCTACTATTCTTATTATAAGCAGTTTGAGATTCCTGCAAAACCTGAAAGACAGAGAGGACTTCTCTGACTTGAAAGCTCAGAAGAAGTAAAAATGACTCCAGAGAGTATGTGAAAGGCAATGGTCTCTACTATATGATGGTATATTCAAACTGTAAAAAATGTTTATGAAGTGGTATAAGACACACAACAGCAAAGTATACTCCTGAAACATTTTGGTACAAAAGGAAGTATTATTTTCCAAGCCCTAAACTCTGTAACTCTTACTGGCAACGTATTTTTATTGTATGATAAAAACGGTATATATGTGGCACTGGTAAAATTGTGACATCAGTCAACAAGCAACGCTCGTGGAGGAACACTCTGTACTGCCTGGTAAGAGGAAGACAAGAAAGAAAAGGGATCTTCAGTTCAGTAACCACAGCCAGAATAGCTAGGAAATTATCCTGAAGAGACCACTAGAGCTTCACCTTGCACACATAGTGAAAAGACAGGAAACCACAATAGGTAAGAACAAAGTAGCCCATGAATCTTATCTACAGAAGAAAAATCAAAGGCCAAAGTAAGAACATGCAAATAGAGCTTATAAAATCCACACAGCTGGGTGATGACCTCCAGGAGCTGCCAGGGACTGCAAACACATAGCTCAAAGCAGTATTTCTTGAAAACAAATTAAAATACTCCGCAAGAGCTTGAAGGTATCCGATAATTGCTGTAACATTTCTTTTATGAATACACTTCCATGGGCTACTCTGAGACTTGAGTACTACTTGAATAACTAGGAACTTTTCAAAATCAGTGCCAGTTTTTAGTATGCCAGACCTAGAGTTCAGTGCTCTGAGCACACACTTCTAGTCAGTCACCTGATAACAGTGAGTCTTTTCCAGAAGTCTTCCACTCATCAGTCTGACTGAAGGAATGGGCACATATGTGATGCATTAGAGCTCACAAGAAAACTATAGGCAGCCAGTACAGTTACACTGGCAAGAAACTTCCAGTATGTGGTTCAATGGAGAAAGTGTTACTGACTAAGCTGCACCAATGACATTTAAAGAAACATTTGGGCTATACTATGAGGGTTTTTCAAGAGGGAAGTTACTTATATTTACTCTGGAACATTTTTAAGAAACTTTTCCTGTCCATATACCACTATTAAACCATACAACTTTTCCTACTACATATCCATTTTCCTTTACCCTTGAAAGTATACCGGAAATAGAATTGTTCAGAATGTAATATAATTTTGTTTTCATTACTACTAACAATAGATTTCATTTTTTTTCTGAAGATCTGTTATTGTAATTCATGCTGCACTAATTACATTCCTGTTCCTCTAAAACACAGATTTCAGGAATCAGAAACATGACTGACCATCTCAATCAGAAACACTCTCCATTCAAGAAAGCCCTTCTCTTCAGATTGGTAAAGCAATAAAAATTTGGATTATCTCCAAATTAAAAAGCACCGTGCAGGAAAACTTCACCATGTACCCATATGACTCCCTCCAATTATTTCACTTCAACCAGTTGGACAAAAATTAATTCAAACGCAGCAGCATTGTTCTATTTTTTCACGTCTGTTTAAAATTTCAGTGGAATTTCTTAGAAAAACTGATTTAAAAAAAAATTATTAGCCAATCTAGATTAGATGGGTCGAGCTAGAATTTTCAATACACAGAACACACCCAACCACATAAGTTGCTCTCGTTCAGATCTCCCCAGCGTCTCAGCTGCTGTTTTACAAGCACACTCCCTAAAGCCAAGTGTTGAGCACTCAGTCTCCTTAGATCGCTTGCTGGCCTTTCTAAGACAATGGACTGAATTATTTCATATTACTACGATTTATTTGTACTGAAATAGTACCTTGGAGGACCCTCTCTATGTGCAGTTCCTACTGCTTACTGTTGAAGCATAAGACAACTACACTTCTGATTCATTACGGTTTTGTCTGAAATACATTATCACTTTTCAGGCATTCGGACTTATTTAGCTTCAGTGAGTCAATACTTCATCTAGCAGTTTACCAAAGGATATACACCTCTATTCCTACTCAGCTATTTCTTACCTTACTTGGCGCTCATCTTAGTTATAAAGTCTGACAGAACCTTCTTATGAATATTTCATTCTGAACTACTTTTAGAACAAAAATAATTTTAATGTACAAAACATTTACAGGATTTTAAAAGTCCAACAGAAAACACTTTCAAAGTAATAGTTTATAAATAAAATTAATTATCTTACTATAATTAATTAAAATTAATTATCTTATTAATTATCTTATTATCTTGAAATTGAAACCCCAGCTCTGCAATTGGACACCCATAAGTCTATGGGGCTGGACGAGATCCACCCGAGAGTGCTGAGGGAGCTAGTGGAGGAACTTGCCAAGCCGCTCTCCATC